>JAEMWC010001046.1:192500-287500 GCA_016490735.1 Pachyseris speciosa
CTGACGGCCTCGTTGAAATGTGTCGCTCTCTGCTGCCAAGTCTGTTCCCTCTTTTGCACCGTTGTACGTTTCTTTGAGGAGAATGGTTCTAAACTCTCCAAGGTCAGTGGGGAAGGACACTCCAGTGATGCCCATCACCCATCACAGTTTTTTATCTTTTGAGGACTCTTTTGTAAATCACTTATCAGTGAAATTGATTTCCTCAATAAAGATTATTATTATTATTATTATTATTATTATTATTATTATTATTATTATTATTATAAAGTGCATCCTCCGAGAACTCTTTGAATGTGACTGGTGATGTTGCCGAATTCCCGCCAAACCTGTATGCGGAGGGGCAGGAGTTCTTCAGTGGAACGGTTTTGACTACAGTGTTACAGCTGTTTTTGTCTCATGCAGGTAGTGCACAGTTCATGTTAAGCGCTTTGTCACAGTATCGTGTTAAGTTTTTTCTTGCAACTTTTGCCAGGGATCTGAAACAACCGCGTTGGCGATGGAAAGAAGAACCTCGCAAATAAAATGTCCAGTGACTAAAACAGTGGCTCTGCAATTGCGTTATAAATTTTAGTACATTTCCTTGAGGTCCTGTGGAAAACAGCATTGGAAAATGGCCACATTCCAGTTAAAAAAAGCAAGAAAGAGGTAGCAAATAGTCTGCAATGCAGGCGTAATCCGTGTGTGTTCACAGGCTGGATGTAGCAAACGGCGGTGTCTTGATGGTTCTTCCTTATTTAGTTTTAGTCTATTTTGGATGCATTGTACATGTTGGACAGGCCTCGAACAGTAGCGAAATAGTTCAAATAACACGATAACATGTTTAATTTTTTTTAAGGTTCGCATTTGTTGCCGCTGTAGTCGTGTTTTTTTTTAATGTTTATATTAATAATTATAGATATTCAGTCACCTATGTTCTTGTCTTTTCTCAGTGCGCTTTGGATCATTATAGCTTTTGAGTGGAACATGTTATCTTTTGTCATTTCAGCTGAGTGTCTGAGTGCCCATTTCGAAGCCTCCCAATGGTCGAGCCGCATCGGTGAGTCCCTTGGTTTGGCTGCGGTCGATACCCCAGTGGCTCTTCTGAAGGATCATAAGTTTGAGGGGCCACCATGTGGTGATGCTAGAGGGTCCTCAAACATGCCCCAGTGGATTGGAGATCTTATGAAGCACTGCTTGCCTCTTTTGAAATGCAGTGTACATGGACTTCAGTTTGCTGCATATCACTTGCTTGCCAAGTAAGTAGAATAGTTTCAACCAAGGAGGTTTCAGGTTATATTTAGACTTGCCAGCCTCGGAAATCCCGCGTGGGTAGGCAAAAGCCAATTACATACAGAGATTAAAAAACACGCGTGGAGGGGCCTAGCGCTAAGCCTCAGCATCCGTTGTCGAGGAAGCTGATACGAATAACCCTTGAAATAAGGCGTGTATGGCGGATGTACTCTCTAACGTCCTTTATTTTCTTTCCGCCTTTTCTCCGTCTGTGCCTGTAATTCTTGCGTATCATCTTCAGCACAACTCCCCCCCCCCCCCCCCCAAAAAAAAAAATATTATGTAAAAACGTTTTTTGTTTATCAGTGAAGCGTATGTTAAATTGTACATTAAGCGGGAAGGAGGTCAAATACGATTCCCCTAAAAGCGACCGCGTGTGAGGCTAACCGTGGTTGGGTGCGCCGCGCAATCTGAAGAGGGTAAGAACAGGTAATTCAATGAGACACGAAGCTATTTCTTCCTACAAAGGTTTAATTTAGTGTTGCCGCCTTAGAGAAGAATATCAACAGACTAGAATTTATGAAGTGAAATAAACGAATTTTCACGTATTTTACTCAATAAATCCATCCATCTTTTTGGTGTTAACTTTGAATCTCATCCTGGGTTTACTAAATCCCGAAATTGGCAAATGTTAGGATTTCTGACCTTACAACAGATTCGTGAATTAAAAAAAAAAAAAAAAAAACAAACAAACAAATAGCGGCGTTAGTGTTCCTATCAACAACTCCATTCTCCTCGTTTTGTAGAGTGATGGCCGAGATCAGTCTGCTGGATGTCAAGGTCGCTGATTCTGAGGAAAGTGAAGAAGAGCCTGTCAGGTAGATTTGTGATAAAATTTAAACGTTAAATGTAGTTCTTTCTCCGATTTACTTTCCAAACTCGGCTCTTAAAGTGGCTATGTCGTGGTGATTTTTATGTTTTGTATATAATTTAAAACAAAATACCCTTAAGCCGCTGTAACACGTTGAAACGTTTAGCTGAAACTTGTGTGCAACGGCGCTGCGAAACAAGTTTCAGCAGGCGTTGTACCGTATAACTTGGTCAGTTTCGTGAAACTTTTTCGAACTTCCGTTGCGAGACAAGTTTCACGAAAAGTAGAACCGCTTTCTACTTCTGCAACCGACGGTGGCGACGATCGCAATGGTGCTAAAAACAAGAGTTTCACCGTGTAACACCACTTCGTGAAACTGTTCTCGCTCGGTCTCTCATCGCCGTTGCACGCAAGTTTCAGCTAAGAGTTTCAACGTGTAACAGCAGCTTTAAGTACCATTGCTTGTGGCCAGAATGCCCCTAGTACACCAAACGAAAGATTTCAAGCCAACCAACCATATTTGGCTTCTTTTTTTTCCCACAGGACAAAAGGACAACTTGAAAAAGTCGGCCCAATTTTTTCAAGTTGCATTCCATTTCAATACTTGCCATCCTATACCAAACAGGCTTATTTCTAGTTTTGCTAAATAGGTAAAACAAGCTTCTAATATCTTTTTCAGCTTTTCAAAGTAACGTTAATCTCAGCTTAAGCTGGTCGGTAGGTAAACCCTGTAAGAGATTTTGGCGGTAGGGCTGCACTGAACATGGCTTGAGATTTGATTTAGGGGAGGCTAAATGTTTCACCGTTTTGTTCACAGGTCCCCACCCACCCCTCTGATAGAGCTCATAAATTCGACCTGCGCACGTATTTTGGAGATGATGGGTGACGCTCAAGTGCCGTTCGGGGAGCATCTGGATATGAAGGGTGACACAGAAGCACAGAACGTCAGTCTTGCTTTTATGCTCGTCTGGAAGCTTTTATTAAAGTTCTTCCGAGAACTGCCGCAAGAGAAACGCGTTGAATATGCCAAGTAACCAGGCAGAACAAAATGGTGGACAATCTTCTTGGCTTGTTATTTCGGTTAATCCCGCTCAAAACACTTGGGGCTGTGGTCACTGATGATCGCGAGCCTGCGATCGGTCGCTTTGCTGTTCAGCGTACTATCCAGGAGCTGGCACGTGATTTGTGTTATTCTTTGCTGCAGTGGATGCCGGCTATTGTAAGGCAGTGGTGGAATAGTCTGGATAAACGCCAGTCCTCTATAGTAGACAAGTAAGAAAGATACCTTTGTTTTGTTTTGTTTTGTTTTGTTTTGTGTGCTGGTGCTGGTGAAAATAAAACCGTTACAGTACCATAGAAAAGCTCCTCTCACGAGTTAGCTTCTTCATAAAATTTCAGAGGCAGAAGCAACTGCCCGGTTGCAAAAGCTACAACCACTAAAGCAGAATGAAGAGTTTTTCATAAGAGTACTACTCTCTACTGGGTGGTTTTATCCACACTTTCCATGTAATAAACTATTTATACACCATCCACAAAATTCATCATAGTTTACCAACCTTTTTTATTTTATTTTATTTTTCAAGTGAAGTCAATATTTATTGATATAAGAGTTACAAAATAAAAAATTATGCCTAAACACACATACCAACTTCCTCTGCTCGCATATCGCTTGGCTAATCGAGGCGGACAAAGGAAAACATAAGTAATTTAGTAGGAAGAGATGAAGAAAAGGAAGGAGAAGGAAGATAGATCCATATAAACGATATAAAGAGATGAACTAGAGTTATTACAATACAACGTTACAAAATTACAAGCTTATTTTACATTTCATGTCATCTTGCTTAATTTACTAATTAAAGTAGGTGTGTCAACATAAACATCCTCCAATTGCAAAATATGTAGAAGGAGCTCATGTAAAGAAGCCTTAAATTTGTGTTAGGGAGTACTTAATTCTTGTACCAAATCTAAAAACTGAATGTTTTAACTGATTTGTCCTGGAATACTTCCAGTCTCTGAAAACCTAGTATTAAAGCTATGCACTTGTGTAAGATGAATGAATAGGTTAAAAATGTTTGCCAAATCTGTAAGGAGAGACAGTTTGATTCCTTTCCTTTTCCTTTCCTTTCCTCCATTTAATACAGGTTTAAACTGTATTTTTTTTTCTTTCACTCAGATTCACAACTTCCAGCATCACTCCTCAGTTATGCCAGCGAGAAATGCAAATGGTTCAAAACTCGTCAGTCCGGTTTGACAACATGCAAGTCAAGACTCTGCACGTGAGGTTTCTGCAGTGTACACGGTCGAGGAGATGTCCATGGAGCTGGTCGTGAAACTTGCGCCAAACCATCCGTTGGGGGTGGTGTCGGTTGAGAGTGGAAAGAAGATAGGTGTGGCGGCGGCGCAGTGGAGGAGCTGGATGCTTCAGATGACAACATTTCTCAGTCATCAGGTTTGAACACACTCTCTAAACCCCTTGGTTAAGCCGGACAGACCTTCCTCACACTCTAAACCCCTTGGTTAAAGTCCCTATGAAGTAAAATAACGTCTTTCGAATTTTTGAAGCTTCTTGTGTCGGCTCTACCTCGGTGTAAAAACCTGTGAAACTCACGAATGACGTAAAACAAAGAAAACAAAACATTCAAAGCAAGAGCGTACAGCACAACAATACCTCGTAAGACAAAGAAAATCTCGCCAGGTTTTTACACCGAGGTAAACCCCTTTTGTCTTGATTACGAAATGACAAAAGAAATTTCACATCAACTAAAGCCAAGGTGTTTTCCTCAAAACAATGCTGATGACGTAGGAAATGCCACGACACTCGTGTCTTCTGAAGCATTTCCTACGTCACACCTTTGTAATACGATCTTTTGGCCGCGCGCAAGATGGAGACACTTTTTGGCGCCAAATTTAAAACTTTTGTTTTACTGCCTGAAACCTAAATATTAAGAATCAGAAAATGATAAACTATTACATTAGAGCAAGGAAGTTTTGACTTCATATACACTTTAAGCCAGACAGAGCATCCAATTTTTTCTCTCACGAAATCTTACCGGCCGATCTCGTCGTGCCCAGATCTCCGATGATCAATGCAGTGTGTACTTAGGTATGTGATCTGGGAAGGAGGTCATGGATGGGGTATCATCAAGATTGCTTTTGTTCAAGTATTTTGTACAGCCCTGTCAAAATGTGCTGGCAGGCGGCAAATTTGCCGTCTACGGTAAATTACCGTAAAAGCTCTATTAAGTCCCCCCTCTCTATTAACCCCCCCCCCCCACTAATAAGTTCCCCGTTTGGAAGTCGTTTTTTGTAATAATCCCCCCTCTAATAACCCCCTCCCCCCCTTTGGAACACGAGATCTTGTAATGAGCCCTTCCTATTCCCTCTTACGAAATTCACTTCATGCAGCCCAGTTGGTTTACTTTTAAGCAATTATACACTTAATCGTATCTATAACAAAATTCTCGGTCGTGATTGGTTCTCCGCGCGCCTATTTGTCACGTAATCGACGCGCGATCACGTGGGTGTCCAATTACAGGTATCCAATTTGAACTTTTTGTAATTGGATACCTGTAATTGGATACCAACGTGATTTTCACGTCAATTACGCGCGCTTTAATGGCTTCCTTTGCAAACGTTTCCTGCAGTTTTCAAAACATATGGAAAGCGCTACAGACGTTTTCGCTCAAAAGACCTTCCCAAAAGAAATTTTTAATTCCGAAATTTGTTATAGATACGATTAATTAGTAATTGGACCTCGTGTCGTACAATTCTGGGAGTAATCGCGCTCGTATTTTCAAATCAGCCTCGCGCTTCGCGCTCGTCTGATTTTGAAATTACTCGCGCGATTACTCCCTGAATTGTACTCCACTCGGTCCAATTACTATTACCAAACACATGATACTGTTTGTTGTTCTTTTATTAAGTAATCAAGTTTCACTGCAGTTGTTTGAGTTTGGTACAAAAACTATTATAAGACGAAAACGGCGTGTTTGAGATTTCAAATAAGCCCCCCTTCTCTATTAAGCCCCCCTCTCTAATACGCCTCCCGTCAATGAGGCAAATAACCCCCCCCCCCCCCCCACAGGGGCTTAATAGAACTTTTACCCGTTTTTGCCCCTTCCCTCACACTTGGACTTCACTAGGAGTTCTCTAGCAGACAAAGGTTGCTGGCAGTTGCTGCCTACTACTAGAAAACATTTTGACAGGGCTGTTTGTATTGGAGAATTTGCTTCAATTCAAACCCTTGCCTCTCGTTTTATCACAGCTATCACGTGCACTTGTGTCTCTTTCCTTCCACTCAAATTCTGAGAAATTGTCAAGCTCATATCCCCAGAAACATTTTTGACATAGCGACCTCTGCTAGCAGAGGCCTCTTTTCCTTTGTATTTAGCGTGCGTAAGAAAAGAGACCTCTGCCATGGGTGGGAATGGTCTTTGATTAAGCCGCCGTCGGCGGTCGTGGACGGAGGTTTTAATACGCATGCTCCTTGTATTGTTTGCTGACCCATCATGTGCTAAGAGCATCACGTGATCGTTCCGTTGCTAAGAAACCATGGCGCATGCTCAACACACCGTTTCGACCCATGGCAGAGGTCTCTTTTTTCCCGCACGCTGAATACAAGGAAAAGAGGCCTCTGCTAGCAGGGAACGACGTTTTTCAAGTGGTGTAACCATTTTCTCTGTTTTCAGAATGGAAGCATAATGGATGGACTAATTATGTGGAAGCGCTATGTCGACGAGCGTTTCGAGGGTGTAGATGACTGTATGATCTGCTTCTCCGTGATCCACGGCAGTAACTACTCACTTCCCAAACTCAGCTGCAAGACCTGCGAGAAGAAGTTCCACTCGGCTTGTCTGTACAAATGGTTTAGCACCAGTAACAACGCAACATGTCCTCTGTGTCGAAATCTCTTTTAAGTCCTTCACTCAAAACAGTGGCCATGTTTGGGTGCGCGTGGGCTACCCAGAATACTCCACTGTGGCTACCTATCCCATCCCCTCAGATGGACTACTCCAAAGCCAGTAGATATACCCAGAACCTAGTCTCGAGCCGCGTGCGCCAAGGCGCGTGTCCGGGTCCCACTGGCTTTGTTAGTCAGGGGAGGAACATGATAATATGCCACAAAACGGAAAACCGGGGAAAATTATACAGAAACTGAGCCTGACTGCTGCTTACGGCCCGCTGAACACCCATCCTGTAGGTAACGCTTTATCTGTGGGTAAAGTAGCACAGAGCGGTTCGGGTTCAGAAGCCTTTCGTCGTATTTTAGTTGAGTATTGAACAATGTTTACCCCGCACGAGTCAACATTTAACTATGAATAACTTACAATTTAGCCCCTTCTAGTGTAGTAAACACCACCTTGAAGATACTCTTGTATTGGTATCCTCTTTGTTGTAACTTTTTCGTTGGTAAAAGAAAAGAATGGCGTTGAGCTTTTTAGGTAAAATTAGTTACGCAATAACAATGAATTACAACTGAAATACAATCTCGGTTTCCAGCTTCTGGTTTTGGTTGAAAGCTGCCCACACCTTGCACGAGCTTCGCAACAATTTCTTTTCGCATAGAAGACAAACTTCGATTTCCTTGACACTAAGAAGTTTAGTCTTTCATTGGTTTCTAAGCGAAAACTGTTGCACACCATACCAACGGTAACGCATGGCCTCTCATTTTAAAAATGTCGGTCATTCCAAAATCCAGCGGGACACTTCAGTTGCAGGATGTAAAATAATTAATGAATGCTACATGTAATCAAAATTAGGGAAAAATCATGTAGGAGCGCTTTAAGGCCCCATCCACACTAATACGTTTTCAATAGTATTCGTTTTCGGTTTCACTGAAAACGCATAGATCGATCCGCGTCTACATAACCGTTTTCGCAGCGTTGTCAACTGTCTATTTCACTGAATTCACGTTCGTTGAATATTCATTAAGTCGATTTTTAATGCCACCAGCTGTGACTAAAATTAAAAAAATTAAAATTCATTTATTTCAATTTAATGGCAGTGTTTACAGAAATGGTGTAAAGGCGAAATAAGGACGGTCAGTGAAAGAGTCATCGACCCTATACAATACAGACCAACTTGTAAAAAACATCTGACAGAGTTTGTCTGTTATAAGATCTGTAATACCAATTTACAATACGTTATTCAGTATGTAGACTACACGCGATATCCAGAGCGTCTGGGAACAAGCTTGGATGAATATGTTGTAGTTAGTATTTACTCTTGTAATTATATTTCACTCCATCGCACTAAGATGTATAAACATGAGCGATCATAAGGTTAATGTACATTAACATTCATCGCACTTGCGTAGCGGCGAAATAGACAATTTTAAGAACAAAGTATAAATTTATGAACCCAATTTTAGGGGTGGGTGTTTCCGTTTCAAGCCTCAAATCTCTGAAAATTGAGAGTCGATCGGCCGCTAAAGCTTAACAGGGATTTTGGTGGATGACGAAATTACATCTTCATTGTCGTTTTACCGGCGGATCTTTTAGGCTGCTCAAGTGAGAACTAGGGATCTAGAATCCACACAAAAGTAAATGTTTTAATGACAGTGTTAGATTAAAGATTACAGGTGCATATCACTTCCTGAATTCCACATTTGCGACGAAAAACTGCAACTTGTCCCCGTAAATTATATCAGTCAAAAATTCATTCAACAACGTGCAGTATAAAGACTATAAAGCTATGACTCTAATTATGACAATTCACTGTCTTTCAGTGCACGTACTGTATTACCAGTCCAGAAATCAAAGTGCTCTGTGAGCAAACTCGTGAATTGGAGAGATGAATCTCTATGTTTTAGATTATGTTTGAGGTTATCTAGTTTAGGGAATTTTGTGGTTTATTGTCATATTTTTAAATAGTTTATCTTTTCCTGGAAGCGTCACGTGATGTCGACATAGCACAGTCGATAAACAGTAGAATCTCGACGAGCAAACCTTCAGACGCGAGTTCGACTCTCGCTGGAGGCCTTGAAGGTTTTTTTATTATTATTTCCTTTCTTTTTTCTTTGTTTTAAACGATACAATAAATGAATGCTTGGTATTTTTATCGTTTCACTCGTTACATGCACATTTACCGCACCGTAACCGTGCTTCAACGACCTCCGTTTCGGTAAAATCAATATAAAGTCTACATGAAGTGAAAATTTGTTCTCCTCATCGCTTTTACGATTCTTGATGTTCTCATTTTCGGTAGCTGAAATTTCTTTAGCCTTGCATCTTTTAATTTAGATCTTTAGAACAACTTATCTTCGTTAAACATGGACGGCAATTTAAAAGTAAGCCGTGAGCGTACCTCATTTGCATAAAGTTTACAGCCCATCGATCGAGCGACACATTCTCCCCATCATCCACGATAACTCGTGTTGCGTATGCGCAATCCACGAGTTAAAAAGGGGTTTGATTTTGAATTTCCTTTTGAATATATCGTTAATTTTGGAAGCAGTGAGCTCTAGAACATAAATTTGTATGAGTTATTGAAGTTCAGCCTTCGCATCTGACACCAGAAATAATTCTTGAGCCCCGGCTAAACAAAACCTGGAGTTGAAGTGCGCCGTAACATTTTGTATTTCCGTTTAAGTGAGACCATGTTCATCATCTTTGCCGGTGAAATTGACTCATTTAGGTTTTTGCTGTACGCCATTGTAACGCGTTTTATATTAAGTCACGCACCTATCTCACAATAGTCTAAGTACCCTCTATCCCATAATATCACGTTCTCTTTCTTTTCTTTTAATGACTCTCTCATTCCCGTAAAGGGCAGCCTAGAAGTATGGTGGGATTCCTGCTTGGCTTATTTCTATCGCTCGTATCGAATCATTTCATCATGCCTCTGCTGGCAGCAGTTACCATGTAAATTAGCTTACGACGCCTACTCTCATTGCCGTCAAAGGCGTTTGCACAAGTCAGTCAATAAATTAAAAGAGGAACATCAAAGCGAGAAACGTCTCTATTCTTCCTTTGTGAAAAAAGAACCATTGGCAAACTAATTTCAAACATTGGGTATGCCACCAGGGGCTTTCTGATTAAAGAGTGATCTCCTGAAGACATCACTCAGCTTTAATCATAGAAACGCTTCTCGCTTTAATGTTTCTCCTTTGATTTATTTGTGTAGAGCATAAATGACTTAGTGGCCAACGGCTAGAATAACTATTTAAAAAAACTCTGTGTTTCCGTGGACATGTGATATATTACCAGGATTGATTATATGGCTAGACAATGACCAAAAAGAAACACACACAAAAAAGACGAGGAATGAAAATATGAATCACTATGGGGTGTTTCAATTTGCCTCTCGAATAAAAAAAGTTTTCTTAAAAAAGAAATTAGCTTCTTCTGTTTGTATTGGGGAATATTGGTTTCAGTGTTTTGGTGCAAGAATTTAGACCACGTGCATGCGAGCCTGAAAACATTGTACTTGACCAATACTTTCTGAATTCGGATCTCTTGTGTCTGAATAACTTAAGTTACTTTTGTGCAAGACGGATAGGTTGAACCCCGGAGCATTTCGTGGAGCTTGTGTGATATGAATATTCAAGATTTTAAAGTTTTGAAGGTTAGATGCAGGGATAATCGTGATTATGGAAAATAGATCTATTTATTTTCACAGTTCAGGGAAATCCATTGAAGATGAATTCAGTACAGATAAGTGAGGAAGCAACTATTCGGCAAAGTGTTTTTTGAACGCTAAGACAGCTATTGTAAGAAACCGTGCAAACATTTCTGCGTCCCGATTGATGCTAGGCATGCTAATCTCACAGAAATTCTTATATTCTTAAGCCCTGCTAACTGACGATAACAAACGGATCAAATATCTTCGTCCAAAATCGCTTTGGCAGGACGCCAAAGAAAAAAAAGTTGAGAGCCTCCTTAACAAGGAATAACTCACAATATAGCCGCTGTTATTTTAGCAAAGACCACTCTAAGGCGACTTTTTTCTGATAATGCCCTGAGTTATAAAAATACAGACTAGGAGTCGTTTGTAAGTAAGCGTTGTGATTCTGTATTTTTTTGTTATTGGTTGTAATCTCCCCCCTTTAGTGATCGAGTGTTCCACTTTTGCTCCCTTTGATGCCAGGCCAGAATTCACAAACTAAATTCTCATCGATGCTGTTGCGCAACCTAGAATCTCAAAAAGTCAGGCAATTAATTTCTAACGCCTTTCCTCGACACAAAAACAAAACCTGGAGTTGAGGTGCGCCGTAAAATTTTGTATTTCCATTTTTTGTGAGACCATCAGTTCCTGATATTTTTTTAATTTGACTCATGTATAGGTTTAGGTTCTGTCTAAAGTAAGCGCCGGAGTCGACTGTGCGGGGAATTGCGAGGAACCGACAATTCACCCTCCATCCCATAATATCACGATCGTTTTCTTTCCTTTTAATGACTTTAATTCTCTCGGTTCCTGAAAAAGGTTTTCATCAGGCCTCTGTTGTCAACAATTACCATTTGAATTAGCTTACGACGTTTGCTCTCATCGCCGCCAGAGGCGTTTGCCCAAGAGAATCAATAAACCAGGAATATCAAAGCGAGAAACTCTTCTTTTCTTCCCCTGCGAGAAATGGTTAAGTTATTTCAAACACTGGCCTGTATGTCACCAGGGACGTTCTAATTGGAGTGTGATCTCTTGAAGACATCATCACTCTTTAATCAGAACGCCCCTGCTGGAATAAGGGAATACCTAGTAAAATGAGTTAGCCATTAGTGGCTCTTCCTTGAAGAAGAAGAAGAAGAAGAAGAAGAAGAAGAAGAAGAAGAAGAAGAAGAAGAAGAAGAAGAAGAAGAAGAAGAAGAAGAAGCTTGTTCTATTTGTATTGGGGAATATTGGTTTCGTTCATGGTGCAAGAATTTAGACCATGTTCGAGCCTGAAAACATGGTACTTGACCAATATTTTCTGAGTACGGAACTCTTGAGTCTGAATATCACCACATCAATTTTAAACTAAATTAAGTCACTTTTATACGAGGCACCTTAAGACCTACTTACCGTGCTGCCTACAAACGCCTTTATTAAGATATGTTGAACCCTAGAGCACTTCGTGGAGCTTGTGTGATATGTTTATTAAAGATTTGAAAGTTTTGCAGGCTAGATGCAGGGATATTTGTGATTTTTGGAAAATGAATTTCTTAATTTCGGCAGTTCACCCGTCAAGAAAGTTCAAGGAAATGCATTGAACATAAATTTAAAAATAAGGAAGCAACTTTTGTGCAAAGTGTTCGTGCAAATATTTCTGCGTCTAAATTGATGCTAGGCATGCTAATCCCATATTATATATTCTTAAGCTCTGGCTAAACGATGTCAACCAGATTAAATATCTTCGTCGAAAATCACGTTGGAAGAACGAAAATATAGCCACTGTTATTTTAGCGAAGACCAGTCCAAGGCGAATATTTTTCTAATAATGCGTTGAGTTAGAAAAGGTAAAGACTAGGAAGCGTTTGTAAGTGTTTTTTGTCTTTTTGATGCCCCGACAGCATTCACGAAACTCTCGAATTCTCATCGATGCTGTTGCTCAACTGAGAAGCTCGAAAAGTCAGACGGCGCCGGAGTCGACTGTGCGGGGAGTTGCGAGGCACCGACAATTCACCCTATGTCCAATAATATGACGATGGCTTTCTTTCCTTTTAATGACTCTTAATTCTCTCGGTTCCTGAAAAAGGTTTCCATCAGGCCTCTGTTGTCAACAAATACCATTTGAATTAGCTCACGACGTTTGCTCTCATTGCCGCCAGAGGCGTTTGCACAAGTCAATCAATAAACCAGGAACATCAAAGCGAGAAACGCTGCTTTTCTTCGCCTGCGAAAAAAGAGCGACTAATGGTAAACTAATTTCAAACACCGGCCTGTATGTTACCAGGGATGTTCTGATTGGAGAGTGATCTCTTGAAGACATCAGCCTTTAATGAGAACGCTGCTGGTGGAATATTGGAATACCAAGTAGCGAAATTAGTTAGCCATTAGTGGCTCTTTCTCGAAGAAGAAGAAAAGAAACGTTTCTCGCATTGATGTTTCTCTTTATATTTATTGATGTACAGTTTAACAAAACTCATCGTTTCCTCGGACATGTAATATGTTACCAGGATTCTTACAAAAAAACTGAGAAACACGAAAAACAAACAAACAAAGTGTGAAAATGTAAATCACTGTGGGTGTTTCAATTTGTCTCGCGAACTGAAAAAAAAATACAAGAAATTAGTTATAGCTTGTTCCATTTGTATTGGGGAATACTGGTTTCGTTCTTGGTGCAAGAATTTAGACCACGTTGGAGCCTGAAACATAGTATGTGACCACCGAATATTTCCTGAGTACGGAACTCTTGAGTCTGAATATCACCACATCAATTTTAAACTAAGTTACGAGGGAGTAACCTTAACACCTACCGTGCTGGCTACAAACGCTTTTATTACGATATGTTGAACCCCATAGCATTTCGTGGAGCTTGCGTGATATGATTATTAAAGATTTGAAAGTTTTGCAGGTTAGATGCAGGGATAATTGTGATTTTTGGAAAATAAATATCTTAATTTTGACGGTTCACCCGTCAAGAAAGTTCAGGGAAATGCATTGGAGATGAATTCAAAGATAAGGCCGCACCTTTTGGGCAAAGTGTTCGTGCAAACATTTCTGCGTCTCAATCAGATTGATGCTAGGCATGCTCATCTCACGTAAATTATATATTCTTAAGCCCTGGCTAAACCATGTCAACCGGATCAAATATCTTCGTCCAAAGTCGGGTTGGAAGAACGAAAATATAGCCGCTGTTATTTTAGCAAAGACCAGTCCAAGGCGAGTTTTTTTCTGATAGTGCCTTGAGTTATAAAAAGTACAGGCTAGGAGGCGTTTGTAAGCGTTTTTTGCTATTGGTTGAAATCTCCCCCATTAGTGATCAAATGTTCCACTTTTGCTCCTTTTGACTTTAATTCTCTCGGTTCCTAATGAAAGGCCTCTGTTTTCAACAATTACCATTTGAATTAGCCTACGACGTTTCCTTTCATTGCCGCTAGAGGCGTTTGCACAAGTCAATCAATAAACCAGGAACATCAAAACGAGAAACGCTGCTTTTCTTCGCCTGCGAGAAAAGAGCGACTAATGGTAAAGTAATTTCAAACACTGTCCTGTATGTTACCAGGGACGTTCTGATTGGAGAGTGATCTCTTGAAGACATCATTCTTTAATCAGAACGCCCCTGGTGGAATAGTGGAATATGTAGTGATATGAGTTTGCCATTAGTGGCTCTTTCTCGAAGAAGAAGAAGAAGAAAAGAAACGTTTATCTCTTTAATGTTCCCCGTTATTTTTGTACAGTTAACAAAACTCGTCGTATCCTTGGACATGTGATATGTGTCCAGGATTCTTGCAATGACAAAGAAGAAACACACAAAACAAACAATGCCGGAGTCTTAAATAAAAAATCACTGGGGAGTGTTTGAATTTGCCTCGCGAATAAAAAGAAAGCACAACAGATCACTCTTTAAATCAGAGCGCTCCTGGTGGAATGGTGGAATACCCAACGTTTGAAATAGTTTGTCATTAGTGGCTCTTTTCTCGCAGAGGAAGAAAAGAAACGTTTCTTGGTTTGATGTTCCTCCGTTAGTTTGTTGAGTTGAGTGTAAATAACATCAAGCTAAAACGAAACTGTGTGTTTCCGTGGACACGTGATATGTTACCAGGAATGATAATATGCATGGTAGTATGCATGGCTAGACAATGACAGAAAAGAAACACACAAAACAAATGTTGATGAATCACGCCGGAGTGTCTCGTGAAAGCCAATTTAAGTTTAACCAACTTCACCCCAATTTGACTCGTGAATAAATATGCAAATTGCAAAAAAGCAATTAGCTTGTTCGGTTTGTACGTGTAGTAGGATATTCGCTTACGGTGTTAGACCACGTGCGAGCCGGAATAAATGGTACTTGACCAATATTTCTGAATATGGAGCTTTTGAGTCTGAATATTACCACATCAAGGTTTAAACTAAGTTAGGTCACGTTTGTACGACGTACCGTAAAAACTAGGTACCGTGCTGCCTAAAAATGTCTTTAACACTGAAGATATGTTGAACCATGGAGGATTTCGTTGAGATTGTTTAATATGAATTTTCATAATTTTTAAGTTTTGCCGGTTACCGCAGGGTTTTCGTGATTATGGAAAATGAAGTGATTTATTTTTGTGAAAGTTCGCTGGTCAAAAATGTTAACGGAAATCCAGTGAAGATGAATTTACAGATGATGAAGCTACTATTCGGCAACGTGTTGTTTGAACGCTTAGGCACGTATTGTAAACATAATTTTGACTGTAAGCAACTGTGTAAACATGTCTGCGTGAATTGATGCTAGGAATGCTAATCGCACAGAGTTGTTCAAGAATATTTCCGTCTAGACATCTTAGTTAACATGTTAATCAAGACAGCTATACATACAAACATTATTATCGTCCTGTTCATGTGTACTTTCTCTGAATTCTTTCGTTGGAATTTTGGTGAATTATCCCTGCATCAAGCCTGCAAAACTTTCAAATCTTTCATAATCATATCACACAAGTTCCACGAAGTGCTCTAGGGTTCAACATATCTTAATAAAGGCGTTTGTAGGCAGCACGGTAAGTAGGTCTTAAGGTGCCTGGTATAAAAGTGATATAACAGTTTAAAATTGATGTGGTGATATTCAGACTCAAGAGTTCCTTACTCAATATTGGTCAAATATCATGTTTTCAGGCTCGAACGTGGTCTAAATTCTTGCACCAAGAACGAAACCAGTATTCCCCAATACAAATAGAACAAGCTATAAGTAATTTCTGTTTTAAAGAAACTTTCTTTTTCAGTTCGCGAGATAAATTGAAACACCCCACGGTGATTTAAATTTTCACACCTCGTTGTTTGTTTTTTGTGTCTAAGATTTTTGTATAAAGAATCCTGGTAACATATGACATGTCCAAGGAAACGACGAGTTTTGTTAACAGTACATCAATAAATATAAAGAGGAACATTAAAACGAGAAACGTTTCTTTTCTTCCTCTTCTTCTTCTTCTTCTTCTTCTTCTTCTTCTTCTTCTTCTTCTTCGAGAAAGAGTGGCTAACTTCTTTCACAGGTATTCTACTATTCCACTTGGGGCGTTCTGATTAAAGAGTGATGTATTCAAGAGATCACTCTCCAATCAGAACGTCCCTGGTGACATACAGGCAAGTGTTTGAAATTAGTTTATCATTAGTCGCTCTTTTCTTACAGGTAAAGAAAAGCAGCATTTCTCGCTTTGATGTTCCTGGTTTATTGATTGACTTGTGCAAACGCCTCTGGCGGCAATGGGAGCAAACGTCGTAAGCTAATTCAAATGGTATTTGTTGACAACAGAGGCCTGATTAAAACCTTTTTGGGGAACCGAGAGGAAAGGAAAGAAAGGAAAGGAAGCGAGTGATATTATGGGATGGAGGGTGAAAATTCGCTGCCTTACAACTCCCCGCAAGGTCGTCTCCGGCGCTTACGTTTAGGCTATTGCGAGATAGGTGTGTGTAACTTCAAACATCTTACAATGCTTTAGACAGAACATAAACCTACATATGAGTATAGCAATACGAGGCACCTTAAAACCTACTTACCGTGTTGCCTACAAACGCCTTTATTAAGATATCTTGAAGACTGGAACATTTCGTGGAGCTTGTGTGATATGATTACAGGGGCGGATCCAGGATTTTCTGAAAGGGGGGGTTGTACAGGTGTCGGTGATTTAGAAGGGGCCGCAAGGCCCCTTCCAACTAGGGGGGTCTGGGGGCATGCCCCCCCCAGAAAAATTTGAAATCTAGAAGCTCGGAAATGCAATTTCCAGCATTCTGGGCATCAAAAGGCGTGTTGTTGTAGCCTGTATTTCAAGGTTGGAAAGAGTGTTTTTTTTGACGTTGTCTTCCGTTCTAGAAATCTTCCGTTGCTTTCTTGCATTACTTATTAGTTTAGTTCTAGTAGAAGAGAGACTAAGAATTACAAACTGTGAATAGACGGCTGAAAGAGGCATGACAGGCGGCAGTAAACCGCCGGTAACCGGCTTTTATTGAAACCCTTGCGGCGGCCCGTTTGTACATTATTGTAGTACACTTTTATCGCCAATGGCAGAAGGCGAGTGATGGCCCCATGCCTCTGGCGTGAGCTCTTAACAGTTCCAGTGTCATACCTGTCCCCCAAAAATATGATGTTTAGATTTTGTGAAGGCATGATATAAAATCTGGGATTAATCTTATTTCGCCGACAGAAATTAAAAAATAATAATGTATGATTGAACTGTCCAGCAGTTGTTGTCGTTTTTCTACTGCATTAGCATACCTCATTAATCAAACAACGAAGCCTGAAAAAGTCTTCTTGGATGGGCTTTTACAAAAGCCTCGCAGATCTCGTCTACCTCGAATCTCTCAGGGTAATGCATCGCAATTACAGCAAGGTCTGAGAAGCGCTCTTCAGACATCGTTGATCTGGTGCAGGTCTTGATCCGTTTCATGAGCGA
This sequence comes from Pachyseris speciosa, assembly GCA_016490735.1. NCBI lineage: Eukaryota > Metazoa > Cnidaria > Anthozoa > Scleractinia > Pachyseridae > Pachyseris > Pachyseris speciosa. The sequence continues at coordinate 210,078 of JAEMWC010001046.1, forward strand.
AAAGGACCGCTCAGCTTCCGCACTACTGATTGGTAGGGTGCATGCGATGAGTAGAAGACGATGGATGTTTGGAAAAGCATCCTCGTCACACGCGCCAAGTGCCAATAAAAGATTGTTTGGGAGGTCCTTCTCTGTTGACTGCCACATAGTTTGCCATCTTCGCAGCTCATTCCCAAGGGATTTGGGAAAAGGAAGGTCATTCTCCCAGAACAGCATGCCTTTTGTTGCTTCAGATAGCTCCATGGTGTTTTGAACTATGATTGAGGGAACAAGATAAAGCAAGTGGCGGGCGTGGCGGTCTTCGACAGAAAACCGGTCTTCCATTTGACTAATCAAGGAATCAAGGAGGGGAATAGCCACAGATTTTTTATAATGATCAATTGGACTAGAGCTGGGAATGTTTGAGCGGTTCCTCTGTATGCTTGTCTTCCTGGGTACGGCTTCCACGATTCCCAGTTTCTCGGCAAGGTTTAATACTTCTGTGTACCACACTTTAAAGTCGCTGTCAATGTTTTTTCTAGCAGACTTGATGTTTCCAATTACTTCATCAACCATCATGTATGCTTCATAAATATCTTGGTCCCGTTTCTGCAGCTTTGATGCAAGAGCTTTGACTTCATCAAGAATATTCTTGGTTGTAATGAAAACCACTACTGTCTGAAATGACGACAAAGAGGCTTTCAGTCCCTGGGCTTTTGTGATGGTATCCTTGTCCCAGTTCCAGCTTCCGGTAGATGATTTTAAATTCGGGTATTCGTGGGGGGCAACAATAGCATCAAGAAATGTGAGAAGAATCTCATACATTTCAAGAAAAACATTTAGACATGTGTGCCTTTCCACCCAGCGTGTCTTGCATAGACCTGGAAGCTTGCTGTGAGAATTCTCAGGAAGGTATTCTTTCAGTGTCAACTCAAACAGCTGCTGTCGCTTGGGGCTGTTATTTAAAAAAAGATATGCTTCGTTAATCAGACCTATCAAATTTCGCACTTCTGCCAGTTTGCATGTTGCTGCGATGGAGAGGTTTAGGCAGTGAGCATAGCAGTGCGTGAAAAGAGCCAACGGACTGAGCTCTTTTATCTTAGCCTGCACTCCTTCCTTTCCACTTGACATAACAGAAGCTCCATCATATGCCTGACCACGGATGTTGCTAGGATCCAAAGAAACAGATGGATCAGAGAGAGATTCCAAAATCTTCCTTGAAATCATGGTGGAATTTGTTCGTTGTAAGTGCATAAAACTAATCAGGCATTCTTTGACATGAGGATCGTTTGGCGAAGACTGGTCCACAAACCTCAGGCATAAAGATAAGATCTCCTGGTTTGAGTGTGGATCTGTACCCTCATCTGCTATAATCGTGAAAGGGAGGCCCTTGTCCCTCAGCTCTGCTGTAAGCCTTTCCTTAATTTTTGATGAATACACGTGAATGACCTCATTCTGAATAGTTTTGCTGGTATATCTTGCTTGTCGGCTTGCTGACATGAGGTGCTTCTGAAGAGGCTCGTTTCCTTTCGCAAGTAATTGAAGTAGAGCAACAAAGTTTCCTCTGTTAGTTTCATAACTTGAAAAATCGACACGATCATCACGATGTCCTCTAAAGGACAGACTCTGCTTTGCTAGAAACTCAACAGCTAGAACAATCTGTCGTAGAATTTCTTTGTTCTCTGTGGCTTGATTGGCTTCGGCCGTCGCCAGCTGGGAATCTACTCTATACCTGTCAGGATTCTGAAAAGTTTGTTTGAAGAGGTCTGCCTGTTCAGTTGCGTATCTATGCATCGCAGATTGCTCATGACAGTTGAGGATGCCATCCTTGCCAAGTGCCTTAGTGTAAGATTTCTGGTACGGTACTGTGACCAATACACCTGGTGTTGTACCCTTGGTAACTTTGTTAGGAAATAAGATACAGTGACTACAAATCCCACCTTCAAGTATGTAACTGTAGCAAAGCCATGGGAACTGTTTCAGCCATTTGGATTGAAAAGAAACTTTCCATGTCTTCTTTCCTTTGGTAACTTGATGAGAATGAAGTATATCAGACTCAGAAGGTTTGCAGTGTAATGTAAGGTATTGCATTCTTTTTTCATCTGTAATTTCGTGCGATAATCGCCTCAAAACATCCCAAGAGCCTGCAGCATCTTTGACAACAGTTCCCAAATCAATCTTTGTGCCTGTGGTTGAACCAGAAGTGGTAGGCACAGGACATTTTGTAGCTACATCTAAAATTTACAAAAAGAGTTTATTTGTATACATTCACAACCTTTAATAGGTTAGTCCTTTATCTATTTGCAATAACCTCAATAAAATTGACACACATGCATTAAATAAATACAATAGCCTGCTTTTATTGTACTTTACAGGTCACATGAAAAATGTCTTGGTTATATATACCTTCACTAAATGACAAACTATTTTCTATAACATAACACTGTTATGCCGCTATAGTATGTAACATGCTTTTACTCTTAGAGGCAGACAAAAGTAACGTCATATTCTTCCCCTAGAGCATCAATATATTCTTTATCTTCGGAACTGCAAGATATTTCAAAAAACTGAAGGTTGTTCAATTTTTGCAAAATCAGCCTTACGTCGTTTCTTTCAAGGCTTACACCAACCAGGCACAGAACATTCAATGAGCATAATGAGGAAGTAATAGTTGCCACTTGATTGGCAGTGAATCCTACTCTGTTGAGTGATAGTACTGTAAGATTTTGTAATTGCTCTAAAATAGCCGTGCAACAACAAGTATCTATTTTTCTACAGTCATTTAGGATTAAGGTTTCAAGAGGAGAAGAATTAGAGTCAGTCAATAGGAAATTAAGGGATGATATCGGTTGGCCACTTAAATCCAGATATCTCAAACGTTTAGAAAATCCCAGACTATCTCCTAACAATGTTTGAAGCCTCCTTTCTGATGTTGTTATTTCGATATATCTTATAGATAAATATCTGAACCCACTGGAGTGCGACATGAAATTAACAATTTGTTCTTCATTTAAATATTGCATGGGCCACTCATCAAGAAGTAGGCAACTCCACAGAATGTTATTGTTGTTTATAATGTGCCTCCACCTCTTTGAGACCAGGCACACTGTTTTAAGCAATTCTTTAAGGCAGAAGCTTTTGAACACCTCGACCAATACTTCATCGGGCAAAGCTGTGTACAAAACGAAATTATAATACTACTCAGTTTTATTTGGAATTCACTAGACTTCTTGCAACGTTGGAATAAATACTTTTTGTTGGTGCTGGCCGATATAAGTTTACTTTTCGGATAAATAAAAATAAGAAATTCTACCTTCGATCCCAGACCCTCCAGCCTGATCGTCAGGGTTGCTGATTCTTGGCTGCTTGTTAGGAGGAGCACTTTCTGTGTTTATAATTATAATGACAGTTCACTTAGTGAAGTATAATAAATTATTTTCTTTGTCTCCGTTTTAAGAACAATTTTATTTCTGCTTACCTTCATTAATACCTTCATTATCTTCAGGCCTCGACTGGGCTGAACCTGCAAAATGTTTATTTATGTTCAAAAGACATGATTTTCTTGCCAGTCAGCTTTCAATATGGTGCACAATGTAAAATACACTTTGTATGAATTGCACGGTATGTCGAGGCTATCGCGTGTCGAAGCTATCGCGTGTCGAAGCTATCGGATGTCGAAGCTTTCTGTGTTTATAATTATAATGACAGTTCACGTAGTGAAGTATAATAAATTATTTTCTCTGTCTCCGTTTAAGAACAATTTTATTTCTGCTTACCTTCATTAATACCTTCATTATCTTCAGGCCTCGATTGGGCTGAACCTGCAAAATGTTTATTTATGTTCAAAAGACATGATTTTCTTGCCAGTCAGCTTTCAACTGGTGGACAATGAAAAATACACTTTGTATCTGTTGTATGAATTGCACGGTATGTCAAGGCTATCGGGTGTTGAAAGTAGTTATTATTGTTATTAAATATAATTAACCGTCTTTTAAAAAAAAAAACACGAACTTACCTGATTTCTTCGCATAAAAATCGGTTATTTTCTTCATGACAGCTTCCAGTTCGTACGTTCTTCGACCTCAGCAACTGACTCAAACATTCGCTCGGTCCCAATCCCGCTCGTTTACGCTTGAATGAATTTCACCTGTGTTCCTATTATATATGACCCTGAGGACGTCACGCGACCCTAATAAGACTTTCTCCCAAGTAACTGATCCCCCACACTGACAGAAGTTGCGAAATGTATATTATCTTTTTAAATCCGCAAAAGCAGGTGAATGGTGGAAGTGAAACAACTTCGTAAAAGACAATTTTGTTCTTATTTTTTTTAAAGAAGAATTAAAAAAAATTAAAATGCTGCTCAAAGGGGGGTTGCAACCCCCTCAACCCCTCCCCTGGATCCGCCCCTGGATTAGTGAAGATTTGAAAGTTTTGCAGGTTAGATGCAGGGATAATCGTGATTTGTGGAAAATGAATTTCTTAATCTTGACAGTTCACCCGTCAAGAAAATTTAGGGAAATGCAGACGAATTTAAAGATAAGGACGCAACTTTTGGGCAAAGTGTTCCTGCAAAAGTTTCTGCGTCTAAATTGATGCTAGGCATGCTAATCCCATATTATATATTCTTAAGCTCTGGCTAAACGATGTCAACCAGATTAAATATCTTCGTCGAAAATCACGTTGGAAGAACGAAAATATAGCCACTGTTATTTTAGCGAAGACCAGTCCAAGGCGAATATTTTTCTAATAATGCGTTGAGTTAGAAAAGGTAAAGACTAGGAAGCGTTTGTAAGTGTTTTTTGTCTTTTTGATGCCCCGACAGCATTCACGAAACTCTCGAATTCTCATCGATGCTGTTGCTCAACTGAGAAGCTCGAAAAGTCAGACGGCGCCGGAGTCGACTGTGCGGGGAGTTGCGAGGCACCGACAATTCACCCTCTGTCCAATAATATGACGATGGCTTTCTTTCCTTTTAATGACTCTTAATTCTCTCGGTTCCTGAAAAAGGTTTCCATCAGGCCTCTGTTGTCAACAAATACCATTTGAATTAGCTCACGACGTTTGCTCTCATTGCCGCCAGAGGCGTTTGCACAAGTCAATCAATAAACCAGGAACATCAAAGCGAGAAACGCTGCTTTTCTTCGCCTGCGAAAAAAGAGCGACTAATGGTAAACTAATTTCAAACACCGGCCTGTATGTTACCAGGGATGTTCTGATTGGAGAGTGATCTCTTGAAGACATCAGCCTTTAATGAGAACGCTGCTGGTGGAATATTGGAATACCAAGTAGCGAAATTAGTTAGCCATTAGTGGCTCTTTCTCGAAGAAGAAGAAAAGAAACGTTTCTCGCATTGATGTTTCTCTTTATATTTATTGATGTACAGTTTAACAAAACTCATCGTTTCCTCGGACATGTAATATGTTACCAGGATTCTTACAAAAAAACTGAGAAACACGAAAAACAAACAAACAAAGTGTGAAAATGTAAATCACTGTGGGTGTTTCAATTTGTCTCGCGAACTGAAAAAAAAATACAAGAAATTAGTTATAGCTTGTTCCATTTGTATTGGGGAATACTGGTTTCGTTCTTGGTGCAAGAATTTAGACCACGTTGGAGCCTGAAACATAGTAATGTGACCACCGAATATTTCCTGAGTACGGAACTCTTGAGTCTGAATATCACCACATCAATTTTAAACTAAGTTACGAGGAGTAACCTTAACACCTACCTACCGTGCTGGCTACAAACGCTTTTATTACGATATGTTGAACCCTAGAGCATTTCGTGGAGCTTGCGTGATATGATTATTAAAGATTTGAAAGTTTTGCAGGCTAGATGCAGGGATAATTGTGATTTTTGGAAAATAAATATCTTAATTTTGACGGTTCACCCGTCAAGAAAGTTCAGGGAAATGCATTGGAGATGAATTCAAAGATAAGGCCGCACCTTTTGGGAAAGTGTTCGTGCAAACATTTCTGCGTCTCAATCAGATTGATGCTAGGCATGCTCATCTCACGTAAATTATATATTCTTAAGCCCTGGCTAAACCATGTCAACCGGATCAAATATCTTCGTCCAAAGTCGGGTTGGAAGAACGAAAATATAGCCGCTGTTATTTTAGCAAAGACCAGTCCAAGGCGAGTTTTTTTCTGATAGTGCCTTGAGTTATAAAAAGTACAGGCTAGGAGGTGTTTGCAAGCGTTTTTTGCGATTGGTTGAAATCTCCCCCATTAGTGATCAAATGTTCCACTTTTGCTCCTTTTGAATTTAATTCTCTCGGTTCCTAATGAAAGGCCTCTGTTTTCAACAATTACCATTTGAATTAGCCTACGACGTTTCCTTTCATTGCCACTAGAGGCGTTTGCACAAGTCAATCAATAAACCAGGAACATCAAAACGAGAAACGCTGCTTTTCTTCGCCTGCGAGAAAAGAGCGACTAATGGTAAAGTAATTTCAAACACTGTCCTGTATGTTACCAGCGACGTTCTGATTGGAGAGTGATCTCTTGAAGACATCATTCTTTAATCAGAACGCCTCTGGTGGAATAGTGGAATATGTAGTGAGATGAGTTTGCCATTAGTGGCTCTTTCTCGAAGAAGAAGAAGAAGAAAAGAAACGTTTATCTCTTTAATGTTCCCCGTTATTTTTGTACAGTTAACAAAACTCGTCGTATCCTTGGACATGTGATATGTGTCCAGGATTCTTGCAATGACAAAGAAGAAACACACAAAACAAACAATGCCGGAGTCTTAAATAAAAAATCACTGGGGAGTGTTTGAATTTGCCTCGCGAATAAAAAGAAAGCACAACAGATCACTCTTTAAATCAGAGCGCTCCTGGTGGAATGGTGGAATACCCAACGTTTGAAATAGTTTGTCATTAGTGGCTCTTTTCTCGCAGAGGAAGAAAAGAAACGTTTCTTGGTTTGATGTTCCTCCGTTAGTTTGTTGAGTTGAGTGTAAATAACATCAAGCTAAAACGAAACTGTGTGTTTCCGTGGACACGTGATATGTTACCAGGAATGATAATATGCATGGTAGTATGCATGGCTAGACAATGACAGAAAAGAAACACACTAAACAAATGTTGATGAATCACGCCGGAGTGTCTCGTGAAAGCCAATTTAAAGTTTAACCAACTTCATCCCAATTTGACTCGTGAATAAATATGCAAATTGCAAAAAAGCAATTAGCTTGTTCGGTTTGTACGTGTAGTAGGATATTGGTTTCGCTTACGGTGTTAGACCACGTGCGAGCCGGAATAAATGGTACTTGACCAATATTTCTGAATATGGAGCTTTTGAGTCTGAATATTACCACATCAAGGTTTAAACTAAGTTAGGTCACGTTTGTACGACGTACCGTAAAAACTAGCTACCGTGCTGCCTAAAAATGTCTTTAACACTGAAGATATGTTGAACCATGGAGGATTTCGTTGAGATTGTTTAATATGAATTTTCATAATTTTTAAGTTTTGCCGGTTACCTGCAGGGTTTTCGTGATTATGGAAAATGAAGTGATTTATTTTTGTGAAAGTTCGCTGGTCAAAAATGTTAACGGAAATCCAGTGAAGATGAATTTACAGATGATGAAGCTACTATTCGGCAACGTGTTGTTTGAACGCTTAGGCACGTATTGTAAACATAATTTTGACTGTAAGCAACTGTGTAAACATGTCTGCGTGAATTGATGCTAGGAATGCTAATCGCACAGAGTTGTTCAAGAATATTTCCGTCTAGACATCTTAGTTAACATGTTAATCAAGACAGCTATACATACAAACATTATTATCGTCCTGTTCATGTGTACTTTCTCTGAATTCTTTCGTTGGAATTTTGGTGAATTATCCCTGCATCAAGCCTGCAAAACTTTCAAATCTTTCATAATCATATCACACAAGTTCCACGAAGTGCTCTAGGGTTCAACATATCTTAATAAAGGCGTTTGTAGGCAGCACGGTAAGTAGGTCTTAAGGTGCCTGGTATAAAAGTGATATAACAGTTTAAAATTGATGTGGTGATATTCAGACTCAAGAGTTCCTTACTCAATATTGGTCAAATATCATGTTTTCAGGCTCGAACGTGGTCTAAATTCTTGCACCAAGAACGAAACCAGTATTCCCCAATACAAATAGAACAAGCTATAAGTAATTTCTGTTTTAAAGAAACTTTCTTTTTCAGTTCGCGAGATAAATTGAAACACCCCACGGTGATTTAAATTTTCACACCTCGTTGTTTGTTTTTTGTGTCTAAGATTTTTGTATAAAGAATCCTGGTAACATATGACATGTCCAAGGAAACGACGAGTTTTGTTAACAGTACATCAATAAATATAAAGAGGAACATTAAAACGAGAAACGTTTCTTTTCTTCCTCTTCTTCTTCTTCTTCTTCTTCTTCTTCTTCGAGAAAGAGTGGCTAACTTCTTTCACAGGTATTCTACTATTCCACTTGGGGCGTTCTGATTAAAGAGTGATGTATTCAAGAGATCACTCTCCAATCAGAACGTCCCTGGTGACATATAGGCAAGTGTTTGAAATTAGTTTATCATTAGTCGCTCTTTTCTTACAGGTAAAGAAAAGCAGCATTTCTCGCTTTGATGTTCCTGGTTTATTGATTGACTTGTGCAAACGCCTCTGGCGGCAATGAGAGCAAACGTCGTAAGCTAATTCAAATGGTATTTGTTGACAACAGAGGCCTGATGGAAACCTTTTTAGGGAACCGAGAGGAAAGGAAAGAAAGGAAAGGAAGCGAGTGATATTATGGGACGGAGGGTGAATTGTCGCTGCCTCACAACTTCCCGCAAAGTCGTCTCCGGCGCTTACGTTTAGGCTATTGCGAGATAGGTGTGCAACTTGAAACTTCTTACAATGGTTTAGACAGAACATAAACCTACATATGAGTATAGCAATGCGAGGCACCTTAAAACCTACTTACCGTACTGCCTACAAACGCCTTTATTAAGATATCTTGAAGACTGGAACATTTCGTGGAGCTTGTGTGATATGATTAGTGAAGATTTGAACGTTTAATAGGTTAGATGCAGGGATTATCGTGATTTGTCGAAAATAAATTTCTTAACCTTGACAGTTCACCCGTCAAGAAAGTTCAGGGAAATGCATTGGAGATGAATTCAAAGATAAGGCCGCACCTTTTGGGCAAAGTGTTCGTGCAAACATTTCTGCGTCTCAATCAGATTGATGCTAGGCATGCTCATCTCACGTAAATTATATATTCTTAAGCCCTGGCTAAACCATGTCAACCGGATCAAATATCTTCGTCCAAAGTCGGGTTGGAAGAACGAAAATATAGCCGCTGTTATTTTAGCAAAGACCAGTCCAAGGCGAGTTTTTTTCTGATAGTGCCTTGAGTTATAAAAAGTACAGGCTAGGAGGTGTTTGTAAGCGATTTTTGCTATTGGTTGAAATCTCCCCCATTAGTGATCAAATGTTCCACTTTTGCTCCTTTTGACTTTAATTCTCTCGGTTCCTAATGAAAGGCCTCTGTTTTCAACAATTACCATTTGAATTAGCCTACGACGTTTCCTTTCATTGCCGCTAGAGGCGTTTGCACAAGTCAATCAATAAACCAGGAACATCAAAACGAGAAACGCTGCTTTTCTTCGCCTGCGAGAAAAGAGCGACTAATGGTAAAGTAATTTCAAACACTGTCCTGTATGTTACCAGGGACGTTCTGATTGGAGAGTGATCTCTTGAAGACATCATTCTTTAATCAGAACGCCCCTGGTGGAATAGTGGAATATGTCGTGATATGAGTTTGCCATTAGTGGCTCTTTCTCGAAGAAGAAGAAGAAGAAAAGAAACGTTTATCTCTTTAATGTTCCCCGTTATTTTTGTACAGTTAACAAAACTCGTCGTATCCTTGGACATGTGATATGTGTCCAGGATTCTTGCAATGACAAAGAAGAAACACACAAAACAAACAATGCCGGAGTCTTAAATAAAAAAATCACTGGGGAGTGTTTGAATTTGCCTCGCGAATAAAAAGAAAGCACAACAGATCACTCTTTAAATCAGAGCGCTCCTGGTGGAATGGTGGAATACCCAACGTTTGAAATAGTTTGTCATTAGTGGCTCTTTTCTCGCAGAGGAAGAAAAGAAACGTTTCTTGGTTTGATGTTCCTCCGTTAGTTTGTTGAGTTGAGTGTAAATAACATCAAGCTAAAACGAAACTGTGTGTTTCCGTGGACACGTGATATGTTACCAGGAATGATAATATGCATGGTAGTATGCATGGCTAGACAATGACAGAAAAGAAACACACAAAACAAATGTTGATGAATCACGCCGGAGTGTCTCGTGAAAGCCAATTTAAGTTTAACCAACTTCATCCCAATTTGACTCGTGAATAAATATGCAAATTGCAAAAAAGCAATTAGCTTGTTCGGTTTGTACGTGTAGTAGGATATTGGTTTCGCTTACGGTGTTAGACCACGTGCGAGCCTGAATAAATGGTACTTGACCAATATTTCTGAATATGGAGCTTTTGAGTCTGAATATTACCACATCAAGGTTTAAACTAAGTTAGGTCACGTTTGTACGACGTACCGTAAAAACTAGCTACCGTGCTGCCTAAAAATGTCTTTAACACTGAAGATATGTTGAACCCTGGAGGATTTCGTTAGGATTGTTTAATATGAATTTTCATAATTTTTAAGTTTTGCCGGTTAGCTGCAGGGCTTTCGTGATTATGGAAAATGAAGTGATTTATTTTTGTGAAAGTTCGCTGGTCAAAAATGTTAACGGAAATCCAGTGAAGATGAATTTACAGATGATGAAGCTACTATTCGGCAACGTGTTGTTTGAACGCTTAGGCACGTATTGTAAACATAATTTTGACTGTAAGCAACTGTGTAAACATTTCTGCGTGAATTGATGCTAGGCATGCTAATTGCACAGAGTTGTTCAAGAATATTTCCGTCTAGACATCTTAGTTAACATGTTAATCAGATAGCTTTACATACAAACATTATTATCGTCCTGTTCATGTGTACTTTCTCTGAATTCTTTCGTTGGAATTTTCGTGAAAATTGTTTCTTGAGTAACTGCAATGTCCAGTACGGTAGCTCTCTCGGGATGGAACGCCTCCAGATTTATTTTGAGGCGCATTTATCATAATTTTGAAGGGCAACTGATGGCTTAGTCTATGAATTTCATAGCACTAATTTATGTTACCTAATTAGATAACATTTCACCAGGGCACGTTTTATCATGTCATTGAGTTTTATGGATGCACTGCTTCTAGGTCCAATAATTAATTAGTTTTCGGGACAATTGCAAATCATTTATCACTAGCAAAGATATATACTGCTCAGTCGTTTCAGTAACTGGTTGTTGATGACTTTTTTTAACGATTGAAGATCTGACACGTTTCCAAGTTGATAGAGTTAGAGCAGGAATGTAGAACTGAAAATAACGGTTCAGTGTAGACTGTGGTCACGTTTTCTGTACAGATCGGTGCAAAGTTGTAGAATCCATTATTTACGCAGCTGAGTAAACTGTTTTAATGGACTTCCTCACGAGAACGTATCATATTAGTTGGTGTAATATTCTACATCGATCATTTCTGATCCACGCTGCTTCGTTGGATGAATTTGTGAGGTGAAGACTGGTAAGTCAAAACAACATTTTTCTTGAAGTGTCTTTATCGAGTGTCGGATGAGAAACGTTTTCTGTATTAGAGCAAATAGAGCTTGTTGCTTTACTTTCTTGTTGTATTAATTGGCTTATCAGTTGCCCATTCTTGGAAAATCCTCACGTTAAGGTTATTAGAAGCTAGGCAATAAGTTGCGTGAACATATTGCAACATAAATGTTCATTTCTGATTTTCTTCGCTTAAATCAAGGCGTGCACTTCAGAAAAAAAGAGCAACTGGAATTTTACTAATTGTTCTCAATCCTTGCACTGCTAAGGGCAGATCAGATTCGAGGATTTAGGCTTTAGGGTTACGCTGTTAGTTATTCTGTCATCAGCTTGAGCAACGCAAAGCACTTTTGACTGTAACGCTTGAAATGTACGTCCAAATGAGTTGAATATAATAGAATTCGTTAGAGGTTTGCCAAGAAAGACCGAGCATTGTCTCGTTTCTTCGCAAAGTGATTGATGAAAATTTCTACTTTTCTTCGGCGTTAATTTCAACGTTTCCCAGTGTCGAGGTAAAGAGAACACAAACTGATTCACAAAACCGAGAAACAAAAGGACGAGAAAAAAGAAAGAAAGAAAGAAAAAGAAACCATGAACAAGGAAAAAGTTGTCATGAAGCAAAGGAAAATACGTCACGAGTCCCTAAGGAACTGTTTGCTGGCCAAGACAAACCAAAGACTTTCAATTTATCTTCCAGTACAAAGGAAAATTGTTTTTTATCATTTAATCAACAATCAACATTTTAAGTCCTTTGACTGAAATTTGACGTGACAATATATTCACGGAAAATGGCTCACTTCATGGGCAAATTATTATGCAATTGTGATTTAAATTAGCACAGAGCAATTTTTAGTTGAGTGTCGAAGTAATTTCGCAATTACTTTGGTTTTACTTTACTTCGCTCTGTGATTGGTTAACAAAACTCGCGCCGCTTTCTCAACCAACGAGAAGCAAAACCAAAACCAATCGTGACTTGCACGTGCGTGTGTTTCCGCGCTTGGCGCCGGCTGCATGTAATTGCTTTGAATGCTGATTGGTTCTTTGCGCTGTTCGCATCTGTTGTGATTGGTCAGAGTAATTACTTCGGTTTTGGTTTTACGACACTAGCCTGAAAACTGCTTTAATGAGGAGAGAAATTGTTTGCCAAAAACTGCCAAATTTTTTCCGACTTCTCTCGAGAAGGTTACGTTTACAAGAACTATAGAAAGGCGGAACGTTTTTTGGTTAATATTCTGCGTTTTTTAATCAGTCTGAACTCGATTCATGGTTTAACGTAAAAAGAGGCATAAATTCAGCCGGTTTGCTACTAAAAAATCAGTTACAATCAAAGCCACTTAGGAGGCTCAATGTAAATTAAAATGCTTTGCTACCATGATAATTCCTTTAACAGAGACGAAAAGTTTAAAACTTTAACATTTCCCTGTAAAGCTTGAAGAAAAGTGCGGGAATGAGCAAAACCGGCGTTTAAACGTTTATTCGCAATTGACTTCGAAACGCTCTTATAGATTCTTTACTTATTTGGCCTACAAATTGTGGAACTTGAGGAGTTTACACTCTTGATATTTCTGACTGGATTTCGACATAATCGCAACTGATGCGAGCCTCCTTAATTAAGGTGCATTTCGTTAGAAACAATTCTAGTTTTCCTTCGGAATTTAAACGGAAAATGTCTCGTGGCTAAACGAAATCTCTCTTACAGCTTTTGCAAAAAAATAAAACAAAACAAAAAACAACAACAACAACAACAAAATAACAGTTGAATGCAGCCAGGGGTGTAGCTACCTGTACGCACGGACGCACGTGTCTACCTGAAAAAGTCGAAAATTTCGGTTTATTGTTCTTGGATATGTAAGCATGTACACTGTTTTTTCGTTTCTAGATTACTAAGAATCGCTAATCTAAATGAAATAAATCAACTATAGGGCTCAATTACGGCTATGTAGGTGCTTTTACAAGGAAAACAATGTGGCACGCCGCGGTAAAAAAATCACTCATTTGTCAATAAAAGTCTGAGATACAGTTGTACAACTAACTTGTTAGCTCAATTTATGACAAGCGATTGAAGCACTTATGGCAATAAACTCAAAACACAAGGAGCAGAGGAGTCCTATTTGACCGCATTTTCAGTTAAATTCGCCGTACAGTTGCAGTGCGAATTTATCTTGTTAGTTAGACAGGGGCACCCAACGACATGTTTCGGTAGATATCTGTTCGGTGGAGGATAATTCGCCTTGCGCTTTCGGCGTCGATTAAAGGGTGCACTCGGATTTTCGTAACTAAAATGTGGCCGAAAAGATTCGAAATTGGGAAATCATAGCCCCTGAGGTTTTCGGAAAGGTCGTAATTGCTGTTTTTGGCAGTCAAAAACGTCAGCTAGCATTTTCGGAAAGAAAATAGTTCCTTAGAACGGCCTGCATTTTTTTCAAAGGAAGATTTTGTTCCCTAATATTTTCGGGCAATTAAAATTTCAGCTAGGGAATCCGAACAGATGAACTTCTTCAAGCTTATGAAAACATCGCTTTAAACAGTCTTCAAACACCATAAAGCACTTAAAAATGCCTTTCTACAGCTTTTTGTTGATTTGGCTCGTTGGGTGCCCCTGGTTAGACTCACCGTACGTTCGTGATCAGACAACAAGAAACGATCGTGTTTTACTGCTGTGGCTGTCAACGCTGCTGTTGAAATCTTATCCGCATACAATGTGCTTATTACTAGTGGTGACATTTAACAGTAAAGAAAGCACTTCCTGCCTCGTACGGAATCGTCGCCCGACAATTGTTACGGATAGGCTTTTAACAGCAGCGTGACAGCACGATCACTGCTATGTGGTTTGATCACGTACGGTGATTCAAATCGACAAGATCGATTCACGCTGCAATTGTACGGTGAATTTAAATGGAATTGCTGTCAAATGGGACTCCTCTGCTCCCTGTGCTTAAAATAGCAACAAAGAATTTCACGAGCTGTGAAAAGCCATGAAACATCCAAGGCAAAATCGCTTCTCACTTCCTGATATAGTGGCTATTACTATTGAATAGTACTACCCACCATTTCTTTGCAGCTAACGATATGGTTTCCTCATCGTGGTTTTTGGTGGTTGCACTTGGAATTTTGTCGGCGTCTGCTGAACATCATATCTCAGGTGGTGGGGGTGAGCCTGGAGGTAAGGGCAAATTGCCTTCACAGCCCGTTTTAGGGATTTTCTCAGTTGTTCTAAGATGAAATTTGTACCGATTCTTTCATTTTGTTGATGAAAGCCATCGCAGCATCAGTTCAAAGGTATCTAGATTTTGAAGAGCATGAAAGTGTTATTGTTAATTAATTTTCTTGGAGATGATGGCGGAAACGTTTATATTTACGAATGGCATGGATCAACTCACTTATGATAGCTAATTTGTATTCCACGCACAAAAGGCGTGCAATAAAAAGGTTTCTAACAATTTCACAAACATTTCGCAAACTTACGAGACCTCCTCACTTGTTTAAAGATTTGGAACAAAGACAGGGTACCGAAATCAGACTGGTTACATTGTTAATATGATACCTTTTACGTTCCTCAGCGAAAGTCCTCTGCAGCCTAGACCTTGGGTTGATGATAGACCAGACTAGAAGTTTAGGGGAGGAGAATCTTCCTACATTGAGGGAAGCCGTTAAAGAGTTTGTTCGGCAATTCGTCATTGGACCAAGTGACACGCACGTGTCCTTGGCATCGTTTGCTAACTGGAGTACACTTTACAACAAGTTCAATGACGCAGCCTACTATTCTGAGCCAGCTCTACTCCATCTGATAGATAGCTCTTTGACAAACCTATCGTCGCCAACTCGTCTGGATAGGGCGCTTTCTGGTGCCGATAAAGATCAGTTTAGCTCGGAAAGTGGAATGAGGCCTGGTTTTCCGAGCGCAATGGTGCTTTTGAGCGATGGAAAAACAAATGGAAAGACAAACGACTCTATAATTACCGCAAGCGTAAACTCGTTAAAGGTCAGTGGTTCTTTTTCATGCCGCTATCATAAGATCGTAGTGGTGTCTGTTACTGAAATAATGTAAAATGACAGTTTTAGCTCCCAAAATGGCGGAGTACCGCCACTAACACCACCACCACCAATATAATTGGGGTGGTGGTGGCGAGAAAAATAGAAATGAGAGGAGGAATAACAATACAATTGAGGAAAATAGAATGAGGAGGAGGATGAGGAGGAGGAGGCAAAACAGAAATGAGGAGGAGGAGGAGGAGGAAAACAATAGAAATGAAGAGGAGGAGGAGGTTAGCTGAGAATTTACACGGAGCGCGAGAGAGAACCGTTTTTCCCAGAAAGCGACTTGTAAGGAATAACTAAGTTTGAATGTTGGTCTTTTATTTGAAAACATAATAGAAAGCGGACACGTTTGTCTCCAGTGTATGGCGGTACACGCGTGGGATTTCAGAGCGAGGGTTTTCCGAGCAAGGGGTTTCAGAGTTTTATTGTTCGATTGTTAATAGAACAAAAGGGATTTCAGAGTAAGAGATTTCAGAGTTTGGTATAAACCAATCCGTGTTGATGAACAGTGGGCTGGTTTGGGCAGGTCTATTGTTGCTATTGTACTAGAGTGACGCTTATTAGTATGCCTATCCACTCATTAGTATGCCGGGACGCAATTTTACTTATGTAGTTTGAATATTAATGCCTTACCTAGGCACCTAGACAATAACGGGGATAATTCTGCTGAATATATAGTACTGATGCATGTACCAAGAGGTTCTCATACACCACACTGAACTAATATCGTGAGAGTATTTTCTTTACAGGTGCCTCGATCTTTACTGAAACATCTTAGTATGTATATTTCTTTTTTCAGGCCAGAGGTGTGAAAATTATAGCGATTGCGTATGGCCCACAATCTGCGAAAGCAGAGAACCAAGAGAATCTTAAGAAAATTGCTGGAGACTTTATCTTCGATGTTGCAAATTATTCCAGTCTCGAAGCCTTGTTTGAAAACGTGTCAGCACTCCTTTGCCGTAAGTGATTGCTTCTTTTCAAATAGAACAGATTCCAGTCGAGTAACGGTAAATCAAAAATTGACCAAAGTTATTACTAGTTATAGCTATCGCTAAGTGCCAACGAGCAAAGATTTAGCTATAAGTGCGCGCTGTTTAATTTGAGTATTAATTTCTGGGAATTACGCTAATAAACACAATGTAGGCTGCACGTTAGTCAAGTGACCGTCATTTACCGTCATGCAACGCACGGATGCATTGTAGCTGGAATGGTTCGTTGAGTGCATAAATTAAGGACAACGGGGTTCAGTTGTTCCAAAACCGGCGTCAACTTGGGGTTAATATGTATCGTAGGAAGCATCCCAAGTTAAAATTGAGGCGAAAACGACCGTACAAGAGTCTTCATCATTTATCTTTAAAATGGAACTGAAAATCGGCAGAAAACCAAGATTAGCTTAACCTTGTTAAGAACAAAGCAGCCTAGGTTTAGTCAATGAGAGGAATTCACATTCCAACACTTTATTCTTTATTATTGAGTCATTAGAGATGTTAACAATTTCAGTGCATAACCCGACACAGAAACAACATAAAGTCTGTAACATGGTTTTTAGGTATTGTAAAAAAACTTACATATAATTAATTATTGACTTTTAGCTAGAAATGTACTACCTACAAAGCAGTGTAGGATACAAATGACCAATAACCAGCTTTAAACTGCAAGAGCCAATTTGTGCGTCTAGCTGCAGAACTAAAACTACAACTTGATAATATGGTTTTTGTCTCCAAATAACTAGCTGTAATTTTTTTTAATTTGTTCTTTGGTGCGACTGCAAGAGCCGTGTGTCTCTAGCTTCAAAACTGAAACAACTTCCTAATATGGGTTTTGTTCCTACATAACTAGCTTGAAAGTTTTTCAAATTTTTTATTTGCTGCTACTGCAAGAGCCACGTGTTTCTAGCAGCAGAACTGAAACAACAACTTCATATTAAGTGTTTTGTCCCTAAATGAGTAGATTTAAACGTTTTGAATTTTGCTGCTACAGCAATTAGAGCCACGGGTCTGTAGCTGAAAAACTGAAAAAATACGTTCATAATATGGTTTTTCTCTTTACGTGTATTTAGAGTATCAGTCACTAAGCTTGATTCAAAAGTATAGTTCAGCAAAGAAATATGTCTGTGATGTGGATGCTTGCTGTTGATGTATTTGTCCATTGGTGAGACTGCAATAGCCATTTGTGTGTCCAATGTTGGACATTTAAAAACCTTCTGGTTTACACGAGATAACCTTGGTTATCTTGTTAGAGTTCACATTGTACTTGAACTGCATGCTCTGAAGAGCCAAGAGATGGTCCTCAGTGTTATCTGTTCTATACTTTCCAATAAAACCTCTGAGACTCCAAGAAGTGCAATGAGTTGATCATAAAAAGCTTGCAGCCATAGTTCTTTGCCATCAACAATTATGGCTAGCTTAACTGAAGCTTGGCGTTTGATGTTGGCAGTTCTTTGCCTTGTGCCGCAGTTTTGGCATTTAAGGGTGTGGTGTGTTGTTTCAGCATCATTGAGTTTCTTAGTTACACACTTTGCATGAGAAAAACATGTTACGGTTTACTGCCCATGTTGACGTTAGTCACAGCTACGCCCTTTTCAGGGTTTTTCAGCATGTCTGGTCCTTTTATAATCAAATTCTTTAGCTGAACCGGTACTTTATTTTGCTCATAGTGCCTTAAATTTGAATGGGATGGGATGTTAATTAATGCCACCACTCTCTTTACGTCTGACGACGTCTGGAACTGGAACTCATACCAGTGGTGGTTTAACTTTGGTTTCTTTACTGGACTTACATTGTGGATGTATCCACGCTCGTTATCTGAGAAGACATAAATGAAATAAACATTGTTGATTATATGCACAGATAAAATGATGTTTGTTTGTGTAATGAAAAATTGTTGGAAAGGGAAAAAACGAAATGATAACAGGGTAATGCGAAGGTGCACTTAATTTCAAGGTAAGCCTCAATAACAAACATTCAATTACCTTTTTAAGTAGCGGTATGATGCATAAGTCGGGACTTCAGTGTTGAATAATTGTTTGATTGAAGCATCTGTTGAAGTTGTTCTACAGTGAGCCTTGCATTACCAGGCTTTTGCTTCCAAAACATACTCCCTTGGCTAAGAAGCCTGTGTCTGAATCACATTGAATGCCCAATAAGCAAATGTAGGATGGCTTGCGAACCTGTACATCCATTTTCTATTAGAAGGCTCGGCAAATTTTATTAGATGCTCTATTTTCCGTCCCAGAGTTATATCCCGCATTATAGCTGTGTTAGTAGGATCTCCCTTGCTAACTGGGAAAAGGGTGGGAAATGCCATTGTTGCTTGAAGTTCTATCTCAGTTAAGAGCACTTGCGTTTCTATGTGGCCAATCGAATTTATGTTTTTGCAACAACTCATCTGTAATAAGTTGCTTCTGAGGCCCTTAAGGCTACTGGATTGAGTATTGTGCTACTTAATTCTGTCTCCTCATTGAATGGTATTTCATCCACATCTAGTGGACTTCTGTCTGGATCTATTTCATCACTTTTACTGTTCTCAGAACAACAAATCTGGTGAAGGTTTTCTGGTATCCCTTCTGATGGCAAAAACACTAAGCTGTCATAATCTATAGTGGCGTCTTTATATGCAGGGTTATGCTGAACTGACCACTACAGTACAGAGCTCACTTTTTCACGTCTCACTGTGAGATCTTTTGAAGTATTGTCTTTGCCTTTGACAGATACAATTATTACAGGCAGCTCTCTTGGGTACCTGAGCAGCTAATCTTTTAACTGCTGGATATCTTGTGGAAAGTTAATACAATAACCTTTGTATGCCTTTGTCCTCCTGGCTTCGCATAAAAGATATGACTGGAAAAAACAGGAGCTGAAAGCATTTCTTCTGTGTGAGACCTTGCAATTGTTTTGGTACCGGTGAAGGCTCTTATCGCGCTGAGACCTTCAGCAGACGTATGAAGATTGCTTTTAATTATTTTCTGATGAGGGCCATGCCTCATGGCATGTATGGTATTTATAAATTTTGAATTTAACGGAATTATGAAAATCTTGCATGTTTGTTATGGCCCATTTCTGTGTGTGAACTGGCCCATTCGTTTTACTGTTAAACTGAGACAAATATATTTCCTTATCTGGGGAATAATGAATTGTTTTATGAACAGGATGTTCAACAGAATGTGATTTGCCTGGGATTTTACAAGCACCATTTTTTGTAACACTTTCTGCCTGATTTTTCCCTAAACTATTAAGCTTCTTTCGCTCCCTATATTTCTTAATGTACATGACTCTCTTTTCTTTAATAGGTTGCACCTGTGTCTCATCAGCATTGCACTTACTTTTCTTCGTGTATTTCTTAATATACACATTTTGTTTCTCTTGTGTAACAAGGTTTTCATTCTCTGATTTATGACTTTTCTTCATTCTCTTATATTTCTGCATGTAGGGACTTTTTTGTCATCTTGTTTTGCGAATTCCCTTTTCTCAGTTTCAATACTTCTCCTTCTCTTTCTAACGAGTTTCTCTTTGTCAGTTTTAGCATTTTTCTTTTTCATCTTGTATTTGTTCATATATACATTGCGATTTTCTTTGCTCAAGAGCTTTCCTTTCTCTTTAGATTCCTTTGTGTGCATATACTGGTTTTGCTTTTTTGCTTGGTTTATGTGTGCGAGTGTTTATAGCTATGGTAAAATGATGGCTTGTACAACGTACAGCAGCTTTCAATAGCCCTGTCAACATGCCGGAGCAGAACCAGAGGCAATTGTCCAAGCATGAGAAGCAACTTAAAGAGGAAAATCAAGCTCTCCGAAGTGAAGTTACCGAGCTTAAAGCTCAAGTTAGCCGTTTGGCAAACAAGATCGAAGGAGGAAAATGGCCGCCGGCAGCGCCTGAAGGCTTACTATCTCCTGAAAAGAGGAAGTCGGTACAGTTTCTTAGTGATGAATATGGCGACTTAATGTCTTCTAAAACCCAGATAATGGATGAACTGAGATTAGTGTTTTCGAGGCTGGAAGTTATCGAAAAGAAGTGTCAAGAGATGACGGCCGCCATTGAAACTTTTGAGGACTACAGTTACAAGAACAATCTGAAAATGGTGGGAATACCCGTTCTTGCCGAAAGACAAACTGCTGAGCAGACAGCCCTACTGTGCCTACGCCTTTTCTCTGCCCTGGGAGTCAAAGATTTCTCGATATTAGACATCGACACTGCTCATCGTGTTCCCGCTAGGCGAGCATCGAACAAGCCCAACGCCATTGTATGTAAATTTACATGGCGCTTGGCCAAAGATAAAGTAATGGCTGCAAGGCGCAGAAATTCCTCGCTTCAGGCCAAAGATCTAGGTTTTGAGGAAGACGTGCTAGTAGAGGACATAGCGCTGTTTGACCATCTCTCGCCGCGACTCCAGACACTGCTATACGAAGCCAGAAAGTTCAAGAACGAGAAAGGCTTCAAGTTTTGCTGGGCTAGGGGAGGCTCTGTATTCCTACGCAAGACGGATTCCTCAAACGCTCTCAAGCTCGCCCGTATCGATGAACTCCACGCGCTTGTACGCGATGGGATAGTAGGAGCAAGTTCGCGAGGCTAGAGATAAGTTCACTCCCTTGTATTTCCTACCTTAATTGATTTATATATCAACATACTCTGATGAGAACTCAAGGTTTACGTAGTAGACAGTCTAAACAAGAACAGAAATATACTAGATCGTTGTTAAAAGAGCTACCGTACTTCAACTTAAGTGGCAATTTGCACCTCTATCATGGTCAATTTAACAACTCACTTGCAAGTGAGCTAACTACAAAAAGAAATCTTGAATGTTTGAATGTAGAGCATGGTTTGAGATAGTTGAAGTGGACCACCTTCCTCTTGCGACGCTTCCCTGCTTTCCTTCTCTCCTCCTCAATACGATAAGTAACTTCAGACAGAGCTTTCACAACCCTCCAAGGACCGCACCAAGGTTTGAGGAATTTCTTCCTTCTTGCTCTGGTTCGGTTTCGATACCAGACTCGGTCTCCTACATGAAACCGCTGACCGTGGGACTTAGTATCGTAATAAGCTTTCTGGGATTTCTGTGCTCGCTTAAGGTTCTCTCTCACGATCTGCTCCGTCTCCTCCAGTTGCTTCTTCTGCTGAATAACATAATCGGGGTAAGTCTGTGCCTCTCCCTGGAGAGATGAGGTTTCAAACTTCAAGACAGCATCCACAGGCAAGATAGCTATCCTGCCAAACATTAGGCGGTAAGGGGTAATCTAGTCGATTCATGAACACTGGTATTGTACGCAAGAACCTCTTTCGGCACAAAGTCTGTCCAGTCCCGGCGATGGTCAGAAATCAGCTTACACAGGATCTTCACAAGTGATTTGTTTAGTCTCTCTACTTGTCCATCTCCTTTGGGGTGGTAAGGTGTTGTCCGAGTTTTAGCTGCATGAATTAAATCACACAGTCCCTTGAAGACAGCACCATCCACATTGGCTCCCTGATCAGAGTGTAAGCTCTCAAAGCACCCAAACCGGCATATGTATTCGTCCATCACCTTCTTCGCAAGCGTTACTGCAAGTGTTCCTGACTGGGAAAGCTTGAGAAAATTTAGTAAAGTGATCGGAAACCACCAGCAGCCACTCGTGACCAAAACTAGACCTCGGTGTAGGACCAGCTATGTATATGGCCACTCTTTGTAAAAGGTGACCGGACTTGATGTTGATGAGGGGCGCCTTTGGCAACTAGGGAGGGTCATTGACACAAGGACCACACCTTCGTCATTGCACAAGGACCACACCTTCTAATGTGATTCTCGACATCCTCTCGCATCCCATGCCATTTGATATTGACATTACGGGGGCACTCATAACTCAACTTCATTAATTGTAAACTGCGTTATAAGCAGTCTGGCAAAGTCCCCCGGCCAGTGTTGTAATGCGCTTTTGAATATCGCATAGAAAATGCTCAATATAAATGTGATATATTATTATTATTATTATTGTTATGCCAGTAAAATCTCCTACGCACACTCTCTAGAGTTTTCGCCACGCCAAGGTGACCTGTAGAAGGACTGTCATGAAGGGCAGACAGCACTTGTGGTACTAGGCTTTCTGGAAAGCAAAGTTGGTGCGGAGTTTCTTGACCTGACACTTCATCTTCCCAGCGTCTGAACACCAGACCGTCCTTGAGAAACAACCTTCCCCACTGTGACCAGTATGATAGAAGTTTGCGCCCGCCTCCTTCCACATCATTCCTTGGGGATCTGAAACCAGTTTTAAGCCACTCTGCCACCTGTGACAGAACAGGATCTTGGTTCTGGGCTGCTCTTATACTTTCCCTTGAAAGAGGCTCCATATTGACAGACTGGATCAAGGTGGCTTTCTCCTTGTCATGTTCAGCTGATGCGGCCCCTTCCCACAAAAAGCGGGACAGTCCATCTGCATTACCATAGAACTGCCCAGGGCGATGTTCCACCTCAAAATCGAAATCACTTAGCCTTTTGAGCCACCGAGCAACCTGGCCCCTAGGGTTTTTGAAGTTCTTTAGCCACTGTAGAGCACTATGGTCAGTCCTAGCCAGAAAGCGTCTCCCATAGAGATAAGTCTCAAAGTGCTCAGCTCCCCACACAAGGGCTAAAAGTTCCTTACGGGTGGTGCTATAGTTCCTTTAAGCCTTTGATAGTGCACTTGCTGCATACACTATTACACGCTCTTTCCCACTTTGAACCTGAGACAAAACTGCTCCCAAACCACTGTCGCTGGCATCAGTGTCTAGACCGAATGGTACATCCATCAGGGGAAAAGCAAGGATGGGGCATTCATCAATTTACGCTTAACAGCCTGAAAGGCGTCTTTACACTTAGCTGACCATCTAAAACGATCACCCTTTTGAGAAGCACTGTGCAAAGGAGAAGCAATGTGAGCATAGTTTGGCACGAATTCTCGATAGTAACCAGCTGTTCCCAGGAATGATTTCAACTGGCTCTCATTCTCCGGCACTTGCCACTCCTTTATGACTCGTACTTTCTCTGGATCAGTAGATATGCCATCGCGAGTCACCACATGACCTAACACAACCACCTGTTCGGACAAGAGCTTTCATTTCTTTGGGGTTAATCTTCAATCCTGCTTCTGACAAGCGTGACAGGACAAGTGACAGTCTCTCCCTGTGTTCCTGTAGAGTTCGATTAAAGATAATAATGTCATCTAGATACACTAGAGAGTCTGGGTAAGGTGCATAGCCCTCATGAAGCATGCAGGTGCATTTGTAAGACCAGAGCTTAGCTTGCGGAATTGGTAAAGGCCATCGGGGTCGCGAAGGTTGTTTTTTTCCCGGTCTTCTTCTGCGACACCAATTTGCCAGTACCCCCTAAGAAGATCAAGGTGAGAAAACCACTGTGCCTCAGCTAAGCTCTCCAATATGTCATCGCACCGTGGAAGTGGGTACAAGTCTCGCTTGGTTACTTTGTTTAGAGCACGATAGTCCACACAGAAACGTTGAGTGCCGTCAGGCTTCGCAGCCAGAACTACTGGAGAGGACCATGGGGATTCAGATGGCTCTATAATCTGTGCTTCAAGCATCTCATCCACCTGACGGCGCATTTCTTGCCTTTTATGGAAGGGGCCCCTTCAAGGTGGTACCCGGATTGGCTGTGCAGGGCCGGTGTCAATGGTATGTTTCACCCCCTTAGCAGTACCTAAATCCCACGGCCCCTTTGAAATGCAGTCAGCATAAGTGGACAACACCTCATAGTGCTTACGTTTTTCCTCCTCTGGAACTCAATCACTACTTATGGGGAACATCTCTTCCACCGGAATACTACCATTGCCAGAGTCGCTCACAAAAACTGCACTACACTGACTAGCCCCCAAGTCAACCTCAACATTTTTCTTCGGAACACTAGACAGTACAATCTTGTACCCCTTGCCCGTGGCACTTCCGTCAGGCAGTTCTTCCATGCCGGCTAGAGGGTGGAGGTCCCCAATACTGCTGCATCTGTAAATTTTGACAGGCTTGTTAAGACAATTAAACACACGAACTGGGATTCGGCCTTCTTTTACAGTTAGTGCAGTGCGCAAGGCCCCAACGGAGTATCTTTCTGAAAACTTGTCTGATGGTTCTACCACACCCATACACTCGTCCAGGCCACACACCTCCTGAATCTCACAAGGTATATTGGAAACCATATTTGGTGATAATGTTACGGTCTCAGCAACAGTGATCCTGTACACCTTGTCAAGGTGTCCAAACACCATCTCAGTGGGTCCTCCATCACTGTAGACAGTCTTAGTGTCAAAGTTAATTATACACTTGTGAGCCATTAAGAAATCTATACCAATTAACACTTGTTGTGCCAGCCCTCGACACACAAGCACCTTATGCTGCGCCTTGATCCCACCAAGCTGGAGTGTCAATTCTGTTTCACCAACGACATCAAGCGGCATGTTGTTGGCTCCCAGAACAGGCTTCCTTGGGGGTTCAAGTTTACTTATGTGGGTCTTAGTGCGATAGTACAGGTCTTCACTAATAATTGTTGCTTCTGCACCCGTATCCAGTAAGGCTTGGGACTTAACACCATTGACATCACATGACAAAAATGCCCCCTTTGAATTATCGGGCGGGGTCACTTCTGGTTGCGCCCCGCCCGTCGCCAGTTTTCCTGGTCAGGACGGACTTGCTGTGGACAATCACGAGTAAAATGGGTCAAACTGCCACACTTAAAACATGCTCTGGGGCCTTGTCCAGACTCTACACTTTCATTCCTACCTTGCCTTCCTTGAGGAATGCTCTTCAGCTTCTCTAAGATTTCAGCTTGTTGTTGAAATAGCTGCTTAGCCCATACTGGGGTTCCGGGGACCCCTGATGCGAGGCCAAGTTCTCGTCTCCTTCCACTCCAGAAGTTGAAGCAAGGACTCGAGCACTTCCTCTGTTTAACACTTTTTGATTTGATCCAAATCACTGAGCGGCCTCCAGTGCCTCGTCTAAGGTGTTCGGGCCCAAATCAAACACCTTCTCTCGTAAAGTAAGGGGAGAAAAAGCGCCTATGAAGAAATCCTTGGCAGTACGATTAAGTATATCCGGCGGGTCGTCTGGATAGGCCAGCTCCACAAGGCGGGAGATTTCGCACCTCAGTTGATGTAAATCTTCGTCGGGGAGACGCAATTTGGCTCGTAGAGTAGAAATGTGTACTTGTCGGGATTCCTTTGGATGAAAACGATCTGTTAGAACGCGTTCCAGAGCCACTCATGTAGTAGTTTGCTCGGCAGTCAGACTGTAATATGTCTGTCCGGCGAGGCCTTTCATGTACGCCGGCAAAATTTGACATTGAAGCTCGGCATTCCACTTGTTCAGCGACACAATGGTTTTAAATTTCCGTAGCCACACCAACCAGTTTTCTCCCGAAGTTTCAGGTTTAATGCGAAGAGAATGATCCTGGGATGTGGTCAATGAGCTCGCGGAGCTGCTTCAACCGGCCGCCGTAATTTCACTTTTCGTTGCGATTTTCGCTTCAAGCTGGGCCAATTTCGCCTCCAAGGCTTTCACAGTGTCTTCCATGGTTAAAAATCCCACCGCTGCCACCAAATATAACACAAACAACGACACAGATAACGTCGACCAGAACGCTTTATAGTTTCTCATAAGCCTAACTTTACAAGCACATGTTTTCTAGACCACTAACCACGCATGTGCGACTGAACTTGGTCTTAGGCCCCACGCTACATGGTCAACACAGTTCGATGACAGTTCGATGCTTAAAAATGTTGGCAGTGTAACAAAATGTTGCAATGCTGAAACATTACCAGAATAATTTTTGCAAGAATCACAATAAAGAACCCTACTGCTGGGCAGTACAGCTTCAGAAACATGGCTGTCAAAGTCATATGAATTTACATACGGCGGGCAAGTAATTTACAACACAATTATACTTGTATTTTTCACTATTTCACAGGCACAAAGTGAACAACAAGAGCGATTATTTTGTTGAACTAGAAACAATAATTTCAGGTCATTTTTTAAATCTTCAAAATTGTCAATAAGAACGGGACCAGCAGTCATTGCAGAAAATGATGCACAATGATCTTTGATCCAGACACTAGGGGTGGTCACAGCCAGAGTATTAATTGCATTAAGTGTAATGTTCTGACGATGACCTTCAAAAAAAGCATAGCGATAGTTCAAGAAAGCAGTCTACTGCACAAGAAAATTTTCCAAAATGGCTTAAACAATAATCACGGAAGTGATCACGAGTTTGGCAGCTTCGGAAGTATTTATGTTCCCATTCATAATGTGTGCTCCCTTGTTTGAAATTGCAAATGGATTGAAACTACCATTAGAAGGATAGGCCATTCTCCTCAACAAATATTGTTCTGAGAATCTCAAAATGATGACAGTTACACTTTTATATACACACGAACACGCCAAATTAGACGTACGAAAAACGATTGGATAGTCTTTCTGTTTCTTTCCAGCTGATGTCTGTGCAGTGGATCTAGCACTGGTAGCGGACAAAACGCAAAGCATTGGGGAAGAAAACTTTCAGTTGCTCAGAGGATTTCTTTTCCAAGTCAGCGACGCGATGGACATCGCTCCTAATGCTACCCATGAAGCTGTGATTACTTTTGCAAAAACGGCTAACATACTTAACAGGCTTGATGACAGCCAATACTACAGTAATCAAGCCATGGATATGCTCATACAGGGTATTGACAGCAATTTGACCAGTCCAACCAGAACGGACAGGGCCTTAGAGGCGGTCGTTAAACTTTTTGCCGTAGGTGAAGGGAGTAGATCAGCTTTTCAAAATGTGATGGTGCTTTTTACAGATGGAAAAACCAATCCTAATTCCAAACCTTTTGGTCCAATCGTATCTGACCTAGAGGTAAGAGTTGATATATCAATTATTGATATTGGCTATGGGACTGTGTTGGGTAAAATTCTGGTTGGGAAACCCAACGATCCTTTTCGTTGACATAATCTGTTCTGAAATCATAAATCTTTTCTCTGTGGCCAATTTTCCTTATCAACTCTGCTAATAAAACCTAATTTGTTTTCACACGACCCCCACCGACGCAGCACCACAGTTACTTTAGAAACTAACCACTTTGGCTTGCTGGGCGTGAACTAGTGTGATTACAGATGGAATCGGACCAAACTAAGACCTGTTACCAGAATTCAGAAAAGTAGTGATAAGTTATTGTAGATAACTTGGTAGGCGAAAGACTTTGAGTTACAGAAAAAAACCCCAGCAACATTCAAATACGTTTGCTCTCTTCATAGCTACTGATAGCCAATCAGGTTTAGCTGATAAGGCGTGTAGGGGCAAGTTGGCTATTATCAGACATCTAACAAGTTCGATTAGTTTAATTGTTTTTATTAGAAAAATAAATAAGAAATTCCCTTGATCATGTTAATTTCATTTTCGAAGAAAGACTAGTAAACGTCGAGCAGCGTACAATGGCTGACAACCCATGACCTCTAAACTCTAGAAATGCATTACCCGCCCCGTGATCCAGATTAATTATGGCCGGAAAATAACAAACAAGATGAAATTAAACTAAACTCGGTTTTACATTGTATTAATTTAATTGTTCACAATTTCTGGCATTTTGCAGGACTTAGAGGTTCGCCGCATAGCAGTTGGAATTGGGAAGAAAATCGTTGAAGAAGAATTGGAGGAAATTGCAAATGGCAGTGTTTACGTAGTAGATAACTTTCCTGATCTGTCGAATCTTATTGTGGAAATAGTGGGCGAAATATGCAGTAAGTATATCACTACAGTTATTGTTATTAATGTTATTATTATTGTTGTTGTTATTATGATTATGATTATGATTATGATTATGATTATGATTATGATTATGATTATAAGGAGTAGTTGTCATCTGCAGACTCTATTCTGCCTTGAAGATTTGAAGATTTTAAACTACGACATTTCGTTCACCCAAGGTTTAATCTTTCACCGCACGTGAAGAAAATCTCAGTGGATATTAAAAAAGTAGAAGTTCATGAATTCTACTTAATTGAAATGTTGCAGCAAGTAATTCCTCAAGAGCGTTGGCTGTTTAAGGCTGAACAGCTTCATTTTGCAACATTTCGGTTGGTAGCCTTCAAAGCTACAAATATGCCTTGAAAAGGTTCTTTCTTAGTGCCCCTGAGCCTTGAACCCATCTCGACTGCAACGTCTAAAGCTGTCAAATTACTACTGTACTGTACAAAACCCAGCTTTCAGATTAAATACGCGAGGGATATCAAGAAATTAAAGAAATTGAAAGAAGTTCAATTTTTTAGTGAGTCTAAGTTCTTAGTTCTTGGTTTTAATCTCCTGATCACCTTTGTTGTTACGCAGGTGTTGATGGTGGATTCTCTGAGTGGTCTCCGTACGGTCCCTGCAGCATGACCTGTGGCAGTGGCATTGAACAGCGAACTAGAAGCTGTACTAATCCCCCTCCCCATGGACCATTTGGAAGAGACTGTGAGGGGCCAAGAGTGGAGACCAGAGCCTGCAATGGGCCACCGTGCAACGTAGCCCCGCCTCCTCCAAGTCCAGTCCTGACTTAATACGTGAGGGTAAGAAAATCATGTAACTCAGCATCCTGACTCAACCGCCGTTTTTAACTCGCACAGATGGATGATGACAAACATATCAACTTAGCACATGTGATTTCGTGTCACTAAAAAATGTTTGCACTATCAAAGTTTGCACTATCAAAGCTCACTAAAACATTCATATCTGAATGAAAGGGTTCATATTTCAAGTTCTATTCTACACCGATTTTTTGTGAAAAACCGTTTGCTTTATTGAAATTTTATTCTCCTTATTGAACTTAAAAAAAACGGCGTTTATGTTTGTACAGTAGCACTATGGATTGTCCCATAGTGTAAACGGCTGCCTATACGTGTTAATGTATGTTGATGAGTATCAAAAATGCTTAATGAATGTGAAACAACGAAAATGAATGACGATTCGTTAAAATGAATGTAGTTTGACGTTATGAACTGAAGGTGAAACCTGCGTTATTGAAATTATATTTTCTGGTAATGACCAGCAAAAGGTGTAATCATAAATTGCATTATAATATTTTCAATATTTGCTGTAGAAACTTTGGCAATGTTATGACACAATGTATGACAGATAAGAAGACACACGTGTAAAAAACTGACATCAATTTGTAGTTTGAAGATAATTTTTGTTATTATCTTACCTTTCAGGACATGACCTTGAAGGAATGCCCAGCACAAAGTCCATAAAAAAGAAGAGCTTTAAGCTTTGATGGTTATCAGAAATGTTTAGAAACATGCTGTAGGGATAGAAATAAACTATGGAATGCTGGGTGAACAAAATGTTTTGTGTTATGGTCTTAAATTCAGTTTCACTAATCTAACGCGACTTTAATTTCGAATTGTCAACAAAATCCCACTTTTCCTGGCCTTTGATAATTACCCAAAATAACAGCCCTTTATTTTTAGGAAACATGATGCGGAGAAAAGGTAATTCAGTGCAAAAAAAAGGGTAAAAAACAGACGACTCTCATTGGTTAATTAACAAAGGAACTGAAATTGAGCCAATCAAACGTAGCCTTTGAGTGGCGCAAAGTCTGAAGAGCTGCAAGTGACTCTGCGAGCGAAAACAATGGCTGGCTTTTTGAGCAGGTTTTCATTCTTCGTGACCGCAATAACAGCAGAGAAGCTGCAAAACAGCTCTAAAAAGGAGAAACGGCTGCGAAAAACACTGTATTTTAGCTGTCTGTTTGAAAACAGTGGTGTCCAGAGAAGGGAATTACCGACGTAATTGGAATTACGAGTCCGTTGAATTCAACACTACACTGGAGTGACGCCGAGATTCATAAACAAACAAAGACAAACAAGGCCAAGATAACCAACTGGAAAGCCTGAAGGTAGTGATTACAGCGCTTGATAGACACTTAGCAAACAAAGTAGCCTTATAGCTATAGCCTGTAATTGTTTAGCCAGTTTTCACAGCTAAAAACGCTTAAGTTGAAAACATTGAGAAAACTGTTGTTTTGATTCACCTTAGTTTCGTTGCGTTGCCTCTGCAAAGTTAAGAAGCTATCTTGCAATTTTTTCATGTATATTATTAATAAGTAATCACATGATTTTTCTCGTGCAATTTGGAATAAATAAGCACTTGTAAATCTTTTCAAAGACCACAAATTGCACTCGCCCTACGGGCATGTGCAATTTTGTGAGTCTGAAAAAATTTACTCGTACTTATTTATTCTAAACTGCACTCGAAATCATGTGATTACCTATACTAAACTCTTGCGAAGCGCCTAGTGCAGGGCTGGATAGGCGCTACATATTATTATTATTATTATTATTGGATTCTCTCCAGTTTTCTGGTGTTCTTCTGGGTATTCTTTCTTAGTCATGTCTCAGCAAATCCCCGCAGCTTAGAGACAACACTTTCCACAACAGGTGGCCAGTTCCGAGGACGGCCGACAACTGTACACTAGTCCGAAGGGCCTGATCTTGTACAAATGTTAGGAGGCCAAAGTACCTCTTTTCAACCAATCCCATGTCTGCGGGTCCCTAACTCCTTCAGTGCCCCTTACATACTTCCCGTGCAGTACCACACACATGTAAGGTGGCGGTTCTGGCACAGCTCGCACTCACAACAACCATAACCCCATCCACCTTCGTCGCTTCGCTCCTTGGTGGATGGGGTATGGTTGTTGCTCCTGCTCGCAGTGACCATTTTGTTGGAGAAGGATGAATCCCCTTGGTGGTTCGTCAAGAACACAAAAAAACATCCACGACACCTGTGGTGATTTTTCCTTCAAAGTTTTTACACTTCTCAAAGTATATGAAAAAGTGGTTGCTCGATGAAACGTTTTGGGCAACGGTCCATTGAAGATCTGCGCCAAGTTATAAATGGATCTGATGGAGCAGATTCGCACCCTCCCAACCGAGTGGCGGGAGAAAATTTGCCGCTACCATACTCAAAATCAACTGAAAGAAAGAGAGAAAATGGGTTGGGGGTGGGTGCATGAAGAACTGTTGGTTCCCTTGTTTCGGTTCATATTTCCAATTTTTTTCGTCGACGGTTGGTCTTTTAAAGAATAGTACCCCCTTCACAGATGGATCTGCTGGAAAGGGTCAGCCAACTCCCTCCCGATCTGAAAGACAAAATTCTCAAAGAGTTCATAGCCATGAAAGTGAACGAAAGAGAGGTTCTCGGTTGGGGCATGGTTTGCGATCAGTTGGTTGACAAGTTTCGTATCTGGCATTGGTGTAGTGACTGCAACCACGAATGCCGTCTTCCACCTGAGTTTCCCGACTGTTGCAGGCGTTGCCAGGCAGATCACCTTAACGACGATGTGTTGGAGAGGGACAAAAGAAATAGAATATTCTGTAATTTTTGGGTTGATGGGTACACCACATCCCCTTTAATTGAGTATTTAGACAACAGACCTGGGGTCATAAAATTGCCCAAAACTGGTGAAGCTACCAACCCCTAATTTCATTTGCTGTTCCGTCACCCCGTTGAACAAGAGTGACTTCAGGACAAAAAAAGAGCGGGTTTGGGCGAAGTACATCGTGAGCTGTTTCTGTATTTCGAGGACGCCTCCTTTTGCCACATCGAAAATTGCTACACCGTTGTTACAAGCTGTGGCAAATGTCTGTTTTGTCGGCGCAACGATTACTGCTGGGCCTATTGTTTTAAAAACAGGCGTCATGTGCTGTGTCAATGGTACGAGATGGAGGATATTGATGAAAAGTGGATACTTGATAACGTGTAACCATGGTTGCCGCATTTCTGTTCACAGTGTATTGAGTGGTGGTGTCCCTTGCAGGTGAATTACACACCACCTCCAAAACCTTGGACGAAGAGGTCAAAGAAGAATTCCGGCGAGTCGTAATTGAACTCAAAGCCCAAGGCCGAGTTTCTCTTTCACATTAATCGCGTTTCGGGCCAACGAGTGCCCCCATTGCCTTTTTCCCCGCGGAATCGCGTCAAGCGCTTTGACAATTTTTCGGTCAGCAACATGCTTGCATTTTTTTCGTTCTCGCCATACTTCTTTGCACGGAAATCGCAACTGCTGTAATCAACATCATGCTGCATTGGCACAGCATTGGTGGGGCCAGCGGGTTTCTGAAATACTTCCAAGATTTCACCTGTCTCGGGATCAAAGCTCAGTTGTTGGTCCAGGGGGCTATAAGGTCGGAAATAGTTATGGCCGGGGAGGGTCCAACCTTTTTTTGGCGCCGGCAGTTTCCCAATCAATTCATGGATGTCCACCCGTATTCCGAGACCTCTTCCATGGAGGTCAGGCCTGTCGATTTTGTAACGGATGCTGGGGCGCACCTTTGTGGAAAGCTGGTCCAGCAGCTCACTGCCAACCTTTTCCAAAACCGGGGTGGCCTTGCGCAGCCCGAAGTTGATTGCCTTTTTCTAAAGCGTTGCAAAGTGAAGTCGAGCGCAGTGCCCGTAAGGTCAGTCAAAACACCAGCGCCCTCTGCATGAGAGGGCCCCGTCAGTTTCCCGGCAAGCAGCGGGTTTTGGTACACAATACCAATCAGCCATTGGTTAGGGTATATTAAGAAAGTAATTTTTCACCATCTCCTCATTGTGATGAACATCGGGGGAAAACATTTTCAGAACATCCTTGTAACTTGTGCCTTTGTTGCGTTCATTGAGGAAAAGAAGGCAGAAATACCCGCACCTCACACTTCCGATCCACTGGATTTGGTTGTCATTCCGAAGAAAAGTTTTGTGGCCCAGCGTTCGCATTTCCTGCTATCACTCGTCTGGGGGAGGCAATACGAAGGAATCGAAATACTCCATATCTTTTCCCTTCCAACAACAAACCCAATGTGTGCCCAAACTTCCGAAATCGTCCAGGTTGATGATGCAGGGTGAATGGTGAAGGGGTTTGACCTCGTTGCGGGAGAAGATGCCCTCGAGCGGGATGCCGAGATATTCGCACCAATTCATCAGGTCAACGTTGGAAAGGGGAACGTCGCTGAACTTCAGTCTTTTTTCCCCGCCCCATCATCGGCCGCTCCCAGTCTTCCTTTCGCCCCCAAACGAGTGGGGGACGCATTTGCATTCCGCTCCCCGATGGGGCGGGTGGTGCTGGAAGGTGGAAAGGAGCGGAGCGCCTCGACCGCGCCGGAAGCGCGCGCGTTCCGCTCCCCAACATTTTTTGGAAAAGGCTGATGGTGAGAGGGACACCGATGGAAGCCAGCATGCCTACGAACCCACCGTATTGCGAGGCGCCGCCACCTCGGACCACACCTCTGCTGACGAGATATTTTTCCAAAGCCATTTTCTGGTCGGGGGACAGCATTTGTGAGAGTTTGTACAGCTGCACCTCCTGGGGGCCGAAACCCTTTCCGAATATCTTTTTCAAACGTTTTTCCGCGCCGAAGCTGAGACCAGCCATGCCCAAAGCCTTGGCCGCGGGGGCTAGCAAAGGCCGCGCCAGACTTAGCGCCGCGGGCAAGAGGTTGCCGCCGCTCTGCATTGTTTTCATCATTTGCGTCTTGCTTATTGCAACATCCGCACCATGGCCAGCGCTGGCGGCCTTTTTCAGTCGGTTTATTTGCGTGGCTGTCAACAGAAGGTTGTCGCCATGTCCAATCTGTTCCGGCTTGACACGCAGAGTCACAGCTGCTCTTTCTTTCGCTGCCTTCGCGAGGCTGTCCTTTTGGCCTCCTGTCAGAGCGATACACCGTCGGCATCTTATATCAGAGAACAAAAATTTCCAGAGTGAGTCGAGCAACTCAAACAGCGACCAACTCGTTGCCAATCTGTCGTTTCACAACCTCTTCCTCGTTCAGGACTGCAGAGTACAGGCGGTAATCTGCCGTGGCGGTCTGGTTTAAGCGGTAGTGCAAAACCAGCTTCTTTTCATCCCCAGTCATGCTCTCCTTTGTCGGCCGGAGATTGAAATAGACAATGGGGTAAAGCGTTGAGTAGTTGGCCACATTCAGCTGGGTCCCGGTGTTGACATTGTTCCTGCTGTAGCTGTAGTCAATCAGGTCTCGGCGTATCCGGATTTGGTCTTCCCCATCGTACTCCAGCCCAGGATAAAAGGTCGAGCCGTACTGAAGGCGGCAAGTTGCGAGTTTTGCCCCACCATCGAGAGCGAAGGTGTGTAGACATAGGGAATGGCTGTGGTGACTCCCACGCTCGCCACCTTTTGTATGACAACGAACACATGCCTTGCGTTTCTGGTCCCCGGGCTTATCAACAATTGCCCCCTAGCGTCCCGTCGGTCGGTGCCGGGTATCAGCATCTCCTTTATGAAGCGTCATTGTGTGGGTTCCAGACAATTCTCGATCTTCTGTCCCTCAGGCGGAAACATCAACTTCGGAACCCACCGCTCGAATAGCTTGACAACAATCCGGTGGTTGGCGGCAGCAGCGCCCCCGAAAAGCATCTCAGCATCGTTCTGCAGCTGTATTTCAAACTTCAGCTGCATCGGGGGGAGGAGTTTGTCAGCCAACTCCTCGAAGAACGAATAGCTTTTGAGAGGGATTATCGTTTTGACCGTCTTTTGTGGGTCTCCTTGTGAAAGAAGCGCGCGCGCTCTGATCCCGAGGCTGGTTGCGGCGGTGCCCATCACAGTCGTGTTGTCATTGTAGAGATACCAAAACTGATCTTTCGCCACACTTCGCGCATAGTCGTCGGAGAACTCCAACAGGTCTTTGATAAAAACGACTTTGTGAACGTCGTTCGCCTCGAACAGGGGTTTTCCGGCGGATTTCACCTTCAAGTCCTTGATGAGAGAGACGCCGTGTCGGCGGCCACGAAAGCCCCGTCGGCCTTCGCCTGCAGCTCGTACTCCACCCGGAAATAAGCGTTGTACCAGTCAAGAGGGACGTCTCGATCTTTTACATCGATGACCATCCCACCTTCGTTTTGATTCTGCCCGTTTCCAGGCAGCGTGAGCGGGGTATTCAGTTGGAATTGGAACTAGTCCACTTTGTCAAACAAGCGGGGCGCTCTGAACATCGCATTATACACAACCATAAAATTTTGCTGCTGCAAGGCAGGAGTTTCAAAGCTGGTTTGCAAAAATTTGATTGAGTTGAACCATCGCATCCATTTTGGGGCGTCGGGCGGTAGGATTTGGTCGCCCGTTGGGGCGCGAAGCCGAAGCCTGCTTGCGTTTTTGCAACAGTTGACGTATTTTTTGCCGCCCCTCTCGGTTAGTGCCTGGGTCCACTTTTCGGCTGCCTTTGTGGCTGCCTGTTTCGCGGCTTTTTTTCAGGGCCGCTGCGGCCACTTTCTTGAGCTGTTTGCCGATGACCATGAGGGTGTCGCGGACCACGCCCGACTCCTTGTGTTTGAAGCGGTACCGGCCAGTGCGCGCGTCGTAAAATTTCATCCACTCACTTGGTCGGTTCATGCTGTATACTCATGTGGAAATTTCACGGATCATGAGATCCACAGCCACATCCGCGTCATTGAGGCTGGGGATGTTATTGCGCCCGTCGGTGACCCGGATTCTCACCGCGTCGATTCGAGATCTGTTGACCGGGTGGAACTTGGGTTGGAGGGGTTTTTTTGTGAAAGGGTAGCTGACCTCGAGGTTCGCTGGGGAAAAGGATAACAAAACATCACTTGGTATGTCGTTGGCCCACCGCGTGATCAGGTCGCAATGCAGAAACACCCAGTCGACGCTCCGCGTGATGTCGGGGGATCCTGTCCCTCGTGAAGGTCGTGGCGTCTTTCAAAACCCTTTATTCGAAGCCCAGCAGTTTCCCAAAATCACCAGTCGTGAGGTCAAGCTTGTACCCGGTGTCTACCCCGATCGCGACCCGGGTGATGGCGTAATCGAAGTACATGTTGAAGACGTGTTTCTTTTCCGCCGCGGTGGGGTCCACAAAACCGCTGTGTGCCTGCAAGAAGCGATTGAGGTTTGTATGTTCGTACATCCCATCAGGAAGGGTCAACGTTTTCCAGGTTTCCCCCGCCTTCCGCCACTTCAAAGTGTTGTTGTTGTAGGCGGGCGCGACGTTGTACCAGGAGTAGCTCATGGTGATGAGGTTGTCGAGCGCCGCTTCGTAGCTTCAGCTGCTGTTGAGTATGATTGGCGGGTTGAAGACGATCTGGAAGTCGTGCGACTTTTGGGAGGCGCCGTTTCGTTGCAGCTTCGCAAGGCCCGAGTCAAACAGCAGGTGAAACATCTTACCTCCGTTTGTAGTTGCTGAAAATTATTTGCTTTAGGATATTATTGATGACACCGAGCCGGAGGAGCCTTTCGACCAACGAAGCAACCTCTTTGCGGAGTCTCGTCGAAGAGTTGCCGGCCCGCATCGAACCAAGGGACATGTACAGTCGGCGAATCATGTTGTCGGCGGTCTTGCCAAAGCCGCTGCCCTCCGTTTCCCAGCCTTCCCATTCAGGCCATAATGTGGAGTCCTCTTCGTCCTCCTCAGGGGTTTCAATCGCGGTCCGGCGCGACATGCTGGCCTGTTCCCAATCGGTGGTGGGCCGGGCTCTTGTTTCTTTCGGTGGGGTTCGTTTGAGCCCCCTTTTCCCCTCTTGCAGCTGTTGTGGCGAAAACCCCTCCCGCCGCCTCCCCCCACTTCGGCGAGCGTAAATCTCTTCTTGGGCTCCTCGAAGATCTGCCACTGAAAACCCATGAAATGGGGAACTTTTCTTTTTCACTCTGTAGTTGGGGTCGTCCCCGAATTTTGTGAGGAGCTGGTCGATCGTTTGCAATTGGACAGATTCGCTGGGCCCTTCGAGCAAGCCAGTCACCACCGGTTCCTCCCAGGTTTGACGCGGTGGCGGTGGTGGGGGTGGGATGGACGCTAGGGGAGCAGGGTTGGCGCAGTGGTGAGAGCGCCCGCTTTCCACCAATGTGGCCCGGTTTCGATTCCCGGACTCGGCGTCATAAGTGGGCAGAGTTTGTTGGTTCTCTACTCTGCTCCGAGAGGTTTTTGCCGGGTACTCCGGTTTTTTCCCTCTCCACAAAAATCAACATTTGATTTGATTTGATTTATTGAGAGTTGATTTTATTTCATATAATTATGTGAGGCGCATTTGAAAATTGTATAATTGAATTTGCGCCATATAAATAAATGTAATTATTATTATTAAATGGTTTCCGGCAGGGGCACCCCTCCATTCCCGGCGACGTTTTTCGGATGTTGGTCTGCGGGCCGAGCAATTCAGGCAAGACGAACATCTTGCTGCACATGCTCTAGGAGCTGTTGGAGTTCGACAAAGCCTTTCTCTTTTGGAAAAACCTCCACCAAAACAAGTATCAAGCGCTCGTGCGGGACTTTGCCGAAAACATCGACCCGAAGGTGGGGTATGAGGTCATCGAGGCGCCAGGTGACGAAATAATTCCTCTTGAGGAGCTCCCGCCAGACAACCAAAAAATCGTCAAGCTCGACGACTTGGTTTGCGAAAAGAACCAAAACGACATCAAAAACTATTTCATCAATGGCTGGTACAGAAACTGCAGCGCCATTTATCTCACCCAGACCTATTACAAGGTTCCCAAAAACATCCGGGACAACTGCAGCCATTTCTGCCTTTTCAGTTACCTCCCGAGGGAAAACAAACGAATCGCCGACGAGCTTGGCGTGCCCCCTGAATTGTTGGACCGCGCCACCGACAAAAACTTTTCCTTCTTTTACTTTGACAAACCGCAAAAGCTGATGAAGAAAGATTTCGACGAAACAATATAATGGGGTGGACGGGACGGCGGCGGCATCAACAGGGGCTTTTTTGAAACGCGGCGGGAGCACCCCGATGACAGGCCCTCTTGACGCGGGTGGGCACCCAATTGAGAATTTGGGCCCGCCAGCCGGCCTGCTTGATGCTGTCAGCGAAAGTTATGTTACCGCCACTTTTGCCCAACTCGACATAAGCACCCCGAGGACTGGCAACATGGACATGGGGGAGAATCGCATCACCAACATGGGTTACCCCAAAGGTATTCTCGATGCCACGAACAAACGCTATGTCGAATCAGAAATCGCGCTTTGTTTGAAACGCGAAGGGACAAACCCAGCGTAGGGTGATTTGAACATGGGCGGGTATGCCATTGAAGATTTGAAAGACGCCGAAACCAGTACGCCTGCTGACAACGCCATCAACAAAAAATATGTGGATGAAGGCCTGCAAACAGAATTCGATGTGATTGCACAGCAAGACTTGAACATGAACGACAACGCAATCGTAAATCTTGCACCCCCCTTCAACCGCAGTGACGCGCCGAACAAAGGGTATGTAGATGAGTATTTTCTCCAAAGAGACGGAACAGAGCCCATGTATGGTGAGCTTCACATGGGCAACACCGGATCACCTCTTTGCAAAGCTCAACCACCTCCAGTGACGCGGTGACAAAAAAATACGTGGACGATTCTGCGGATGCCTTCCTGAAAAGGGATGGAAGCCAAGCTACGACTGGCAATCTGAGCAAAGGGGACCATGCTCAGACTCTCGAAAAGCCGGTCAACGAAACGGACGCGGCAACGAAGGGCTAGGTGGATCATTCGCACCTTGCTCAGTCTGGTGGGCAAAAAAAGTCACTTCGCCTACCTCATAAAAGACGATGACGATTCCTCATCTGAAAACAACGTTGTGGTCCGCGGATAGTGAACTTCGCTGCCTCCCCACATGGGGTCAATAAAGACGCCTATGAGTTCACTCTCACCAAAGAAGCGGGCAGCGATGATTATCGCTCGCGGATCGGATTCAATATCTTCCGCTGCCGAAAGGGTATTACACGTTGGTGGTTGAGTACTTTCCGCCGGAAATGACAAATGTGTCTGTGAGGGCGAGCGCTACCGTCATTTCTATCACGAGCCAAACCACACGAACCTTCAGCAGCGCCAACCCACCATACACTAAAACCCTCGTTCAGTTCCACCGGTGGAGCGACACCACTCCCAATTACATTTATTTGGATCTGCACGGCTCGACTTCTGGCTCAACCACAGGGCACCTAGTTGTTTATGGGGTTTCTGGGTACGTTTCCAGCGTGGATTCGGGTGTTTTTGACACACTTTGGACTGTGGAAAACGGGGCCGTGACCATGCAAGCCGACTTGAACGACCATCTTCTGTTGAAACCCAAATTGGGGAGTGATTTGGATCTGAATTACAAAAAAGTTCACAGCAACGGTCTGGATTTGTTCCGCGCGGGCGTTACTGGACTGACAATGGAGACCGCCCTGGACCTGGGTGGGTTTTCCCTTTATCAACCAAAACCGGGTAATGATTTGGATTTGAATGGCCAATATGTAATCAATGAAAATGCGGCATTGTTCGGTGGAAGAGACGGGCAGATGACAATGATGAATGACTTGAACATGAACAGTTATTTAATTCTTCAACCAAAATTGGGAGGAAATTTAAATTTAAATGACCGCTGGGTTTACAACAATGACCGCCCTTTGTTCGGCACGAGCGTCCATGGGTTGGCAATGCAAAATGGTTTGAATTTGAATAACAATGCGGTTTACAACAACGACATCCTTTTATTCAGATACAGTGATGGGGTCATCCACTTCTCAAAACCTGTGTACTGGCCAGGTGTGGTTCATCAGGAAACCAGCGCTGTCATCAGGAGCAGCGACAAAAACAAATGGATTGATATCGCCATGCCGCTGCCAAGTGTGCCATTGCGCCTTTTCAACACTATACAGTTGAGGGTGCTGTTGTCCGCCGAAGCGAACGGCACTGTGCAGTGTGAGTTTTACTTGAAAGATTCCCAAAACCGCACCATTTCCACCCACACGTTTAACAAAGGTGGCGCTCATACAATAATTTTCATGGCTCCTGGGCGCGTAGTTACCAGTTCAAGCAATATTCATTCTTTCAACGGAATAAAAATTTCAACTGGTAAATACACAATGGCCAAATGGATCAACCGTGTTTTCCACAGAAAGCCCCCTCAGAAGATTTGTGTACTCGACTGTAACCATATCGACTCTAACTTGCCCCTGGAAACTGTGGGGGTGTTGAAGGACT
This sequence comes from Pachyseris speciosa, assembly GCA_016490735.1. NCBI lineage: Eukaryota > Metazoa > Cnidaria > Anthozoa > Scleractinia > Pachyseridae > Pachyseris > Pachyseris speciosa. The sequence goes on from JAEMWC010001046.1 coordinate 250,682, forward strand.
TGTACCCCCCCCCCCCCCACTACCAAAAAACATTGGTGCTACAAGAAGCTCCACAAAAGAAATCAGAAAAAGAGCTTGCTTTGCACCGCGGGGACTGGGGCGGGCGTTATCGTTGGCGCGGCGGACTCCTTTGCGAAGCCGGCTGTCAGCGCTGCAACAGCTGCTGGGGTGCCATCGAAATGGTGCGAAAGTTAAAAAAATATGGTAAAAAAGCAGAGCAGGCCAACTTGGCCAGACTTATTTACAAGAAAGTCGAATAGGGAATTGTTTTTCATCTCCGGGGGGAACCTTTCCTGGAACACGAATTTCTTGACAGACTGAAAATGACTGACGACTTTGTCAGCGATCAATGCAGGGAAATTCCCGATGACCTCCTGGCGAAATACGCCAAACGTTTCACAACGAAGTGATTTGACGTGGAGTCATTCACGGTGTTCGGTTCAAGTCCCACCACCATCCATCGAACCTTTCTTTCGCCCGGCGACGCGTTGCTGGGTGAGGTATTTTTTCGACTCCAGAAGAGAGGTTCCCGAGAAAGTAATCATACAAAAAGCAAACTAAATTAACCGACTTGGGAAAGAAAAACCTCCTGAAATCGCAGATGAGGCTTCCCAAAAACTTCCACCGCAACGGGTCGCAGAGTTCTCTCCCACCATTTGAAATAGTGTTGACGGCGTCGAATATTCCGTGTTTCTTGAGAATTTTGCGAAGGTGGTTGTTTGAGACAGGGTTGGCTGTCCACCCCATCCCCTCCCTGGTTTTGGCCGGGGTGGCGAGCTCCTCCACCCTTTGACAAGTTTGACAAACAAGTTCGAAATTCTCATGATCCTCAACCATCGTTTTCCCAGAGCACACCTTTTGCTTGTGATCGCATTCGCCATCTTTCCCACCGCTTTAAAGGTTCAATGGAAAAAATCCCTGCCTTGAAGCAGGAAACTCCTGCCTTGCGGAAGCGCCTTTCGAAAATTTACTACAGCCCAAAAGGTTATTGGAAAGGCCTGGCCGCGAAAAAAAAACTTTCTGAAACCGCAAAGCTACCTGAAGAGGCAGCAAAAAAGTGGCTTATCAGGCAGGCGTAGATCTTTCTTACCGCGCCGAGGCGCATTCCTCGGCCGAAGTTCGATGTTTTCCCACCTAACAAGGTGCACCAAGCTGACCTGCTCTTCATGCCACACGACAAAGGCCCTCCTGCCTCGAAGCAGGGAAGGCGCGAAACGTTCAAATACGCTCCGACAGTTGCCGACGTGGCCAGCCGATACAAAGAGGCTGAACCTTTAACATCGAAAAACTCTGAAGAGGTCGCCGGTGCGTCTGGCAAAATTTACAGACGCTCTCCTCTGAAATGACCGCAAATGCTGCAGGTTGACCCCGCGCGTGAATTCATGGGTGCTGTCACGAAAGAGATGGAAAACCACAAAACGTATATCCCGCGCAGGCACCCCGAAATTCACCGCGACCAGGCCATTGTCGAGCGTTTCAACCGAACCCTGGCTGAGCGCCTGTTTGGCCACCAGTACGCCGTTGAAATGTGGCCTCCGGAGGGACAGCGGTCTGTCGCGTGGGTGAAGCGGCTTCCAGAAAATGTTGCAGCCTTGAACAACGAGGAAACAAGCGTGACCGGAAAGAAGCTAGCGGTTGCTATCAAAGAAAAGGTGGTTGCTTTCAAGCATTCATCGACATATCAAACACCAGTGGGAAAGCCCGAAAAACAGCTCCCCTCTCTTGTCAATGTCCGCTATCTTTACCAACCTGGCGAGTTGGAGAATTGCAAAGAAAGATCCACAGATCCTGTTTGGTCTTTGAAGATTGAAAAAACTGTCATGAAACCCGACACGCCTGTTTTTTACTATTTGCACGACGGACCCAAACGCAGTTTCGTCCGCGAAGAGTTGTTGGGTGTCCCCCCAAACACGGAGCTACCCCCCACCGAAGACCTCATCTAACAGCTCCATGATGCCGTCCATTTCTGCGTCAGTCGGTGGGGGGTTGTACCCAAAGGCGTTTGTGTTAACCCCATCTTCTGTTATCCATCTCTTTGAATCAAAGGCGGAAAGTGAAGTATCGTTCACACTCGTACCGAAGATTTGATGCCCATCGCTACGGAGAATTTGTATTTTGTTTTCCCGCTGTTTTTTGCTTAGGATGCGCATTTTGGGCGTCAACTGCCACATTCCGAACAGGGTTCTTTTGTAATGCTCGTGCAGGATGTGTTTTTTCACCACGTTCTTCTTTGCACCTTTGGCCCTTTACATCTTTGGCCGCAAACACACACATTTGGCGATTGGAATCCCTGCACATTCGTCTTTCATTTTCCCCAGAACCTTTTTGTTGTCTTCTGAATGCAGCGAATGATCTTTTCGGCAGTCGCTGTTATCAAAGTAATTTTCTCCGAGGCAGCCGCCTGGCCCCATGTCCTTGTAGATGTCTTCTGTTTCGATTTCGAGCAGAAAGCTGTCCGTGTCTGTGTAAAGGAGCTCGCATTTGTCCCCATAGTTTCTCTTCAGGACGTTGTAGAAGAAGTCGTTCAACAACAACTTGCTATTTTCCAGGAACGTCATGCCTGTGTAAACGGGTTTGTTGAGGCACAGCTTGCTTTTACGCATGCTGATCCCGGCAACGTCGTTTGCAAAGAACTCATGCCTTGAGTACAAGGGGTTGCCGATGAGTTTTCTGAGCTTGGTCGTCTCGTGGCTGCGCACAAGTTTCACATCAGTGCGGTTGCGCAGGTTTTCCATGGTTTTTCCGAAGACTGAGTTGTTCATCAGCTTGTAGAAGTCTTTCTCGAAGTCGCTTTTGGCCTTCTTTCTGAATTCTGTGTTCACTCTGATGTAAGGCTCCATCCAGCGTTCTTGTTCAAATTCCAACACTCTGTGGACCTTCTTAAGCTTCATGCCCTGCTCCAGATAAAACTGCAGGTTGCGGTAGTGTACGACATAGCTGTTTTTGTCCTGCAGCGTCAGCAAGAGTTTTTTGCAGTCTGGCGGGTTGAGATGGAGGTCGTTGATCAGCTTCTTCTGATAGGGGGACAACCATTCTCTTTTCACAAACTTTTTCTCAGGTGCAAGGGGATAACTGTTGTGCTCTTTGTGAAGTTCTTTGTTTTATTTCAAGATTTTCATCCTCTCACGGAAGCCAACCACTCCACTTGAATTTCCCCACGGGAAGCGTCTCGCTCATGACCCAGCCGTACAGGTTGTTGGCGTCGAGATCCATGATGAAGGTGGTTGGTTTGCTTTTGTCGAAGTCCGGCACCAGAGGATTGTTGGCTTTGGCGTGCCTTTTGCTGACCATTGAAATGCCTCCGCGCATCCCCCGCTCCACGAAGAGGTGCATGTCGACGTCGGTGAGGAGCTCCAGTTCGATCCCCGTCTTTTTCAGGAGAGCGTCCCACGACAGACCAGGGGAGGTGTAATAGTGTGCGGGGTCCAGGCCGTACTGCTTCTGGCAAATGTCTCCGAAGTTTTCGAAAACGTCAGCCAAAAGCGCAACGTCGGTTTTCATATAAAGGTCGTGGTAGTCCCCTCGGGTTTTACACCCGAACGTTTCCCAGAGTTTGTTTGCGTGTGCGAAGTCTTTGTCTGAGATGTGTTCGCCGGTCAGCCTGCTGAAGAAGAGCTCTTTGGCTGGAAGGCTTGTTTCGGAAAACTTGTCCCACGAGTCCACGTACTCATAGGGATAGATGCCTTTCTTACACAGCAGATCGAGTTTTCCTGCTTCGGGGCAGAGTTTTTTCGTTATTTTCAGTGCCTCTTTCGGAGTTGATTTCACCAGCACGTCAAGGCTGGCCAACAAAAATGCATTGCTGTCAATGAGCCGCAGATTTCCCAATGAGAATGAGATGTATTTTTCCATGTTTTTGGCGATGCAGTTTAGCTCCCTGTCTCCTCTTACCTTCGACATTGCCTGCATCAAATGATGTGCATCGTATCCTTTCAGATTGTGGAACACGACAGGAATATGGATAGTCGTCGGGTTGATCGATTCGCAGCTTCTTGTTGCACTCGTCGTGGGCCTCTCCACGGAAGCGCCCTGTGATGTGGCAATGATCCTTGACTGCATCCCTGAAGTTTTTGCGCATCAATGGTTCTGCGCAGAATAAACATATTTTGCTGATTTTTGTCATCTTTTGGTTTTCTTTCGGCTTTGGGCCCAATGAAGTCTTTTTGTGCTTTGTAACGGCATGCTTTGTGACTTTGCCCGTTGTAGTTACCTGTGTTGTTGTCCCCACACCTCGACTGAGTCGAGAAACCCTGGTTTGATCAGGTTTTCGTTGCAAATGTGACATTTTTTGGCATGTTTGAAATTTTGCCAGTCGTTGTGTGTCATTGTGTTTGGTTTTGGTGTTTTCAGTGTTTCCCGCATTTTGCTTTCCAAGCGCAACAACCTTTCGAGAAACTCTGCAACAACGTTTTTGTTGCCGTCGCAACCTTGCCTGTATTGCAGCTTTGGCCGTCGCTTCTGACAAATGTCATTGCAAAACCGCATGCTGTGTGTTTGTCTGTTTTTTCTGTGCAGGTTGTTCTTTCGCGTTGGTTTTCAGGAATTTTTTTAACCAAGGCTTCGAAGTCAGCGTAAATCACAAATGGAGCTTTCATTTGTTTGAAGAAGTTTTGAAACTTCAGTGTGTTTTTGCCTTTTTCGGGCATTTCAATTCTTGTTGGGGTTCCGTTCACACCGTTGCAATATTTCTGGTGATTGGCAAGAATCTTTTCTGTTGTGAAACCAATCAGGCACATTGTGTAGAAATGCTTTTTATGCTCATGTTTTGTTTGGTCATAAAGCAAGGATGACAGCTTTTTGACGAAACAGTAGTGTGTTCTTTCCTCCTCGTGAAGAAGCAACAGATTCGTTCTTTGGACGGTTTTGTCTTTTGTGCTGATCCTGAGAACAGTCACATCGTTGTTTTCCCACCTAAACACGTTCAATGCAAGGGTGGGGTTTTGTTTTTCGAGTTTGTCAAGTTGTTTCAGTGGTGTGGGGAGCATGATGCCGCCCCAGTTGATACCATCGTTTGTTGGATATTTTCTGGGTCTTTGTGGTTTTCTCTCGGCTGGAAACAGAGCAGATCTGAGCGCCCATTTCAAACATTCGTTGTCTCTGTTTTGCACATTGATGATTGCCTTTTTTACTGCCAACTTCTTCGGCGTTGGAATGAAAGTGCCATCTCTTAGTGGCTGGTATCTGGCGACGTTGACATAGGCGATCGAGATGCTGTCAATTACCCATCCAGGACCTCGCTCCGACAAGTTGTCAATTTCCCCGTTTATCTGGTCGAGAAATTGGTCATATCTTTGCCCAAAGTCCTGGGCAAGGTTTGCTTCCCTGAAGACGCGAATGTCTCCTTTGAAATAATGTTTTTGGGTTTTCAATTCCATTTGCCCTTCTTCGTTTCTGATTTCGCGGTTGAAGTGAATGTCCATTCCAAAAGAAACCTTGATGTTCCCAAGAGCTCGCGTTTTCGCCTTTCCAAGACCTGAAGGGCTTTGTCTTCGAAAGTTTCAATGGAGAAGGCCAGAAGGTTTCTCGCCGCTTGACGGTCTGGATTAACAACCCTTCTCCAAACATGGATCCAGTCTTGGAAATCTGTGGTTGAAACACGGAAATCGTCCCCGAGCCCTTCGAGGGTGTCTTGACCGTAAAACTCGTTAAGGACTTCTTCCCCAATGCGTGCTGTGGCTATTCTTGTGTGTACCCTCTACACCCTTGTCTCTAATAGGGGGTGTAGTGTGGCACTTCAGGGTATCAGGGCAGCAAGGAAAAAAGTTTGGCGCGCTGAAACAAAAAGAACCTGCACAGAGACACGCACATGTAAGGTGGCGGTTCTGGTCACTGCGACCAGGAGCAACGACCATACCCTATCCACCAAGGAGCGAAGCGACGAAGGTGGATGGGGTTATGGTTGTTTTGAGTGCGAGCTGTGCCAGAACCGCCACCTTACATGTGTGTGTGCCTTTTCTATATAACTACTTAACCGTCTTCGACTTACCCTTTGCTTCTCCACTCCTTCATCCAAGACACTTTCATGTTCTAATTGTTGCCATAAGCAGCCTTTCAGTACTGTTTCCCACATACTGATAAAAACTACCAACCTCGATGTTGACGCAGTCTTCAACACTAATTAAGCCTCTGCCTCCTTGTCAGTGATCTCTTGACTTATAACCTGTCTACATCTGCTTGAAGATGAAGCGATCTATAAATCGTTAATAGCTTCCTTGTTTTTCTGTCCAATGCGCTTAAATCATCCTTTCTGCATCTGATGATGCCTGCCCCATATCGCACCAACGAAACTGTTCTTGAGTTAATTGGACTCACAATATTTCCACCGTTCAACTTTGATTTAAGAATGGTTCTGATCCTCCTCAAATACTCTTTCCATCTTTACTGTTTCATGTCATTTTGTTTCATATCATTTGCCTCCATTATTCCGAGATGTTTGTATCCATCACCTTCCTCAAGCCCTCGATGACTTGGGCATCCGGTAAAACAGTACCTTCGCATGCACACGCTTTTAACCACGTTCCATAACTAGCGCAGCACATACATTCTGCTAATTCCAAATTCCATTTCAATGTCTCTAAAAATTGGGGCATTATTTACCAGGGTGTCGATATGCTTCCATATAATTTTAAATCATCCGAGATCATAAATAAGGCCCTTCCTGTCTTCTTGGTCATACCCAACCTTCATTTGCTCATTACCATATAAAGAAAAAGGAATGAGGGACGCAACAAATGACAGTGGGGTAGGATATCCCCCTAGAAAATTCCTCTTCCTATATTAACAGTACCCAAGGACTGTCCTCCTCCCTTTAACTCCGTTTTCCACTGTACTATATATTTTTCCATTAAGGCAATCATATTCGCCGCTGCTCCAAACATCTGCAATTATTTGATGAGCCATCAATGTGGGATCATGTCATGAGATATTTGTAGTCTACCCACGCCATTCTAAGCCCAGTTTGTCTTCTCTTACATTTTCTTATAACCATCTTATCAATTAGTAGTTGGTCTTTCGTACCTCTGGACGTTCTTCTACAGCCCTTCTGTTCTTCAGGTTGTAGACGTTTCTCCTCCAAATAGCTGTACAGCCCATCTCCCATTATACCAGTACACAGTTTCCACATTAATGGTAAACATGTTATTGCTCCAAAGTTGGAAGCAATGTTCCTCTTTTCTTTGTCTTTAAGAATCAATGTTGTTCTGCCTATTGTAAACCATTCAGGAATTTGGTTTGTAGTCAAGTAGTATTGCAGTTGTAAGGCTATTCTTTCTGTGCATGATGTTAAATTCTTCAACCAAAATTCTTGTAAACCATCTGGCCCAGGGGTTTCCAATTCGCTATCGTTCTTAGCTGTCTTATCACTTTTTCTGGTGTAATCACTGTCTTTCGGCTTTTGCATTCCCGACAGTCTGTCTTCCACTTCCTTAAGCCAGTCAGCACTACTGTTATAATACACTGGGTTATCCCAGATATTGCCCCAAAATGCCTTCTTTCATCAGCATCTGGTGTTATAGTGTTGTCAGTTTCCACGTTTTCAATCTTTTCAAAGAGACGTTTCTGGTTCGACTGAAACATCCTATTTTGCTTATATTATTCAGTCCTGTCTTGGTATCTTCTGATCCGGTGGCTTTTAAGCTAATACCCTCTGCTTTAGCTCCTCTACTTATATCTTTCTTAAGTTATGCAACCTGTCCCTCTAGTCTCTTTTTCCACCAGGGTACTGTCCCTCTGCTCCTCTGCTTTGGTTTAACTCCAACCCTTTTAGTAACTACCCTTTGCTGCATCAAGCAACAGCTCATTGTTATTGGTCATATCTCTGTTCTCAATAAAGACGATAACCTCGTTTACTTGGTCCACTTTCTCTTTCAACCGTTTCGTTCGATATTTCTTAAGTTCTGTGGGGGTTCACCCCCATTATTGAAAGTTTCTAGTATCTCCTCTGCTAGCTGGATTTCCTCTATGCTGCATTCTTTCTCTTCCATACTGTTAAATACCTCCTGGGTGAATGACTGTTCAGTGCGCACGCCATCCTTGTCCATTACTGAGCTCGTTTAAATCCCAGAATCCCCCTGAACGCTATTTTCATTTACCATCATGTTTGGATTCTCCACATTCTCGCATTCTTGAGTTCCCTGACTTATTTCACTCCTTATTTCCTCCAGTTCCACCACAGAAAACCATTCGTTCGCTCTTATCATTCTAGCCTGGTCCGCCAGTTCAGTAGCTTCAAAAACCCCAATCTCTTAAGAGAGTGGAAACACAGGAAGCACATAAATCGCTTAAATCACGATAGATCAGTAAAATAACCACACAGATAGCAAGTAACACACCTTGGATGTAAGGTAAGGCTTTTTTATTGAGACGTTTTTCGTATATCTATCAACTAGAACTGATTATAATTTGCAGCCATCTTGTTTATAGCGGAGGCGGAGCACCATTGTTAAGAAAATATGGTAACCCATCTAATCGAGAAACTTTGGTTTTGGCCACCGTACGTAAGTACGTCGACCGTCTGTCCGTACGTACGAACGTACGTCCGCCCGTCCATGTATGCGATGTGAAATGTCCCATTAATTGTGTGTTGGAACCCGCGTTTTGTGTACATCTTTTAATATTGACGTAAATGTTATGGCCAATTGACACCTGTCAACAACCTCGTTCCCAGGATCCTCTCTCTTCCTCCCTCGAGAAAGTTCCCTGGTTGCGGCTGGTCACGTGTCCAGGCGTAAAAATCAAATCCGCACAGAGGGTGGGTCCTCTACTTTGTGGAGACAAACTATAACCTTCCTGCCCCTCCCTTCAATCATTTTTCTGGAATCTGCAAAAATCTAGCAGACACGTGACCAGCCGCAACCAGGGTACTTTCTCGAGGGAGGAAGAGAGAGGACCCTGGGAACGAGGTTGACCTGTCAAAACAAGGTATTCGCTGACCAGTAGTAGTAGTAGTAGTAGCTGACCATATCGCGGGCTCAAGTTAAGACCTCATCGAGGTCAGCTGTTTTTTTGAAGTTGACCGCTGACCAGGTACTGGTTTTCGATTGGATCGCAGGCTGAAGCCAGGTGTAGGACACCCAAACCAAAACGAGGCTTAATTTTTCACGCGCTTTCTGCGGCTCTAGATTTCACATTCAGTTGGTTTCTTCATTTTGAGCACAACAACTTCATCTTCTTCGAAGTTCTGTCTCTTAATTCGCGTAAAAGGCATAAAAATCAAGAACTACTTAAAAGATACTTCGGAAGGTGAATTTTCAACTGATAAAATGGAGGGGCAAAGCATTTTTCTCAGGAAATGGCGCCCGGATCGCGTGGTTGAAAAACAAAATGATTTAACGCTTCAAGGACTGTTTCACTTTAACGCGGCATCTTGCAGCTCACCAGGAATGTTCACTTAACAATTCACCAGCATTAATGGGAGGAACGAGTAACTCAAACTTGGTGGAAGAAGTTCTTTCTTTGGACAAACTGTTTGCTATATTTTGTAGATGCGTGTTTTTACTTTAGTGGATTCGTAGAAAGCTCGACAACACAGGTAACTTAAATAAATTGAAGCTTAGCATTTGAGGTTTAATCATTGTTACTTTTGCTCAGGAATGAGACTTTGTCGACTGGATATAAATAACAATCTACTCGTTTTGGACACAAAGAAGTAGCTAGTGGAATTGTTTGTTTGCTGTTTTGCTAGCAAGCGAACGAGTGTTTTCCTCCGCATGGCTGACTGTACATGTTTTTCGACGTCAGTATTTCTACAGTGGTTAAGAAATGAAAGAAATGTTTGCCCTTATGTTTTTAACACGTAATCGCAATGAGTCCTCGTATGTCTTATGTTTTTGCGCGACAAGGGCAATTTCAGCAAATTTCTGAAAACACAAGTGATATTAGTCGTTAATTTTACTCGGCCCCATGCGATTACCTATCCAATCTATCAGGATTGTTTTCCTTTTTCTCTTTTCTACGACATTTAAGCTTATGTCTAAGCTTAACCCATTGGCGCCCGTACCGGCCAAAACCGGTCGTACAAGACTCCCATACTTTCTCAATCGCACGAATATTGCCTTAAATGTCAGTTGTGAGCACGAAATGGAATGTCCTTTAAATTTGGATATCCAATAAACGCAAGAAACGTGGCGATTTTTACCAAATATGGCCTTTTGAGTTTGGACAAGAACGAAACTGACCGTTTTTCACGTCAAAGACAAACGACGAAAATGCCCCTTTTCGCCTTTATCTTTTTTAAACAAATCATCGTCGAAAAACCAAACTTCAACCATCATAACAAAATTCAGTCCTTGTTCTAGTTTACAAATGACTTTCTTTGTTCATATTCTTCTTCCGAGCGTAGATACAGCTTTTTGTTCCAGTGCATTCGGGCCTTTCCGCCATTTTCAACATTTCGACCGCATTGCATGCTGGGAAATAACGAGAATTTTTGACAGCGCCCGTTCTATCCCCCAATCGTTTCACACATAAACTAAGACTACAGCCACTCCGACCTAACGCCAAAAATTCCTGCTTGTGGTCATCTTCAGTGCTCGCAAGTTCCAAAATATGCGGCGGTAGGTCGAGAAATTCATCAATAGTCGAGTCCCCCGGTCAGTGTTGTAAAGTGCCTAGAACAGCTAGTGATATAGGCGCTATATAAATAGAGTTATTATTATTATTATTATTATTATTATTATTATTATTATTATTAAGTGTCCGACCGGCCAAATTCCCAGTTCGTCGAATAACAAGCCAAATTTGACAACAAAGTACATCACCTTGCTCGATTCTTTGAGAAAGTGGACTCATAGCTACCGTCACGCTTAATGATGTTTATCAGGCAGCCACTAAAGATTAAAAATGGCTGTAAACTTAGCAAAACTCGCAAGGAAACCGAACTTGAGCAATTGTTGTAGCTGCACGGATGAAAAATAGCTACCTCAGAATGACGTTTTCAGAAACCTTGAGCCTCCAGTGCATTAGGACAACACCACTTTTCCATGGGAGTTTCAATAAAGAGTCACAAAATGCTATGGATCGTTTATAGGTGGAAAATCACTCCGAAAAGGTAAAAACGGCTGGGTGCCCACAGGTCAACGTACTACGAATATGTTTGTTAAGTCCCGGCTAAAAGATCAAACATTTTCATCCAACATCATGTTTGTCACACGTTTGGTGGCTAAATGCATAACAATGTTTGACCAAACAGTGGACCAAGGGAGTCCAAAAAAATGATTTTTTCGTATTACCACTGAAATTTTCGACTTAATGTGGTTTATTTGGTTGCTTTTCACCGTTTATATACGATTTGTTTGTTGGGGTGGCTAAACGATCAAACATTTGTTCGTAATGCGAAATTTTGGATGAACACGTTTGATCTACAATCTTGGACGAAACTACTTGAGAAAAGAGGCCTCCTGGGGCCAAAAAATCCTTCTCCAATGTGTGTGAGTCAACAAGATCCCTAAAGTAACTTCCCTTCCCCTCTTCCCCTTTTCAATGTTGACGTTGGGAAGTCACCATTGTCAGGGAAACGGTTAGGAGGCACAGACAACATGAATTGGGGGGGGGGGGGGGGGAGGGGGACTTTGAGACTCAATTGATCGTTGTGTGCACGTACAAAAGCTTCTAAGCTCCATTTTCTCAATAGTTTTGTCCAAGATTGTGTACGAGACTTTTTTGAAATTTCCTGTGTAGTGCAAGAGTTGCAAGTCCTAAGCAGCTGTTTTTAGTCACTCATATGAGCCTGTCATCAGTTAAAGCTCTGTTGTTGCCATGTTTGGATTCCAGTGAAATATAATGAGCCAACAATGTATCCCTGAGTTTATGAAATGTTCCTGAATTACCTGTCGTATACTCCAAAACCCACTTTGCAAACTGGAGATTTCTGCTGTCACTATTCGACTGTTGTTTGTCCGATCATCTGCTGGGGAAAGCGTGAGGTCATGTGTCTTAAAAAAAGCATTACTGATGATCGCGAAACGGAAGTGACGGCCTATTTGTTAGCCGCTACATCATTTAATTGTATTGAGACTATATCCCGCGGGAAATTCAACGCGAATCGCGCCAACACATGTTTCGCAAACCGACCTTATTAGCCGATACACAAGTATGCCATTAGGTATATCACGGTTAACTTAGCAAAAGAGAAATAATGGATCAATAAAACAACGATTAACAGAATTTCAACGGTTAACAACGAACGCGAAATAAAACAATAGACTATCACTCCTATTTATATAAAAGTACTGTAAACCGTGTTAATCGTTCAAATGCGAAGACTTCCCCGTGTTAATCGTCCCAAATCCAAGTATTTAATCGTTGTAATCTTTTTGTGGATACAAAAAGGACAGATATTCTCTTTCTGTGATGCGATAGTACCATTTAGTCCATTGCGATACAGCTCTTCACATTTGCGAGGTATGTGTTACGAACGGAGGTCGGTGTGATGAAATAAAGTCATTGCGTGACCAGTTGTCTCTAATTGTTCATCCCAAAAATATCGCTTTCCTTTAGCCTATTTTGCACTATCAAATGTGCATTTCACACCTATGAATACTTTGTGCGGTTGTACTTTTCCTCAAATGATGATGTCCAGTCAGATATCCATTCTGTCAATATATATAGACCTATATAATGTCATCCATGATTTCGGAAGCATAGAAACTTGTACATTTTGCTAATTCCGCATGTAGCCTGCACGCAGGCGGTTGGATGGTCGAAAAAAACCGGAATTCGCATAGCCGTCGCCATCTTGGATTCGCGCGGCTTAGTCTGGGCCGAGTTGAGGGTTGACAAAGCGAGCGAGGGGAGGGGCGGGGGGAGGGGAGAAAAACCGCCTGCCCGAAAACCAGCCTTCGCTGAGTAGTAGCCCACCGACAATAGCGCTTCCGGCCACGTGCCACACATTGTTAATTGACCAATAAAAATCAATGACCTGTGACAAGTTATCAATCACTTTGAAAGCGTGCATTTCAAAACAAACTCACGTGTAGCTTGTAGTTCGCTTTGTCAAATTGGTCTCGACGGGAAATAATGCAGCATGTAGCTACTCCGAAAAAAGCCGTGGAAAAGATTGTCAGGCCAACAGAAGCTGCTACAAACGATAAATGTCGGTTTTGTCCGTTCCAGTTTTCCGTTAAATACGGAAACTTTGGCAATTTAGTGAAGCCTTCTTCAGAAAATCTTTACAAAATCTCGTCGAACAAAGAGTACAACGACACGAAGACTTTGGCAGAACTCTGCGAAGAATTGGGATTTTCAGTTCCGAGGTCTTCCAGATTTTCGGAAAGGATTTGCAAGGTTTGTGGAAGAAATCTGAGAAGAACTCACAGCTTCTACAACCAAATTAAAAGTGCTTTGGAGAAAGAAGGCGACAAGGAGAACGAAGACGAGGCGGCGCAAGTAGCAGAAGATCCGCAAGCGAAGGAATTGCGGTATAAACGGGGATTGCCACAAAAATCTCTCCCGAGAGAAGAAGTCCGCAGAGGAAGAAAGTAGAACGAGCTGGAGTACCTGCAAGGAAGTCCCTGGGCTTTGGAGAAACAAGCCAGGCCGTTCTCAATCGGACATTGTCTGATTTAAGTATAAACGAACTCGTTGGACAGCCCTCAACACAGATAAAGGTACTAGTGTTAAACCCAAATCAACGCACCGAACTGAAAGAGCAATTTCTTCGATGAATCAAAGTCTCTAATTCTGAACATTTTCAGGAAGAAGTGGCAAACTGTGGCCAACACTGTGTTTAGACATCCGGAGGTTAAAAGCAAACTTCTGGAGCCGTTGCGACATGCTGTAGGCGCAGAATTTTAAGAGTACTGCAAGGACTCTAGGAAATCGATCTTGCTAGCGAAATCTCCGAAAGAAATTGTAGAATTCTCCAGTGAGAAATACCTCGAAGAGGTTCAACTTTCGTGTCCTTATTGGGCAGTGAATTCTGCTGCCGTACACAAACCTTCCAGTTGGACAATCTGATCTGATATGATGCTCTTGAGTGGGCAAATTACAAGTACAGACACCAGACGACCTTCAAGTTTCTCACTTTCGGCTATCCCAAACACGATAAATATCATGCTTTTCCCAAAGCCAGTGGGAAGCACGGCCAGCACATCTTCGCCATTTAGTAAACTAACTATCGCCTGTTTTTGTTCACGTTTCAAAACAACGCTCCTGTCTCTTGTCGCCAAGAAATCTAAAGCGCTTTGAATAGCTCGATCGACAATCCCATTCGCCATTTTGTTTATGGAAATGAACAAGAGCGGTATATATAAATATTGAATCTTGTGTTAATTGACAGCACACCTGCCGACCAATCAGAAGACAGCGTCCACCAGCGGACGCCGCGAAATTGTGCTACTCAGCGAAGGCTGGTTTTCGGGCAGGCGGTTTTTCTCCCCTCCCCCTGCCCCCCTCCCCTCGCTCGCTTTGTCAACACTCAACTCGGCCCAGACTAAGCCGCGCGAATCCAAGATGGCGACGGCATTACGAATTCCGGTTTTTTTTTTCGACCATCCAACCGCCTGCGTGCAGGCTAATTCCGCATGCTGAAAATTACTTTCTGCTCCAATTTTTTTTTTATCGAAGGCACAGTAAAGTACACCTTCTCATTATCTCTACAGTTGCCAGTCTCTTGTCAAGTGGTGAAAGTGCAATGTTCACCGTTCTTATTGTGTAACTAACCGAACTTCTTAAGCATCTGATTTAACGATAATTAACGGCAGAAGCAATTTATGCGTGTATCGGACCTTTTCGCCAGTTTCTCAGTCATACTATCACGGACGAAACTACTTGAGAAAAGAGGCCTCCTGGGGCCAAAAAATCCTTCTCCAATATGTGTGAGTCAACAATATCCCTAAAGTAACTGCCCTTCCCCCCCCCCCCCTTCCCCTTTTCAATGTTGAAGTTGGGAAGTCACCATTGTCAGGGAAACGGTTAGGAGGCACAGACAATTTTGGATTCCTTTATATTTTGTCAGTAGAATCCCTTTTGTAAACTGTTAAAGAAAACCCAGGCAATAAACCTTTCCGAAGATTTTCGTTTTTGATCAGTTCCGATACAACTTACAGTGCCACGTGATCACCTCACTGGCGGCGGTAAATTTTGTCAACATTTGGTGCTTTTCCAAATCGCGCACAGGGACCGCGCAGCAAGTTTTGAGGGGGGGGGGGGGGGTAAAGAAGAACGCGGGGAAGTTAAGAAAGACGGCCTAGTGACTTGAAGCGATCTTTTTAAGCTATGGAGGGTATCCTTTTGATAAAAAATTACTGTGAAATAATCCCTGCAAGATGGGTGTTTATATGTTGCTTTAAAGTTTGGATAACACTGGAAAACCTGGAAAATCGTGTCCTGTCACATCGACATGTGCACCAAGAGTCGTATACTTCCTTATTACTGGTTTACCCCGTATTTATAATCGGTAACGGATAAAAAACCCAACTTGGACAATTCAAAACCCACGCGTCGACAACGTTAAACATACATTTTTCATAGCAAATAATTGTAATGGTCGCGCAGTAGCATGTTTGTATTTTTTAAAACAAAGTTATTGGTTATGTTTTATTTTTGGTGAAGAATACATAAACAATTGTTCCAATACAAAATATAATCATTTGATAAGTTTTTTGATGTAATGTAATAAATGAACAGGAGTGTTTTATCAAGTTTACCCCTCACGGAAGGGGATCCACCCTCCTATGTCCATAACCCCATTCTCGACCCCAGAGCCCTTCCCTTTTGCGCATGTCTAACGGGCATGACTGCGGGAAGGGCTCTGGGAACTCTACGCAAGCTCCAGCTCTGATTGGTTATCAGTTCAAAGATTGAAATTGCTTCTGATTGGCCAACTCGGTATGCGCGAAAAACTAAACGGTTACTCTTGTGAAGCGAACTACAAAATAAACATGAGTGAAACCCCTAAAACGTCCTTCCTTGAACAAACAGTTTCTGCTCTACCTTTAATGCGATTTCCAAAATTATTCAGAATTTCATTTTCAAGTGCCAACCGCCAAACCGCGTTAACGTTTTGGCTTCCACCTTTCCGAACACACTCTGGGACGAAAAAGCCATTTGCATTGAAAACTATTGAAGTTTCACGTGCGCTAAATACAAGGTTTAGATTCATAATTCCCGTATTCTTTATCTCTAATAATAGTGCAAAGGGATAACTAGATGAAAGACGACGCCCAGTTCAACAAGCATGAATTGTTATTTATTGATGTAATCTTCGACGCAGTCGGCCTTCAGTGTTTTGTGTGTTCATCGCTTAGGGTCGTTTCAGAGCCACAAACTTCCGTTGTTTTTATTTCCAACTATCGTGCTACTTCTCACTAAAACAATTGAAAATATAAAATCGATTAAACATGACCAAACTCCAGAACACCACGTAAGTCAAGATTCGGTGAATTGCTTAACCTGAGTCGGGAAGTTTCGATGGATAGGTCCTCAAATAACTGAAACTATCCGATCGATTTTCCTGAGAAACGTACAGGAAATCAACGGACTCAGCCGCCACGCTTCTGATGCTTGCTTGAAACTGCTTTGGGCCATAAATCATCGATCATCGCCTCTTGGTTGCAGTCGGAAGCCGCTGGAAATTTGATTGATGTCGGGCAGCGAGAACCGCAGTTGTCGGTTGAGATTTAAACTTCAGAGTTCGCGTGTTATTAAAAGGCACAGCAAGCGAAATCTAGAGTCTTTACCACCTTTTGCTATGGCATACTGCAAGGACTGTTTCAGACAGCTACGCCATTTTGGATTTTGGGTACTCGAGCATGCGCTTTGAAGTCTATATAGCCAGAATTTGGCTACGATCAATATGGAGTTTCCAAGAGCCTTCGAGGCGCGAATCCCGAGAAGAGCTCTGGGGTCGAGAATGTCCATAACCCCCGAAATTTTATGACATGCGCAGAGTACTCTACCTTGAAAGACTGCTGTTTCCTGGAAACGCGGGCTTCTTTCGTTAATTGTTTACAACGAAAGTTGCGAAAATTGGGCGAAGAAAATTTATCGGTGGGCAGTTTTCTAGTAAATATCAGCCGGCGAAGAAAATAAAAACAGAAGAGAAAACAGACGAAAACAGTTCAAGTGTTGGTGGTCAGGTTTCAGCGACAGTAACTCCAGAAAGTGTTTTTCTCAAGTTTGCAAGCGAGATTGAGAGGATCGACAAACTCTCTCGTGACTGTAAACGACTAACAGCAGAAAATACAGGACTGAAAAGGACAATCCAAACGCTTCGAAAAAGTATAGATAAGCGTTGGTTAAGGAAAAAATGGGTAAATGTATAACTCAAGTCAGTTTTTTAATTGGCATACTTATTATCACGGCTGCTTTGAGTTAGCCTCCTACGCAGACGTCTTTTGGCTCGTCACGGAATCTTTCCTCCCCAACAACGTCTGCTGAAACGAGCGGC
The DNA here is from genome assembly GCA_016490735.1 of Pachyseris speciosa. Classification (NCBI taxonomy): domain Eukaryota; kingdom Metazoa; phylum Cnidaria; class Anthozoa; order Scleractinia; family Pachyseridae; genus Pachyseris; species Pachyseris speciosa. The sequence continues at coordinate 268,068 of JAEMWC010001046.1, forward strand.
ACATTCCTTTCCCATTGTTAGCAAAGATCAGCCGGAGTCCACGTGAAAATTACTACAGAGCCAATCGGAGCTAGGTTTTTGTGTGATGTCAATCAAAAGCTACGTTTAAAATGCTCCCTTTGGACCCCTTGAGGCGACTTATGTTTCTCCCCGAAATCCCTTCCAAATCATAACTTTTATTGTCCAAAAAACTTATATTGGAAATAATTTTTTCTCTGTAGTTAATAATAATACTAATAATAATAATAATACTAATAATAATAATTTAGAACTTATATAGCGCATTTTCCATGTGTATATGATCAAATGCGCTTTACAAGCAGATGAAATTGGAATTTGGAAATGTTGGTTTTTGTGGAGAAGGGAAAACCGGAGAACCCGGAAAAAAACCTCTCGTAGCAGAGAAGAGAACCAACAACAAACTCAACCCACGTATGACGCCGAGTCCAGGAATCGAACCCGGGCCACATTGGTGGAAGGCGAGTGCTCTCACCGCTGCGCCATCCCTGCTCCCCTAGTTCCATTATAATCCCGACTGCGAGCATACCAGTGTTCGGCAAGAGTTCTGTGGACATACTTGGTAGATCGGAAATGGGTTAGAAATCGATCTTTAAAAGTGTGTTTTTCTTGAGCGACGCGTTCGTCTGTTCCCAATGTTATAAGTGGTTACTTCTCTTCAAAAAAATTAAAGCAGACCTGCGAGCAGTTCAAGAGGAGATTAGGTTGGAATTTGAGGAAGCTGTAATAAGAACGACGCGATTACGGTGAGATTTTCCTAAAACGGAGGTGGATGTTTATACTGCGCTGATCGCACCTTCAACAAACGTACCGAAGCAACATTAATAAATCTGTCACCTTCCCTACCACTTTCCTTTCTTTGCAAGAAGACAATGGCGAAAGTTCTGCATTATCGGAAGGTTGCGGAAGTCAATCTGGGATCATTTTTTCAAGCGCCGAGGAAATCCAGTCCTCAAACACCGCCGATAACAAACGAAACCGGTTTGTTTATCGTACCTTCACCTATTTCGGTGCCTATTTGACATCTACTCCGATTCAAAGTGCCTTGCTCTGAAAATCGAGGACAGGCTATTAGCCTTACGTGCTTGAGTTCAAAGCAGAAAAAAGCTCGTTCTTGGTAAACAAACTCTCGTAAATAAGCACTCGAGATCAGTCAAAGAACATTGCATATCATCAATTAACTGCGAGGATTTTTTTATTACCATCAGTATCGAGTAGGATATCAAACGAATTTTTCTGTGCCCTTTTCTGCTCAAGTCGGAGGAAATAAAGGGTAGGTTTTTCTCCCTCGTCGATCCACCTGGCACGCGATCGAATTTTAGCGCCCATCGCCTCCGGCCCGAGAAATAACAGACAAGAGAGCGCATTCAGATTCATCTGTCGTATGAAAAACACTGTTTGCCCGAATTAATCGCCTAGTCAAAACATTGCGCACACGGTTTGCAGATTGACGCTTACTCGTGCAATAATGTATGCAGGAATCGCCAAGCCCCAGGAGAATAAACTACTGCGTTTATGTGGGCGGAAAGTTATCCCGGAAAACTTCGAGTTACGTTACCCGATGCAAGTTTGCCGATGGAAATAATTCAACTTTTGAAAAGAATCAAGCGAAAATACTTAAAAGGCTGCGGAAAATTCAATTGTAGTGAAAGGCAAAAAGTTCTTTTCTTGGAAGCAGTCGAGAGAAAACTTGTTCAGAGAGTTTTCACTTTGGCTGGAAACACGTAAACTCACGCAACTAGACGCTCTTGAAAACAAAATCGTTTCGTGCGCGCGCCATGATTCTCAATGTCGCTTAGCTTTGCGTCACAAAGGTACACTGACAGTGAAAAAGAACTGACAGAGTTGTCGATCGCAGCGCAGAAACACTGTTACAGATTTTACAAACATACGAGAGAAAAATTATACTGATGGAGCAGAGAGAAAACGATTCAGGTTAGTAAACTCTTCGAATGAGATACACAAAGCCAGCAAATGTGAAATGTCTGGAAAATAAAACTAAAATTCGCGAAACTTGGAGGGGAAATTTTTCATGAAAATTCCGAAACTTGAAAGACTGGATGAAAAAGTGTTGAGAAACCTGCAGTCACTATGAAAATGATAAGATTTGCATTTCAAAATTACTTACGGTGTCATTGATGGTTTTCAACATTGTTTTAACTTGTTGTAAACGAAAACAAAAAACAAAAGAGAAAGAGCGAGCAAAATGTTTTTTTTGTTTATACCTTGGCACGAGCGCGAAACCTTGGAAACGCAAGTTAACACGCGTCATGGCAACAAGTACGTCATCAGTGGTTCGTTCGCGGGTTTGTTATTCGTCAGCGCTCGTGAAGCAAATAATTTTACAGTTATAGTCTTTTACAAGCTACCGCGTCACTCATTCTTAAATAGACTAAAAATGCTCACACACGAATATTTTTCGCTTTTAATGTTGTTCTTCCGTTTTTTCAATTTGGAAATCTTCGGAATTCGGAACACAAAATACAAAATATCTTCTCCCATGTATTTTTCCATTTTGCTAACAAATTGCAATTTTTTTCCTTTTAGAAAAAACGCGTCTTTTAGGCGAAAAGTTGGAAGGCAAGGAAGCAGAAGCAAACAAACGGCTCAAGGTAGGGTAACTTCGTTACAGTTATTGAGTGGTGCATGTAAAAAATTCGTTGGTTGTAGGCGCATTTGATGCGTGGGAAGAAGCACATCGTACAGACCCTGTCCGGCAAAAAGCAGTCGAAGCGAACAACCAGGACTTCTTTCTGGGTTACAAAGTGCTCAAAATCATTTCGTTACCTTAATCAGGTCATCATGAGAAACAATATGTCCGCAACAATTTGTCCTCGTTTGCCAGGGCCTTAAGTGGGCATTTAACGCCAGTTGTCTCCTTTATGGGCATTTATATAACAACCATAACTCTACTGAAATGTGAGCACCTGTTTCGTTTTTATCTAGGGTCTAAGCGAGAGCAATCAAAAAGACGAATTTCAATTAGAACAAGTGGAGGAGGAGAACTTTGAACAGTGAGTACTATTACTGAAGAATGCTGGGGAGGGAGGACACAAAGATTACGGCAAAATACGTACCGTGTTAATTTTCTGGACCATTAGTTGTTAAATTTGTTACGCCCATTTTGAAATCACTGGTGATCCTTGCAATCTGATTGGCTATCAACAGTGCAATTTATTCCCAAATTGCACCATTGTTTTTACTCTAAATTGCATCCTTTCTGTAACTCATAAAAATGAAAGTGAAATAATACTAATCTATCAAATTTCATGGATAAAAAATATATTCATATTGACAAAAAACTGTGTGATTTCAAAATGGGTGTAATAAAGTGGTAATTTGAACTTCGTGTCATGCAATTTTGGTCTGAAATCATACTTGTGATTTCAAATCAAACTCGCGCTGCGCGCCCGTTCGATTTTGAAATCACGCGTATGATTTGAGACCAAATTGCACTCCACTCAGTTCAATTACCATTATAAACTCCTTTCGGCAGCTTGTATATCGGAAGATAATGTCCTTCGGCTGATAGATTGTCCGAAAAATGAAGAGTTCGCTTCGAGGGCAACTGTGAAATTTTATAACCCTCCGATTAATTTTCGTATAAACTGTTTTTGGAGTCTTCCATTTGACTGAATTGAAGAAACATTAAAAAGTCTGGCTTTGTTTTGCGGCCGAAATATCTGAGGACAAATGTTTATTACCTGATACCCGTCCTCCGATTTTCACCACGTGATCTAAAATAGCCAATAAAATCGTGCAAACATTAATCGATGGGTTGTAAGTGCAAATAGTCAAAACCCCTTTGATTTGAAGGTTCATCAGTTGGATGAATATTTTTCGTTTTGATAATAGCAACCTTTTACACAAGTCCCGCACTATGGGTAGACTACGAATACAGTATAGTTATTTTGCTAGGGGTACGGTAAAAGAGAAAAAAACGTGATTCGCTCGATCATGTTAATGTTTCTAAGAGAGAAAATAACTACTCTTCAAGCCGATACCAGGCCCTCAAATATGACTGTTTTGCCAAGATCAACAAGTTTTCCACTATTTCTTATATTATTATTAAACTATGTTGAGATTATATTCCACATCATGGGAAAACGAATGGACCAACGGTCTATTGTATATTTATTTGACTGCTTTGATTTTGCCATTACAGAGAACCTGATGCCGAAATAATTGAACTGTCATTCAATACTGAGAAAGGCAAGATGGAGGTATGAAAGTCAGTTTTAAATTAAGTTTTCTCAACAAACAAAATAAGAAATCAATTTTTTCCAGATGGTTAAGGCAAATCACTTGAAACAGGATCTGCATTTAGGATTTAATCTGTTTTCCTTTTATTAAAATACACCTTGAATTTGTTCAACAGGCTGACCTTCTTCTAAACTTGCATTATGGGAATATAATGTTTTTGAGGTATGTAATAAGCTCACCTCCGTTGAGGGAATTGCAGTCCAGTTTGCGACATCTCTTTTAGCTGCAGCTTCGATTAAAGATTTGTTATGCGATACAAATGTAGCATTCGTTTGATTTGCGGCTACGACTTGTATACGTGTAAATAAATTAGATTGAAAACTGTAAGGTACCTCATGCTTTCTTTACACCCGGGAAACTTTTTCCTTAACTCATGACAAGCTACTGATTGATTCTTAATGCGGACCAAAGTCAACTAAATTTTCTTGCCTTTTTGCTTTTGGGAAGCTGACATGCATATGGTTGGCTAGATTTGACTTGTTTTTGCAACCCTATTGTGTTTGCTGAGTGGAGTCGCGTGGACGTGCATAGCGACCACAGCGCAAGAAACGCACAAGAATGTGATTTATTACATAGAGAAAATTCTTATTACAGAAGTTGTTGACTTGAAGCGTCCTGTTTTACGTCTTTCTTGCTGAGTTCGCGGCAACTGAAATTTCCCCGTGAAACTGTTGACATCACAAAGTAACTATCATCAAGGAATCGTGATTACATTCTCTTTGGGTGTGACCATTACCTTTTGGTCTTGAAAGTATTCACCTGTGTCAAAACTCGTTCCGTAAAAGATATTCAAAATTAAAACCTAGCTTTGGGTCGGTTATTTAAACAAAGTCTAAGTTAGGCCCCTGCTTAAGGCAATCAGTGGACCTCCAAATCTGTTTATAAGTGGTTTATTTTAAATAGTTTTCTAGCCTGGGATGTAAGCCTTCTTGTTATTATCAGCATCAGAAAATGTTTAGATATGATGTTTGCATGGCAAAATTGAAAATGGCTTATTAAACTATGTTTTAATCGACCCTTTATTTTCTTTGCTTACGGCAGCGTCAGTTTATTTCTTGACAACTTTGTAATTAATTGTTCTTTTTTAATGTCATTAGAGCTCTGAACGAGTCCCCTGTTGAGGAAGTGATAGGAGGTCACCAGGCGGTAAGTGGATAGCTCAACTGTGGACATCACACAGAACTTGATTTACACTCTGGTATGGTCAGGACCGTTACAGTACATACAACTCATTGAAGCTTCTTAAACCACGGAGATGAAGGCTGGCTGTGAGTTACCAAAGTTTCAAGTTTTCTCTTGTTACGAAGTAACAACGTGAACGTTGAACATGCGAAGCATCAAATATGTGAAGCAAAATAGAACGACGTTTAAACAAAAGAGGACAGAGCATCATTTAGTTATGCTTTAAAATTACAGCACTTTATAAGAAAATAAAACCAGCGATCAAGACGAGAACAAACGCTGCTCTTAAAATGCAGTGGCCTTAAATCTACTAAATAATGTTGCTGTTCTGTAACATGAAGCTGTTTGTTTTTCCATACAGCTTCAAAACATTGAAGAGATACTTCGCAACAGGTAAGGCTTGTTACAATCTCATCTTAACGGATGAAGAATCTGCCCGTAAATAACATGTCGAGGTAGACACACCCGTGAGAAATCATGAAAGAAACGACTGTCGAAAGGACCCCCAATTCTGGGCACTGTTCAGATCAGTTTATTTCTGAGAGATACCTGGCAATTCGGAATTTTTTTCCAATTACAAATAAAAATGAAAACTGAGCCACAGGGATAATCTGCAAAATAATCTCCATACTAAGACAGATCACCAATAAGCTGAACTAAAGATAAGATAAATATAAATATAAATATAAATATAAATATAAGCTAATCAAATAAAAAAGGTATAAGTTAATCTAAGAATATAATTAAGATACATATAACTAAGCTACACAGCAATAAAATAATTAAAATAAGACAAGCTCAGCCCCCTCTCCTCACCCCATTTATGACAACAAATTTTTTTTGCACTTAGCTTAAAAGCTGCCAGATTGGGTGTTAATCTTACCTCAACACAGAATCGGCCTAAAAATACTAGTTTAACGATACTCTTTTTAAACACGCATGACAAACGTTCTCGCTAATATTGATTTCAATGAGAGTGGTCATCCCCCTCCCTAGTTTAATTAGGATGTAAACTGTAGCAATTGAGAAAGTTCAAAAGCGCAAAGCGAATTAAGGTCGACGCAAGGTATTTTATATAATGATTGTTCCTCATTGTTCAACAGACAGAAGGAGTTAGAAAGCGGAAGTGGTAATGAAGACACCGTAAGTTGCCATTTTTTGTTCTAGATTGGTGCTGGTACGTAATTTTAAAAATGGCAAACACTGAACGATTTTTTAAGCTTGAAAACTTGACCAACATTTTAACAGTTGACTTGTTGGATCAAGTAGTTAACAGATTAGTTTGGTTGAACCGTTCGAAGGGTGTGGGAGGTCAGACTTGTTGGGAAGTCAAAATATTTCAATAAGTTCGCATGCTCACAACAAATGAAATTAAAAAAGCAAGATTAATTTATCCTTCCTGTCACAAGTTAGATAAACTATGCTAATTTGCATAAACAATTTGTCTAGACTTCAGCAGATTTTGTGAAGCGATATTAATCTGTCAAAGAGAAATTAAGCCTAATAGCAATCTGAGATCGGTATACTCTGTGATGAAAAGTTTCCTTTCCTAAATCAAAGCCTCCATTTACTGGCTAAAACAGAGGATTGTGCCTGCGTTTGTGTGCGGAGGGGATTGGGACTAGCAAAAGCTGTGGAAACTGACTGCTTTGAAATTTAACAATCCTACTAGTTCTCAAAGTTGTACGACACCCCAAGCTGATAAAGCCTGAAAATTCGGAAGACTGGAGCAGTTTCTTTTGAATATGACTTTGTTTGATATTAAGACTGCGGTTGATGTTACCCTGTTCATCGTGAAAATTTTAATTTCTTGTTAGGTGATGATGGCCAAATGTGATACAAGCGAAAGGTAAAGTCATTTACTAATTATTTCAGCATCAAATGATAATAGTTTCAGTTTTCGATTGTTTGTCGTATTTTTTAAATCAGGATGTTTGGTAAAAAGTTGATTTCTGTATCTCTTTTATTTCTACGACACTATTGTGTTTAGGTCAGCACAAAACGAGGACAAGATCATCTTGTCCTAGCCTCCCACGCAGTCGTTTTTAGGGTACTCGTATTTCACCTCCTCCCCACAAACGCCTGCTTACCCGAAGCCAACATTCTTTTCCCGCCGCCTGGCCAATCACATTTTACCTACTAAATTCTGGAAGGTTGACCTTGACCTTAGGAAGCTTGTCGCAGGAACAGTTCAACATTGCAGAGACAGAGCTTGAGCGAGCTCTGATTACCATGTGCTCTACGTTCAGATTTCCTGTTTAAATGCATAATTAATGTATGGGCTGTGTGGAAATCTTGTCCTCGTTTGGTGCTGATCTAAACACGCGAGGAGGAAAGGCAATTCAGTGAAAGCAAAACCAAAAAGATAGAGGCGTAACAGTAAACTCTGCTAGCTTGAGTTACACGTTTAGCACTTCTTGTTCTTAACGCGTGTTCTCCTTATAAACAGTAAGCCAGTGAAATGAACAAATGAAAATAAATGATTGAGTGAATGGGTTGTGAATGATGGACAGCTCATTATAGTTACCTCAAAGCTTTGTAAATGAGATCAAATATATATCTCTTCTGCAGCGAGGAACTGAACACCCTGCCAGCAGATCCGGTAAAAAAGAAGAAATCAAAACGAAGTAAAAAGAAGTCCAAGAAGAAGACGGCGAAAGCGTGTAGTGTGGAGGTCAGTGGAATGCCTGTACGTTATGATAACAGCATTTTACTCCCACTGATTGATGAATAATTCGATCAGAATATCAAGACCAAACTTTATTTTCTCTCCCAAGGATCCAGTGAAACCACGCGGAGAACCACACGAAAAAAAAAAAAAAAAAAAAAAAAACGAAAACAAAAACAAAAACAAAACAACAAAGAAGCAAACAAAACAAACAAACGTTTCAAGGAAATCATTGATACGGGTTTAAGTTTCAATACGTTTGGCGTGTTCCCGATAATAAGCAAGTTTTGAACAGAGTTTAATGCGCCAGATTCTGTCACTTTGGCCATTTCTTTTTATTACTGTAGCTGATTTCCTGTATCAATACTTTTTATTTGTAGTGTTGTTTAGGTCTTCACTTGAATCACCCGGCACTTTTGAAAAAAAAAAACAAACAAACAAAACGAAAGAAAATATGAATTAATTTAATGTAATATAAATAAAACAGTACAGAACATCATATTCGCAGATTCATTTAACCCATTGACTACCGGCTGTTTTTACATTTTCGGAGTGATTTTCCACCTATAAACGATGAATAACAATTCGTGACTGACTGAAGGTTTCTGAAAACGTCATTTTGACCTAGCTATTTCTTATCCGTGAAGCGACAACAATGGCCCAAGTTCGGCTTGCTTGCGATTTCTGCTAAATTTACAGCCATTTTTCATCTTTAGCGGCTACCTGATGAGCATCATTAAGCGTGACGGTAGCTAAGAGTCCACTTTCTCAAAGAATCGAGCAAGGTGATGTACTTTGTTGTTGAATTTGGCTTGTTACTCGACGAACTGGGAATTTGGCCGGTCGAACACTTAGTACCTTCGGGACTGGACTATTGATGAATTTCTCCACCTACCGCCACATATTTTGGAATTTCTGTGTACTGAAGATGACCACGAGCAGGAAATTTTGGCGGTAGGTCGAAGTGGCTATGTGAAAGAATTGGGGGAAGGAACGGGCGCTGTCAAAAATTCTCGTTAGTTCCCAGCATGCAATGCGCTCAAGATGTTGAAAATGTCGGGAAGGCCCGAATGCACTGGAACAAAAGGCTGTATCTACGCTCGGGAGAAGAATATGAACAAAAAAAGTCATTTCTAAGCTAGAAAAAGGACTGAATTTTGTTATGATGGTTTAATTTTGGTTTCTCGACGATGATTTCCTTAAAAAACATGAAGGCAAAAAGGGGCATTTTTGTTGTTTCTCTTTGACGTTAAAAACGGCCAGTTTCGTTCTTGTCCAAACTCAAAAGGCCATATTTGGTCAAAATTGCTACGTTTCTTGCATTTATTGGATATCCAAATTTAAAGGGCATTCCATTTCGTGCTCACAACTAACAGTTAAGGTAATATTCGTGCGATTGAGAAAGTTGCAATGTTTTGAAGCATGGGAGTTTTTTACGGCCGGTTTTGGCCGGCAAGGGTGCCAATGGGTTAAGTATTTGTAAATTATATAATTTGCGAAACTTTGGAAAGCTAGAGAAAACCTCCATTGACTGGCATATATGCCTTAGTCATTAATAGACTTTTTGAAAGGCTTTATCCTTTGTCTACATGTATCTCCCTTCCCTAATACATGGCTGGCACCTTTTGTCTTGATGCAGGTAACGTGTATGTTTGAGTTCAGGGCTCTACTAACACAGGCAACCCAACACCCACCAGAAGAATTACAAGAACAACAATGACTTTACAGCAAAGACATTGTCAATAGCTTCTCACAATATTGATCTATGTATGTTTATCTTATGAATACAACCATGATTAACTTAATCTTCTTTTGTTGTTGTCGACTCTTTTCAATCTGGACTAGGACTCTCAGGAACTCGCCGAGAAGCGCAGTATCTGTCAGGACCATTTGTTTGAGCTCAAGAAGGCGGATACAGAGGTGGAGCAGCCTCTAAAAGAACAGTTGAGTACGGAGGAAGTAAATGCCACAGAGGAAAACGAAACTCAGCCAGAAGAACTGGAGAATGAGATAAAGAAGCTTGAGAGGCAGTTATCGGAAGTTGGCAAATCTTTATTGTTTCAGTTCCCTTCTTTTGCTCCTAAGTTTAGTTTGAGTTATTTCTCAGAATGAAAACAAATATCAAGATTTCATCCGCAGATACGAAACGTAGAACCATCTTGTATATCACTCTTTCCCACTAGAAAATGCTGCTCATTTGAATGAGCGCAAGTTTAGATTTTCTCCACAGACTCGTAAGTTAGAGCCCGTTAATACAGCATGCAAAGGACTGCCAACGGAAATTGATGATCGATAACTTTCACTTGAATGATCGTCCTGTGTAGGATTTTCTCCATACACTTACAGCACTTACTTTAATCTTATACTGATAACAATAGCACCGCCTAACAATACTCTGTGTCCTTTCTTATACTTGTATTTTCACAGTTTAATATAAGAAAACTCAAGAATTAGGACTGTCCTATATGACGTAATAAACAACTCCAGCGGAAAACGCTGCTCAACAGCATGCATTTGAATCAATCACATACTAGGAGTTCATCCAAAGACTCAAAGGTGATAACCACTTGTTAAAACAACTCTCATCAGTATGTATGCCTTCATCTAAGAGGTCAATTTTATAAGTTTCATCCACTGTACTGGAAAGAAAAGAAAACAAATTACATTGCAATCGACGCATTTTGTAACATTTCGTCTGGAGATTCGAATTCTCGAGCTGCTAAGTTTGTAGACTTGAGGAGACAGTGCCCATCATTCTTTGTTTTTAGTTCAATGAAGTGTCTTTCAGCTCACAGAAAAACTACTGTGCAAGGTCACTACAAAGAAAATACAGCTAATCTAGAAACGCTAGACCATTTTAACAAGACCTGAGGTTTGTCTCTGGAAGTGAGAGTAAACAGCAGTATTTGTTTTGCTTGATTGTTTAGAGAGATGCTGCGTTGGAATCACAGCAGTGTGGACTGAACAATGCCTCTGAGGAGCTCTTGGAGAAAAAATCGTTGATCTGCGATCTTCGGAGCCAGTTGTTGATAAAAGATGATATTATCATTGAGCTGCACGGTCTGAGAGAGGAGGGCGAGAGAAAATACAAGGCTCGGATTGATGAGTTAAGCCAGGAGGTTTGTGAAAAGATGTCAGCATTCAATAAGGTTAATCAAGAGGTGGAAGGAAAGAACCTAACAATCGATCAGTTGAATAGTGACCTTGATGGTCTGAAGTGTGAGTTGCAAAGATTCAAGCTGCATGAACAAGACCTGAAAAAACATTTCGAAGAAGCTCAGAAGTTGGTCCAGAGCCTGCACACAGCACACCGGGAAGAGCTAGAAGTAACCAATGAACAACATACCGCTGAACTGGAGAATCTGAGGCTGTTGATGAGTGGGCAACTGCAAGAGAAATGTGAGGAGATGGACGAACTGAAACAGATGTACGGGAGTAAGTTGAATAAGAACAAAGAGTTAAAACAAAAGGCCAGGAGATTAGCACTCGATTGGGATAACAGTGTGGCTCGTCTGAGAGTGAAAGATGCAACCTTAGAGGAACTTAGATTAAAGACAAAAGAGTTGAAGACCACAAGCGCGAGCGAAATCAATTCGCTCAAGAAGGTGATAAAGGAGAGGAATGAAGAAAAAGCCGCTTTAGAGGACAAGTTGTTAAAACTGGAGATAGAGCTGGAATTGAATGATGAATCCTCAAAATACGAACGCAAGTTGGCTGAACAAGTTGCGCAAATGGAATCACAGTACAAGCATGTGATTCAAGGACTCCTAGGTAAAGTTGATCAGCTCATGGCAGAGAGGGAGTCCCTGAAAACTAAACATGCCCAAGAAATTGAAGTGATCAAAGGGAATCTTGCTCAAAAGACCAGTGTTTTTGAAGAGCAGATACAAGAACTTCAATCAAAGGCGGAGAAGGAGTATCAGCATAAACTATTGGATGTTGCCACACAACTGAGACTGGATAAAGAACAGGAGTTATCTCAGATGAAGGAAAAAATTCTACAAGAAAGCCAGGCGAAAATCGCTTCAATGCAAGAATCTTTGTTTGAGAAGATACAAAAAGTAGAAGAAGAAAACCAACAACTAAAGAAAAAGCTGATCAGCGTTGAAAAGGACCTCTCCGAAGTAACTGGGGAAAGAAATGAATTCCTTGATGAGATTGAGATCCTCAAAGATACTCGTAGAATGCTGGAGGAAAGCATGGCCCTTTTGGAGCAGAGTATTGGCCGTGTGTCCAATCAAGGTGTGCATGAAGAGCTGCAGTCTCCGGAAGGGATTGAAGATCTGCCGGGCGCTGGTTTCCCGCAAGGTAATGTATTGTATTGTTTCTTCACGAAACCAAAGGTTGAGAATAGACTACCTACATCGCTTTTCACTGATCCCTGCTGATGATTACCTAGCAGTTATTCTACAAACCTTTGAAATATCAAACATTTTAAAATATGGCATTTTTCAATGCAATAGTCAGTTTCGATTCGCTCAATTCATAGTACAGTTTCGATTCAGTTAGTTTCGTTTCTTAGAAAAGTCAAAAAGCTGAAAAAAATACGTGGTCACCTTGTAGGTTTATGATTAGGGTGCCATCCATTACAGATTTTATGCTGGAGTTTTTGTTTTTAGTCAAGACTTTATACTTCCGTTCACCAGAGTGTTACTCTTGGTGCAAAATTACACGAGGTATATATCATGTGGAGATAAGAGTGAGTAATCAGCCGTTTCAGTGAAAACATGGGTTTTTTAGAAGGTACTCATTCTCGCGGGCTCATGAGAGGCGTGGTTACAGTCCTTTGTCATCGAAGGATTTCCTTGATTTGGGAGAACAGAACTTCAAACAGTCTGTGGAAAGTGAGATGAAGACGGTGTTAAAGCTCGAAATGTTTCTTTCTTTCTTTCTTGTTGAAGATGCTGAAAAACAAAACAACTTGACATCCAAACTTAACGAGTTACGGGAATTAGTCCGACAGAAAAACAATGTGGACTCGGAACTAAGCCAAGAACTTCAGGAGGCTAAAGATGAGCTTGAGCATGAGAGAACAAGCTACAGCGCTGAATTAAACGAGCGAAAAACGCGGGAGCGAGCTCTGGAGGTCAGCAAACAACAATTGGAGACCCAGCTGACCGAGATAGAGAAAGAAAACTGCGAGTTGCTGAGAGAGCTCTCTCTCCTGCAGGTTGGTACTTTTTAAGTTGTTTATCGAGGGATAGCCAAATAATAATAATAATAATAATAATAATAATAATAATAATAATAATAATAATTTAGAACTTATATAGCGCATTTTCCATGTGTATATGATCAAATGCGCTTTACAAGCAGATGAAATTGGAATTTGGAAATGTTGGTTTTTGTGGAGAGGGGAAAACCTGAGAACCCGGAGAAAAACCTCTCGGAGCAGAGAAGAGAACCAACAACAAACTCAACCCACATATGACGTCGAGTCCGGGAATCGAACCCGGGCCACATTGGTGGAAGGCGAGTGCTCTCACCACTGCGCCATCCCTGCTCCCCTGAAAAAAAGATCAATAGGTGCGCGAAGACACATCACAATTGTATATAGTAAAAATTATGGTATATACGAAATTGCTCCCCTCTTGACGCCGACATATTGTCACTCAAAAGGAGTGAACTTACCATTCTGAGCCCGAGAGGGTGCTAGTTTGGACATTCAGACAGGCAGAACATATGGGGAAGGACCATAAATTTCAGGGTACAGTAGTTATATGAAATGATATCCACAAGGCCTTGGAGTGGTAGCCAAGGGGTGGTCTGGTGTCGCTCGTTTACGACTCCGTCTGTGGCTTGTTTCGTTGAGATAAAGGTCGCTGTCGCAAAGAAAACAAAGATGAATGGAAAGTGAATTGCCGCTGTCGCAAAGTATTGCGCGTTTTTTGCCAATTTCTGTCGGTTGTCGGTGTTTTGGAAGAAGATTGTCTCCTAATTTCGGGGCCATGTCGCTTGTCGCTTCTACCCCTTGGAAGGCTTCATGATTGGGTCCTGAGTCTGAAACAGGCAGACACACTGATTGTGAACTCTAATCAGCATTGAATATCGCGATCGTACAAACTCGTTGGTGAAAATCAAGCAATTCTTTTGGCGTGGCCGAAAAGTATTTACTCTTTAATTTGCCATAATCTTAAAAAAATTGGCCGTCAAGTAGTCCACAGCTAAAATCCCTAAGTAATCATTTTATCAGTTTGTCGCTTTTTTATTTTTGCTCTGTTAAATTGTTACTTATCCTTTGCTTTGTTTTCTGTATTTTTTTTTTCATCAGAGAAAGAAGAAGACGCCCTTTTTCAGACGAGTTTTCAAGTGTCTTCGGAAGGAAGACAACTGACAGCCTTCTAAAAACGTTTAATATTTGACTTTTTGTATTTATTGATTATGTTGATTGTTTGATCGAGTTTTTCGTCTATTTGAAGATATTATTTTTGTAATGTAGCTTTCATATCTAGTGCTCTGCTCTTTTATTTTGTTCAGAAATTTTCTTTAAAAAATTACCTGCAGACGGCATTTATAATTTACAGCTCACTATTATAACCTTTTTTAACATTCCTAAGCCACCGATAAGGAGGCTCGCATCAGTTGTTTTTTGTTTGGCGTTTTGGGTGTACCTGTTGAAATCAAAATATACTATAGAAGACAAGCTTCGATTTTCTTGACACTTTAACATCTTTTGGACGAATGAACAAAGTTTAAGTTTTTCATTGGTTTCCAAGCAACAGCTGTTACCATAGCGACGAAAAAGCATGACCGCTCACTTTGAAGGAGGTGAATTATCTCAAAATCCAATCAGACACTTCGTAACCAAACTTGAAGAGTGTGAACTACCGGGGACCCACGACTTGTAGGCCAAATTAAAAAAAAAAAAAATCTGAGACAGCGTTTTCAAGTAAAACGCAAACAAACTTTTAAAGGCTGGTTTTGTTTATTCCCGCGTTTTTCTTCAACCTTTCAAGGAAATGTTAAAATTTTACCCTTTTCTCTTGTCTGTTCAAGGATTTATCATGGTAGCAAAACATTTTTAATTCACATTAAGACTCCTAAGTGACTGTGGCTGTAAGATATTTAAGCACGGAAATGGCTAAATTTATGCTAAATTTGTGAGTTGTCCGTGCTTTCAATTTAGCCATTTTCAAACTTAAATATTCTACAATCACAGTTACCTGGTGGGCTCAATGTGAATTTAAAATGTTTTTTTATACCATGATAATTCCTTGAACAGGGAAAAAAGTGCAAAAGTTTAATATTTCCTTGTGAAGTTTGAAGAAAAATTCGGGAATGAACAAAACTTTATTTGCAATTAACTTGAAAACGCTCTTACAGTTTTTTTCTAGTTTGGCCAATAAGCTGTGAGACTTTTCGTTTCGTTCTGAAGTATCTGGGTTTGCTCATTCCCGCGTTTTTCTTCAAGCTTTTCAAGGAAATGTTAAACTTTTGCGCTTTTCTTCTCTGTTCAAGGATTCACCATGGCAGGAAAGCATTTTCAATTTACATTGAGCGCCCTAAGTGACTGTGGTTGTAAGGTATTTAAGCACGGAAATGGCTAAATTTAAGCTAAATTTGTGCGTTGTCCGTGCTTTCAATTTAACCATTTCCAAACTTAAATATTTTACAATCACAGCTACCTAGGAGGCTCAAAGTAAATTAAAAATGTTTTTTTTATACCATGATAATTCCTTGAACAGGGAAAAGAAGCGCAAAAGTTTAACATTTCCTTGAAAAGCTTGAATAAAAACGCGGGAATGAACAAAACCGACCTTCAAAACCTTATTTACAATTTACTTAAAAAAGCTCCAACAGATTTTTTTCTAATTTGGCCTACACGTTGTGGGAGTTTTAGTTTCGTTCTGAAGTGTCTGACTGGATTTCGAGATAACTGACCTTTTTCAAAATGAGCAGCTACGCATTACCGTCGCTTTGGTACAGTAACAGCCTTTTCTTAGTCACCAAAGAGAAAGCAAACTTTTTTCATACGTCGAAAAGAATTTTTAGTGTCAAGGAAATCGGCAAAGCTTGTCTTCTGTAGGAAATGTTGATTTCCACAGGTACACCCCCAGGCAAAAAAAAAAAAAAAAAAAAAAAAAACTGATGCAAGCCTCCTTACTGTTTATCCTTCGTCCCACAAAATCCAAAGAAGTTAAACGTCCAAAGTGTCAGCTTTTGAGCGTGCTTATTACGGTGGCCATTTCATCTTATCGATGCAGGTGATAATGGCAAAATACGTTTCCAGCACTCCCACAACACCAGTCAGAGTTTATTGACAAAACAATCCCATTTAAGCTTATTCGACTACTACACAAATGTTATCTCTCTTTTTTTTTTTGTAGTGCAACCTTTATTTACACGCTCAACGTTACAATTACATTATTTGCTTTCGTCACTTACTTTGAAATACTACATTTACATTGACAATAAATTATCGAACGTTTTTTTAAAAGCTGTTATTTTGTTATGTGCTATTTCTATTTCATGCTGTATATTTATTTTTTCATTGAGAAATGGCAGAAAACTGTCGAAACAGAGTTTCCTATCATGAAGCAATGAAAACGTAAAGCTTGTGGGATGTGACTGGAGTGACAAGGATACTTCACAAATTAATGTGATCAAGTAAACTGAAGCCACTCAAAAGGCACTAAGGCCACAAGGTAGCGGGCATTACCCCTTAAATCTACCAAAGTAAAGATTGAGCCCAAGCATTAGCAGCCATGGACAGCTGTTTCGGCCTTGTTAGGCCTCATCAGCATGGCATAGCTAATGCTCAGGCTCAAGTACCCACATATCAATATAGCAAGCAATGAAAACGTTTTCATTGCTTGCTATATTGATATGTGGGTACTTGAGCCTGAGCATTAGCTATGCCATGCTGATGAGGCCTAACAAGGCCGAAACAGCTGTCCATGGCTGCTAATGCTTGGGCTCAATCTTTACTTTGGTAGATTTAAGGGTAATGCCCGCTACCTTGTGGCCTTAGTGCCTTTTGAGTGGCTTCAGCTTACTTGATCACATTAATTTGTGAAGTATCCTTTTCCTATCATGAAGGCAGCTGTTATAAAGAGTGAACTTTGCTATCAGGAGTGCGTAATTTAAAGAATATAGGTGCTTAACATTGCCAAAAACTCCATATAAAATCATACTGTCAGACAATGTGATAGATAACTTAGTTTTTGTATTCCACCGGTTTTGAAAACAGTTCCAAAAACGTTTTGTCGAAAGGCAATGTAGCAACATGTGATCTAAAGTATGTCTGTCGGCAGAACACTGCATGAGGGCAAGCATCGCTCTCGCAAACTTTTGCCCGACAAAGGCTAACTTTGGTTGGGAGGATGTTGTGGATGACTTTGAACTGGAACATTGTTATACTTATGCCGTTTTTAAACTTAAATGGAAATTCGTAAACCCGATAAATATTTTCCTGGGTGAAACCATGTCTTAAAATTTTGCATTCAGCGGTAGGGGCTATAAAAATATCTTTTAACAAAATCGAGTAAACTGTCTTGTTGTTATCTCTTGTGTGTAAAAGCAGACCTTGCAATATAAATGTGCAAAAGAAGCGAAGAACTTCAATACTGGCGAATCCGGTTGGGATAGTGGAGACCATTCCTTTCCCTTTCTGCCCCTTCTAATGTAGGTAGACAAAGACTGCTCAATACCGTGATCTAATGCCTAAAAGTGTCAAACATCGCATTGTTAACTGAAGAGGGAGGGGTTGGAGATATGTTTGATGGCCTAAAGAAAAGAGGTTGTCGGGTGTTTTTGAAGGAAAAGGCGGCAAAAACCTTCATAAACAGTCAGCTGTCAGCAAATTGATTGGCCAGGATTGCGGTTGAAGAGCTCGTGTGAAATATGGGAGGAAGGAGACTTCTGAGGGATAGTTTTTAAATAGTTAAGACAAGATACGCTGGCGTTCTATTAAAAGGGAAGCTGATATTGTAACTGGAGTAATGAAGGGGTTTTTAGGATAAGAAGTCTTCCATTAGCAAATTCTAGATCGGTTCAGATTTTAATATCAAATAGGCACTTGAACTCATTCGTTTTTGTAATTGAAATTATTTTCTTGTTTTTCTGTTATCAAAAAATTATTTCAGTCTGGAATAATCCTAATTTCAATGATTAATAAAACTTTTGTTAAAGGCGGTTTACTTGATAGCTTCATTGGCTCGGTGCTGTCTGCTATGTCAAACTTTTTCATTCTTTCTCTCTGCCACGCCAAGGTATTGATCCCCAATACGAACCATTAGAGCGCTTTTCAATTGAGTGTCGTAAAACCAAAACCAAAGCAATTACTCTGACCAATCACAACAGACCGAAACAGTGCAATGAGCCAATCAGAAGACGAAGCAATTACATGTAGCGGGCGCAAAGCGCGGGAAAATACGCGCGTTCAAGTCACGATTGGTTTTGCTTTTGCTTCTCCGGCATTGGTTGAGAAAGTAGCGTGAGTTTTCTCGGCCAATCACAGAGCGAAGCAATGCAAAACCAACGTAAAACCAGAATTACTTTCGACACTCAATTGAAAACTGCTCTAATGCAAGGTTTTGGCGTATTCTTGTACACCATGACAAGTGTCTCTTAATAATGTAAGAGGAGTTACATGTTTGGGGCCGTCATTACTGTTCATCCATAACAGTGGCATTACGTTGGGATAAGCACCGTTTATCCCGATGTATTTATCGCAAACATCTTTCATTGTAAAGAACTTTCTCATATTTCCAGCGGGCGGGCTGTGATGAAGTTTCCGGTCATCAAATTCCGTAAGGTTCAACCTTGTAGCTTGTATCCACAAAGAGTATGTTTGGTCACCAAATGGATGACACAATATTGAACGAGGATCTTGGGCATCATAGCACCATTCTCTGCTGGTGTGAAAAAGATGTCTGCAAACATTTCGCGTTCTTTTACGAGGTCTTCCTTTTGCCTTTCTTCGAGTTGAAGTCCGTCTGTTAAGAAAACACATTTCACCTGCCATAAAAGAATAATATGAATTTGACAACGGCACAATAGACCAGATCGAGACTATATAGCTAACTAAATATTTATGGAACGAATGACATGGGTATTGGACAAGAAATTACGAAGAAAAGCAGGCTTTCACATTGTATTAGGCGGTGAACGAGGAACTCGCGAAATAAAAATTGCAAAGATGGGGCTTAGAATCTAGAATCAACAACCATAGATACTGAAAGTAGTGAAAAAAATCCCTATGAAAATAGGTGCAAAGACCAATTTCACCGCCAATTTTAGTGTTCCTTTGGTAAATCTCTGGGGAGTTATTGTTGCCTTTAGATTTTCCCTGAATTTGGCT
>JAEMWC010001046.1:295000-296143 GCA_016490735.1 Pachyseris speciosa
TCTCCATATAAACAGTAAGCCAGTGAAATGAACAAATGAAAATAAATGATTGAGTGAATGGGTTGGGAATGATGGACAGCTCATTATAGTCACGTCAAAGCTTTGTAAATAAGATCAAAATATATATCTTCTGCAGCGAGGAACTGAACACCCTGCCAGCAGATCGGTAAAAAAGAAGAAATCAAATCGAAGTAAAAAGAAGTCAAGAAGAAGGCGGCGAAAGCGTGTAGTGTGGAAGTCAGTGGAATGCTTGTACGTTATTATAACAACATTTTACTCCAACTGATTGATAAATAATTCGATCAGAATATCAAGACCAAACTTTATTTTCTCTCCAAGGACCCAGTGACACCACGCGGAGAACAACACGAAAAAAAACCTTTTTAGGAAATCGTCGATACAGGTTTAAGTTTCAATACGTTTTGTGTGTTCTCGATAATAAGCAAGTTTTGAACAGAGTTTAATGCGCTAGATTTTGTCACTTTGGTCATTTCTTTTTATTGATTTAGCTGATTTCCTGTACGAATACTTTTTATTTGTAATGTTTGTTTAGGTCTTCACTTGAATTACCAAAAATGTATTCGCAGATTCATTTAAGTATTTGTAAATTATCAAGATAATTTGCGAAACTTTGAAAAGCTTGAGAAAACCTCCATTGACTGGCATATATGCCTTAGTCATTAAAAGACTTTTAGAAAGCTTTCCCGTCTCTCTACATGTATCTCCCTTCCTAATACATGACTGGCACCTTTTGTCTTGATGCAGGTAACGTGTTTTGTTTTAGTTCAGGGCTCGACTAGCAGAGGGCACCCGACACCCAACAGAAGAATTACAAGAACAACAAAGATTTTACAGCAAAGACATTTCAATAGCTTCTCACCATATTGATCTATGTATGTTCTCTTTGTGAATACAACCACAATTAACTTAATCTTCTTTTGTTGTTGTTGTTGTTTCTTTTCAATCTGAACTAGGACTCTCAGGAACTCGCCGAGAAGCGCAGTATCTGCCAGAACCATTTGTTTGAGCTCACGAAGGCGGATACAGAAGTGGTGCAGCGCTAAAAGACCAGTTTGAGGACGGAGAAAATAAATGCCACAGAGGAAAACCAAACTCAGCCAGAAGAACTGCAAAATGAGATAA
>JAEMWC010001047.1:0-12500 GCA_016490735.1 Pachyseris speciosa
GACTCGGGAGATTGGGCAACCACTCCCCAAGCTATGGAGCTTAAATAATTGATTGAATTGATTTGAAGGGGAAAAAATGGCTAACTGAATCCACCCAAACGGGAGTTGGAGATGTATGTGGTCGCGGGGAATCGGAGGAGTCCCGAAAGCTGTGACCAATCAAGTTTTCTGGCTTAGTGTTCACGCTAAAGAAATATTTTCTTCCATCAGTCTTTTCCAACAAAGGAATTTTAGGCTTTTTACTCCTTTTCTCAGCTCTAAAGAGATATTGTGCAATTTCTCCTCAGAGGTTAGCTTTCCACAGGTAATTACTCAACTGACTGCAAGCTATATATGAGCCTGGAATTCGACCATTATAAAACTCGTACACACTTTACTTTCATTTTAATGATCATTAATTCTACTTAATTCTTAACTGGCAATTACCTATTTCGCAATATTTTCCGATGAAGCCCTCTCTGCATTTGCATTCAAAGGTTCGATGTTTGTAGGTGGGCACACAAGTTCCCCCGTTTTTACAAGAAGAGAGACGTGGTGTCTGAAAGTAAAGCAATATTTGTGATACTGAAAGGTTTAATTTTTCAAGTAATCACATGAATAACTTTCTTAAGATTCTGTCAAAGGTAAGAAGAGGAGACCAAAGGAAATAGGAGCAGGAGAACTATGTCTTATGTTGTGTTCAATGATTGGGACTAGTTTTAATTTTATTCACACTTATATTAAAAGGCCCTATATAGAGAGTGAGCCCACCTTGATGGAAATGTGATGCGAACTCGCATTTTCCTTATGCTTTTCGGGGTTGCTGTACTTGGTAGAAGATAACAATTCACACCAAAGTTTGCCATCTGCGGATCTGGATGCAGCCAGGTTCAAAGATTTACAGGAAGAATTACTGAGGCATTCAAAGGTGCAGTCAAAGATGTCGTGCACTGTATACGTTCCAACCATTGCCACATTCAGATAAGAGAGCTCATCTTTTATGAACGCGTCTCGACGGAGGTCCCAGAAACAAAAGTTTTCTGCAGGTGAAATGTTTTTTTTTTTCAAAACGAGAAGAATAAATTAACAAAGCTCTTGCAAAATGATCTGCTTGGTAAGGTGATTTTTGCTTGTTTTATGCTCATCTGTTTTGTTTTTTGGTTAATGAAGGTAGGAAATGTCATTTCCGGCGTACATGTGTACTAACACCTTTTATTTGTATGACAGTGAAAAGTCAATAATGGGTGGAAAGGAATAGGAGGTTTGCGGATATTTTTTTCAGAAAAACACCTCAGCCAGGCAGTCCCTTCTGGGATTAACGTGTTATGGTGATGTGATCAATTCAAAACCAAGCCACTCGGAGAAAACTTAATTAGTGGCCAAGAGTAACAAAAGTTATGACCAATTGGATTCACTGGGATTCACTAGTTTTGACGGGGTTTCAATAAGAAGCATTGAAAGGAAGGGGCAAAAAGATAACTATGCTTGCATATGCTTATCGAAAAGCAAAATATTTCGCGTTGGTCTTTACATGACCAAGTATAAACCAGATCAGATAGTTTGCTTAAAACCTCCACAACAGAATTTCGAATTATTGACTCAGTGCGATATCTATTGTGTTTTAAGAAGAACTGTTGTTTGAAAAAATGACATTAATAAATTAGGAAGCTAGGATAACACGTTTGAAAATTGTTTGTCATTTTCAAAGTGCGTTCTTTTCTTTCAAAAATAAAATAAAAAGTGCATAGTTTTGATGGCTTCAAGGACATGCGCAAAGGCTTAATTTCGATCTAAAATTAAAGAACTCTTTTCCGTTGAAAGTAATGCCCTTTACTAGATATCATGAAGGCAACGGCTGTCTTCTTCGTTGTGAAATTGCGTGTAGCTGTTATTAGTCTTTTGCTCCTTGGAGCTCCTATATATTGTAGAAAATAACATAAAGATTGTCGGCAAAATCATCAGCTATAACTAATCAAATCGTGTAATTTAAAAAAAGGTTGCATGGTTTAAAAAAATTAAGAAAATGCTTTTGCTTCGTAAATGATTCTAGCTAGAACATTTTAACTGATGAAAATTTTGAAACAGAAGCTATGAGTACTCTAATGAAACTTCAGTTTGGTGCGATGGATGTCCCTAGTTATAGTGTCAACAAAAAGAAAATGTTGATGACTGAACTATTGAAACATATTGACTGAACGACAGGAATAAACTCAAGAGAAAGGACTAACCTTGTGCACAGGCTAACACAAGTATGCGGGCAGACATCACAACGAACCAATTTAAGTAGGTGTAACTTGAAACCATGGCCATAATGGCTAAGAATATCTCAAACCAACACAAAAATAATGTTTCTTTCAATGGAAGCCTTAAGAATATTCTGTTGGGTAGTAATCATGCTAAGTTTTGGAAACCAACCCTTCAGTTAGTGATGTTTAGCCAATAGAAGATCACCAAACTACCTCCAGCTGTGCTATTTGTTTAGCTCATTATTGAAGAGGTGAAAATAAAAGGGAAGCTGATGGTCGTTCTGTCATTGGATAAAAGCGGTAAATTATAATTTACAAACCTTGCAAAATGAACTTGTCAAATTGCCAAATACGGCAATATCCGGCAGATCGAGCCGTACGTGGCATGAGAAGTTGACGTTTTCATTACAAAAGTGCATAAAAGCTCTCGAGTTTCTTTAATGACACCCCTTGAAAGCTCACCTTCAAGTTCATCAGATATCTTTAGATCAATGATTGATGTAATGTACCGCAGTCATTCTAAATACAGAAATTTCCCCTTTTCATGTTTTAATATTGGGATATAATTAGCATGGGGATTGACAACTCCCAGAAGTTACGCTGTTTGAACAAAACTTTGTGTAAAAAGAAAAATTTGGAAAACCTTCAAAAAAATTTAAGTTACTGAGATTAAAATGTCCGACCGAGTTTTGCGCTTCTGTCCCGGGATTGCCCATGTCTCACAGACATTTTCTCGAGTCTCCCCGATACCTAAATCTCTAGATTCCCGGAGGAATTTCCTTTTTCTCCCGAAACAGGGTTTCAGCGATCTTTCATCCCCCATCGAATTCACAAAATCAATTTTTATGGCGGAGGAGGAGGCCATAGGTGAGTTATGAAGGCAGAACCACATCACCTCATGGAAAAGTAATAATTCACTGTAGCTGCCATAGCAATATAATGATAAAGCAACAAGACTAAGAAAGTAAAAGACCAAGTGTTATTACAGTTGTACGATTTTGTTGTATCGAAGAAACGGTAAATGGCTAACACAACAACTATAAGTTTTAATTAACTCATGGCGGACTTCTCTCACTCTATTCTTAGCACATGGTCTTGCCCATATATGGGCAATCCAAATTTGGCAAACACTACAGATATGTTAATATATTCCTCCAAGGTTTTCTAAGCATTTGTTTCGGTATCAAGTCCCGTGATCTACTTTGCTCAGTTGCAGTCCTTAGAAGAGCCTATTGTTATATGCAAAACTTTAACTCTGACAGCGTATTAGGATGTCCTA
Organism: Pachyseris speciosa; assembly: GCA_016490735.1. NCBI lineage: Eukaryota > Metazoa > Cnidaria > Anthozoa > Scleractinia > Pachyseridae > Pachyseris > Pachyseris speciosa. The sequence continues at coordinate 3,505 of JAEMWC010001047.1, forward strand.
GATAATCCCTGGATTGTTTTAAGGTGTGCCATAACAGAAGACACTTACCTTATTTTGCCCTCCCCTTCACCTCTTCATTCTATATGAGAGCTTATATTGTAGCACAGGCAGCCCAATCCTAGTACGTGATACCTGGGGTTATTTATGGATTTGAACCTGTAGATCAGTGATTTGCGGTATTAATATATCTAGAGTATTTTAAAATAATAGTTTATTTTGACATAATCTAGATATATAACACCAATATCCAGAGCTTCAAGCGCTTAAATAAACAAGGGTATTGTAGCAGGTTTAGAAGGCATTGCCTTCGCCAATCCAAACAAGCGAGTCTTACACTGAGTCGTCGTCCTTGAATCATCATCGAACAAAGTCCGGATCATGCTGACCAATGCCCAATCACCGCCGACCGGTTAGTTCAGTGGTAGAGCACCGGACTAGCGTGCGGGAGGTCGGTGGTTCAAACCCCGGTCGGACCAACACTCAGGGTCTTTAAATAATTGAGGAGAAACTGCTGCCTTTGTAATAACATCTGCAAATGGTTAGACTTTCTAGTCTTCTCGGATAAGGACGATAAACCGTAGGCCCCGTCTCACAACTCTTCACTATTGATTCTGTGGGACGTAAAAGAACCCACACACTGTTCGAAAAGAGTAGGGGACGTAGTTCCCGGTGTGATGGTCTATCTCTCATCTGATGATTAAATGCTCGGAGATATTAGCTGCAAAAGCTACTCTAAAATCCGAGGGTAAATAATGTGATGTATGTATGTATGTAATACTTGAAAGAAACTCGAGGAACGTTTGCACGAATCGAAGTAAAATGATTTCTTTGTCCTCGGCTAAGAAACCTTGTAAGTAAACCACATCAGTCTTTCTCTCGAGCTCGAGTAAATACAACTTTAATATACCACTTGTTCAGCTTAAAAGTGTGCACGTAAAAACCTATAGTAAAAAAACTTTGCTAAAAAAAGACTTAAAAACGTTTTGACGATGGCCTTTTTTGCCATCAAGCGTAGGATATACATTAGAGGATGAATAAAGTCCGCCAAGGCACTCACCAAGAAATATTGCTCACCTGAGGAATGTTGCTGGAAAACGATGAACAGCGTGAAAACACAACTTTTGGCGTCCTTTTTCCAATGCTGGGTAAACGTTTTAACTGTTATTATTCTGTGAAAGCGGAAAGTTAATTCTATTGTTTTCTGCGCGTGTTTGTGCCGCAATGTTTTCTATAGTAAACAAAGTGTAACTGCACAATTAACGGTTAAAATGAGAATAACATATGACAATAACATTGACAATGACAATAGGCGTGGAAAGCGGTTCATGAAATAAAATATCAGAAGTCATAATAAAAATTGCTTGGATTACACGTATACGAAGGCTAAAAAAAGGTATCAATTGAAGTCATAGAGACCCAGTGTGCGTAAAGATTTCCTAAACACCTCAAGAGACGGTTCTGCTTTTATCCCATAGGTTAACACCACGATATGAAAAGCTTTATTTCAAGTTTTTGGTTTTTTGGAGTGTTAAATTAAAAGTCTCTGACGTAATAAGCAGTACTGTCACGAACTAGGTCATGCCTCGCTGAGGTACTCAGGAGCTTTGTTATGCATAATTTTGTGCATCATAATCGCAGTATGATGATGACGACGGACTCCAAGAGTGTGCCACGGAGACATTTTAAATTTATCGGCTGATCTGACATCGCAATCGCCTTGAGGACGACCTGAACTGCTCGGTTATGGAGTTTGTCAATTCTCTCTGAGAGGCCTTTGTTTAAACTTGCCCAATCTACTTCACAATAATCAAATAATGGCAGAATATACGATCGGTAAATCGTGATTAAGATTTCTCTTGGGACAAACGGTCTGACCTGTTTTAAACCGGCAAGGCTTGCAGACATCTTTGTGATATGGTCTAAGTGGTTCGACCATGACAAATGTTCGACTATATATACACCTAAAGATTTATTATTCTGTACCCTCTTTACTGATCATCGCCTAATTTGACTCGGAGAGGGAACGTCAGTTGGGCTGCTTTATGTTTAGAGCAAACTAAAAGATAATCGGTCTTAAGTACGTTTAGACTTAACCTATTGGCGATAAGCCACTGCCCAATGCTTTTAAATTCGTTTTTGATCAACGTACTCTCCAGATCACTAAAGCAAGATGCAGTGATAGTTAAGTTTGTATCGTCAGCAAACATCCGTGCTTTTGAATAATTTAGAGAACAAGGTAGATCGTTAATACAGATAGGAAATAGCAAAGGACCTAGTATTGAACCCTGGGGATACACCACAGAAAATAGGTTTGTCTTTTTTTCGATAGAAAACCGTTAAGTTCGCATCTTTGGTATCGGCCTGAAAGATATGATTTGAACCATGGAAGAGAATTATTGCCTACACCGAGGAGCCGTAATCTTTCCAGTGAAATCTTGTGGTCGATTGTGACAAAAGCTTTAGCTAAGTCAAGAAAACCAACAGACGTGATAAGACCATTGCCAATATTGAAGTACCATTGATCAATGTCAGTGACAGTGACAGTGACAGTAACAATGATAGAACAGTGACAGTTACATTGACAATGGTAATGACAATGATAGTAACAGTGACAGTGATAGTAACAATATTAATGTCAGTGACAGTGACAATGATAACTGCAAATAACTAATTAGGCAACAATAACAGTGAAATCAAAGGTGATCCTGACAGTGACAGCGACAAAGACAACGTCAGCGGCAACAGCAACAACTGAGACAACGACAATGGCACTGACAAAGGCAATAGTAATGACAATAATGACAATGATATTAGCAACGACTTTGACAGTGATAGTAACGGGGACAATTATAATGATAAAACATCACTGCAACTAGCTAAGCTGGCTTCCAAAAACTTGAATAATAATTCCACTTCGCTGTCTTCCTGGTCTTATTGCACGAGGATATAGCCTAAAGCCTTGATGTGTTTACCACCGTTGTCTCCTCCCAAAGTGGCCTCGTTTCCACACGTGTTAGAGTCATCATGATCTCCACCAGTACCAAATCCTATTCGGGAGTCACAAGTTCCACAGTCGTTTTCGTTGTTAGCAAGGTAACCGATTCGCGCTTTGGCATTTCTTTCATCATCAGCTTTGGCATTGAACCCTTCTCTGTTACATTCGGATTGCAAATAAGCTTGATCTCCAATGAGCGTCTTCCATGTGTAACGACCCAGTGAGGTGGCACGATGCTGTCCGTCAGCGATTAAAGAAAACAGCGAACTGGTCGGCTTGTTCATGACAATAACGTTGATCTGTTCGCCAATCTTCATCCCCAGGCAGATCTTGGAGAAGGATGTGTTCCAGTAGGTCGGTAGCTTTGTCTCTTGCGCATCGAACCCAGTCTCCCCTCGTGCAAGGTGGAAGGATTCTTTGTTGCCCCACAAGCTGGAATCGTAGTGAAATGTCGACTGAAAAAGAACGGAAAAAACTGAAAAAGGAGTGTTGGAGTGACAAATTTGGGATATAAGAAATTACCCTTTAACTAGGAGAAAGGTTCTCCCAAATTGTTTCACAGAAGAACCCCAACATGCTGCCCGCTGACAAGGAGGCATTTTTATCTGGGTTTGTCTACGTTTTTGAGATCGTAAATAAGCTACACGTAATAGTCCATTACTTGCTGAGCATTACATCTTTTGCTATAAATACAAAAATGTTAAGATTCGTGCGAAGGAGTATGTTCAGGTCTGGTCAATAGGAAAATCCTTGGTTTATGACTTGTTTTTTTGTCGCCACATTACCACCTTTTTTTTTATTTAAATGTTACTTTCCAAATAATGTTTCAAGAAATCATAGATTTACGGAAAACACCTCTATAAATATACCTTGCTACCATCAATCTTCATAACTGGTGTCCATGGTCCATCTCCACATCCAAAATTCCAATGTGACAGAGAAGGAAAACTGGTTTTGAATCCAAGTGGATGGTAACCATTTCGTTCACATTTGACCTTCAGAAAAAAAGAAAATTAAAATCGTGCGGTAGTGTAAACTAATACTAGTTTCCCTATCTTTACACCGAACTGGTCCATTTTGTTATTCTTGATTTATCTCGATAAGCGAGACTAGTACATATGGTATTATATTAGTCAAGAGGGTATTGTTTTCTGGCAGATATAATCCACATCAACATATGTTTTGTAATGAGCTCCTCCTAGTCCCTCTTACGAAATTCACTTCATGCAGCCCAGTTGGCTTACTTTTAACCAGTTATACACTAAAATATATGATACCGTTCGTTGCTCTTTATTAAATAATCAAGTTTCACTGCAGTTGTTTGAATTTGGTACAAAAACTGTTATAAGACGAAAACGGCGTGTTTGAGATTTCAAATAAGCCCCCATCTCTATTAAGTCCCCCTCTCTAATAAGCCCCCCGTCAATGGACTTGAAATTAAGTAAGTGCCCCGGAGGTTTAATAGAGCTTTTACGGTAAATATTGAAGCCCGTTAGAATCTGAAATTCAAAGTCTCCAACAATTGTTGTTGTTGTTTTGGAGGTTACGATCACCCGTCGTACTATGGATTTAAGACAACACTTACTTGTATACGTCATACAAATCTTTGCATGTATTTCCAGCTGGAAAGACAATCATTGGATTAACATTTATAGCTACTAAACTTCATCCAAAAAGTTTATTGGAGAGTGCTTTTTCCACTAAGGTGCTTCTATCCAAGTGGAATAGGTGTCTCCTCGGGTAAAGATGCGCTGGGCATTAATTAGCGAAAGGTAGGCAAGCAACCTGGTTCTGCTATGAAACAATTAAATTTGAGTCAACCAAACCAAACCAAACCAAAACCCAAACCAAACCGACTTTGTTTAATGAGGATGAAACTGAACAGTAATTCAACCGACAAACCTGTGGCCCTCTAAATTCCGGATCGCATTGGAATTTGAAGATGCTGGTTTTATAGGAGAGGGGAAAGGCGGAGTAACCGAAGAAAAAAGTCTCGGACTAAGGACGACGAGGACCAAGAACAAACTCAGCCCACATTGACGCGAAGTCCGAGAATCGAACCCAGGCCACATTGGTGAGAGCCGAGTGCTCTCACCACTACGCCATCTCTGCTCCCCTGCAACCACCCTTTAAGACATTTTCTTTTCATGTCGTCCCTTCTTAACGCCCTTTCAAGGCAGGACTCTAATGTTTAGTTTTACATCATTTCTATATTTTGTTTCTCGTTATGGTAGAACCTGACCAAGTACCGAAACGCCCACTTTAAATCGCGCCATGCGTTAATCTTTTCAGATCAACTTCCTAACAAATAAATTCAGTACAAAGGCATAGTTTACTAGTAATTATTTTATCCCCATTTATATATGTGAGGTACCTCAGTCACCAATTATCTTTTCATGATTTCAAGTTTTCATTTTTCTTTAGCAGCAAGCATGAACTGGAGTGGTGAACGTTTGACAGAGCCTTCGGAAATGTCACTTCATGCAAGTCCCTCAATAATGTGCTTGCGGACGTACAGACTCGTTTTGGTAACTGGGTTGCAAACCCACTATGTAGATCGTGGGCATGAACTATCTGACTGGTCACTGTTCGTGACCCAGGCTGGTACTTGAAGATGTAGATGATCTCGGGGAGTCGGATGAGTTCCGAAAGCTCTGACGAATGTTCTAGTTTAATTTTTGTGTTAAAGAAACAAAAGAAATGTCTTTTCATGAGCTTTTCCAACAAAGAATTTCGGTCTTTTTACTCTTTTTCATTGTATTTATAGCTAATGTTAGTATAAATCTATTAGCGTTCTATCACGAATGCCGTTCTCTGATTGGCTACGCTACTCGCTATCTATTCTGTGATAGATAGTGAGTAGCGGTTGTCAACAAAATGGCGGTCACTTCTTCGCGTTTTCGAAGTGTCTGCGAGGAGGATTTAGATAATTTACTTGTTTAGTTTTGAACGACTAGTAGATTTATTCGAAAACAATTAGATTATTCGCTCTCGATTGCTATGCGTGATAGCTTATTCGGGCTGTGCCCTCCTCAGCTATCACGCGATATCTAGAAATCTCGAGCTTATAATTAAATAGACAATCTAAAGAGAAAAAGGCAAACTTCTCCGTAGCAAAGATTAGTTATCCATGTAATTTTGTTATGTCTATGAAGCTCGACCAACATAAAACTACGTATATATACACAGTTTACTGAACTTGTTTCATTTTAACGAACCATTACTGAATTCCACTACCTTACCTATTTCGCAATATTTTCCAATGAAGCCCTCTCTGCATTTGCATTGAAAGGTTCGATGTTTGTAGGTGGGCACACAAGTTCCCCCGTTTTTACAAGAAGATAGACGTGGTGTCTGAAAGAAAAACAGCATTTGTGGTACTGAAAGGTTTAGTCTTCCAAGTAATTTCATGAACACTGCGTATTAGATTCAGTTAGAGTTGAGTAAAGGAGATAAACGAAAATGGAAGCTGGAGAAATAAATTTGATTCGCTCTCACGAAACTTTACGGTGGTCAATTTACATTTTCAACTTCGTTGATAAAGCAAATTAATTTGAGTTGCGTTAATGATTGGGTCTAGTAGCTAGTTTTAATTTTTTCACACTTACATCACCAGAAGGCTGTGAATATTTTAGAAATGGGCCCACCTTAATGGAAATGTGATGCGAACTCGCATTCGCCTTATGCTCGTTGGGGCTGCTGTACTTAGTAGAAGCCAGCAAAATCACACCAAAGTTTTCCATCTGCTCCTTTAGATGCAGCAATATTCACAGACTGACCGGAGGGATTGCTGATGCATTCAAGGGTGCAGTCAAAGATGTCGTGCACTGTGTATGTTCCAACTCTTGCGACATTCAGATAAGACTGCTCATCTTTTATAAACGCATCTTGACGGAGATCCCAGAAGCAAAACTTTTCTGCGGATAAATCGACTTTGTTGAAAAAAAGATGATAAATTTAAACACTTGCAAAGTGATCTGTTCTGTTAGACCGTAATGCCACATGTATGATTGAACATTTTCTGTGAGTCCTAGTTTATGCAGTGTGTCCTGTTTAATGAACGTACAAAATGCCACTATTTTTGCTAGTTTGGATTTTTTATCATTTATCAAGACGGAATTACAAAAACACTATGGCTCAGTTTTCTTTGATAAGTCAGCTTATTCAAAAATCAAGCGTAAAGAACGTATAAGGTTTCTGCTGATTTTCGAATAATTTTTTCTTTCAGACAACCCGACTTAGTTTCAAAAATAGTGTTCCTTCAGGGCCCTCTGGTCACGCGATCAATTCAAAACCAAGAGCCTTGGAAAACACATAGTAACAGTGAACTCCCTCAATGCGAACACTCTCGTAAGGCGGACACCTTCGCTTGTCCACTGTATGAATTGCCCCATACTGTATTCTCTGCAACAAAACCCCCTCTAAGGCGGACACTAAGAGCTAATCCAGAAAGTGTCCATCTTAGAGGTAGTTCACTTAAAATAGCTAAAATTATCATAAACTAGATTACTGGATAATGGAAATTCTGAATTCAGCAAGAGCCAGCAATATTTATTTGTTTTATTTTATTTTATTTTACTTACTAATAGAACAATCATTCAACTTGCGGGAGGCTTAATAAATTTCGGATGTGGAATAATTGGTTTAATAGAAACGGTCTTGGAGTAATTGCTAAATAGAGCCATTGAAAGGCAAGAGATGACTGCGTGCATATGCTGATGATGTTGGTCTGTATGACCCGGTATAGAGCAACTCAAATAGTTTGCCTAAAACTTCCAAAACAAAGTATTGTTTTTGACATTCGGAATCCTACTGAAGAACTTAATTGTTTAAAAAGATATACAGTGATAAATTTGGAAGCTAACATAAAACCTTTAACCATTTTCAAAGTGCCTCCTATTCTGTCAAAACAAAACAAGCGATGAATATTTTGATGGTTCAAGGACGGAACTACCTTTAAATATCGGGTTCAATCTAAAAATAAAGAACAGTTTTCTGCCAAAACTCATATTATATGGCAACCGTCTTCTCAGTGTGGAGTTGTGTGTCAGAGTTAGTACAGTAGTGTATTATGTTGTGGTCCCTGGCACCTGCGTATTGTTTGTAATCGGTTTGTCATTTTCAAAGTGCTCACTGTTCTGTCAAAACAAAAAGGAAGTGAATAACTTTGGTGGTTTCAAGAGCAGAATTGCCTTCAAATATCGCATTTATTTAAAACTCAATTTCAGTCTGAAATTAGCCTGCAAAACAGGCAAATTTTAGGGCGAGTGATGACTGAGTATTTCCGGGATTATGAACAAGGAGATTGGGGAGAGAATAAAAACCAAGATTGCGACCTAATACACCTACACTGAACTCACCTGCTAATAAAAACGCATGCAATGCAGGCAAGTCTGAAATCGAAGATTTTTTTCTGTAAAACTTAGCCTATGACATCTGGAAACTGTCTTCTCTGTGTGAATTGTGTGCCACAGTTGTTAGTCTTTTATGTTGTTGGCCCCTAGCTCTTGGGTATTGTTTGTAGATATAGCACAAGATTGTGGGCAAAATCACCAACTAAAATGGAATCTTGTAATATCCAAAGAGGTTCCAAGATCAAAACAACTGAAAATACTTTTTTGTTCGAAATGATTTTAGGTGGAGACATTTTGACTAGAGAAGAGTTTTGTCAAGGCATAGAAACTAAAATTTCCAGTAATCTGATAAACTTTCGTTGTGGTGAGATGGCTTTCTTTTATACTAGTTAGTATCTACACAGCAAAAATTTTGAAGAGCTAGTTAAAAGTGAAACTAACCTTGTGCGTAGGCTGCCCCCGATATTAATGAAGACAACCCAAACAACAAAAGGCAGATGAAAGGTGAAACCATCACGATCACGGATGAAGGAGTATCTCAAACCATGACAAAATAGTCTTTGTTTTCTGTTGGGTATAGTAATCGATCTAACGTTTGGAAACAAACCCTTCAGTCAGTGCTGTTCAGCCAATGGAAGATCACCAAA
>JAEMWC010001047.1:17500-32500 GCA_016490735.1 Pachyseris speciosa
TGTGGCTTGGAGTGACAAAAATCGGCCTCACACATTAAAGTGTCCAGGTAACTGAAAGCCACTCATTGGGCACCAAGTTCTGCATAAGTGAATGTAAAGGTAATGTAATTAAGGATTCTTAATTATTCAGAATGCCCCGATTTAAGAAATGTTTTGAAATGTTTATTGTTCAATTGTATAACTGTAGCTAGTACATGCAATACTGAAGTAAGAATCCCTGACACAACGCCATTAAGTGGGCAGCTAAAGTTTTTAATATTGAAGCACTCAAGTTACGTTCACGAATAATGTATTTAACGCCCTGTTAATTCATGATATTTCTTTCTTTTTATTATCGTTTTCCCATTTTATCACTAAATCTTGGTTCTCCATCATGACTTACTGGAAGTATATTTATATTCACGGTTTCAAACTGGTTGTTGTACCTCAAACATATCTCACACCATTTTTGAGGTCTGAAAATTGCTCGTCGAGTTTCTGTAAGGTCAGGGTTTTTCCACTTTATAATGGATTTTTTTCCTTACTTGTGTGTTGATTGGGTTGAGTTGAGAGTAAGAAGTACTGCAAGGAATAAACACAACAACATTTAATGTAGAGTCGACGCCATTACAAACATCGAGCACCTGGTGAGAGTGGCACCATATTGCATCATGGGAGTAATACCATGCAAGCACTGCGGGTATCTATGATTATATCATTCTATTTAATCAACATCCCTTCTTTAAGAAAATGAAAAGCAAGATTTTCTTTAGGCTTGGTTCCTAGTAAAACATGAAGGTCGAATCTTTCACTGAAGATGCCCACCTTATGAATGAGAACAATATGAAAGTTAGAAAATTATGTTTCTAAATAAATTAAAACAGTTCGATTGATCAACAGTGTATATTTACACACATGGTCCTTGAAACGAATAGGTGGCCTGATTTCACGTCTCGGCCTATTTACACTTAATGACTGTCCACGACTGTCAATAGGAATGGTTCCTTCTTGATCACTACATGGCTGATTTTCTTTCGGCTCACTCATAGTAGCTGAGGCACAGCCAGCTGTGGGTTGAGGCGACGTTGACTGTTGATCAGGAGTGCGATATACATCAACGGGAAATTTGTTACGAGCATTTCGAACGACTTTGGTGGTTCTCATGTGACACGATTTCTGCGGTCTTTGTCTCCATCCAGACTTTCCACCTAGTACGTGCTAGGGCCTAAGATCGCGGTTACTTGCCAAATTTCCAGTTTTTTCCTTCCACATGCTGAAAGAATACGCGTTGTCCAACGTTAATTTCTGAAAGTTTGCGTTATCTACGGTCATGATGGTTCTTCACACTGCCTTTCCGTGCGTCACGTTTCTCTTTCACAGCAGTGTTCTTTGGGTTGCTATGCATACTAGGTAAGAAACTTCGCGTTCTGCGGTTAAACATCATTTCTGCTGGACTAAGACCTGTGTCTTGACGAGGGGTGTTCCTTTGCTCTAACATTGCTTCGTACGGATCACCACCATCCTTGTAAGTCTTGATAAGAAGATGTTTCACGATCTTTACAGCAGATTCTACTTTGCCATTTGCACGTTGATGCATTGGCAATGAGGTAATGTGAGAAATACCCAATCCATTACAAACGAATTGAATTCTTGACTGGCAAATTGAGGGCCTCCGTCAGACACGATCACTCTTGGAATACCTTACCGGTAAAAATGCTTCTTGAGGAGTGTTATGGTATGGACACTTGTTAGGGATGTTAGCAGATCAATCTCTATAAAGTTAGGGTAATAGTCTACTACAATTAAGTAGTGTTTCCCAGCAATTTCAAATAGGTCAGGAACAATTTCTGCCATGGCCTATCATCATCGTTGTGTTGTTTAAGTGGTTCTTGAGTGTTTCGTGGTTTCATCTCTTGGAAGGTTTCACATGAATCAGCTAACTGTTTTGTATCACCAGCCATGCCAGGCCAGAACACAATGCCTCTTGCTCGACGTAGCATACTGTCACGGTTCAGATGAGCACTATGGAGGCGTTTCTTGATGGACGCTCTCAGTTCATAGGGGATCATTACTGCTTCCCCCTTTACTAGAATGCCATCAATTACACTTAGTGAGTCACGCACATCGGAATAAAGTAAAGCACAAGAGGGAGTATTGTGCTTGTCTGGTGGCCATCCTTCCAGGGCAAACTGGATTACTATTTGTAGACTGGTGTCACGCAAAGTTGCATCCCTTATCTCATCTAGACGCTTATCAGGGACGTCAGCAAATGCGGTGATGTTCATAATTCGGGTACGGTCATCCTGGTTACCTCCAACAGAGTCCAGGTGAGCTCTGCTTAGCGTGTCAGCAATGTGTAGACAGGTACCTTTGACAAAAACGAAGTTGACATCATATCGGTTGTAACGCATCATGATGTCTTGGAGACGCTTTGGAGCCATACTTAGTGTACTGTCGGGCCGGATGCCAAGACTGGCACACCCGATTACTCGAAACTCAACACGCACTTTTAATACAAACACTCACATGTTTTTAAACATGGCCACCGCTCCGAACCCACAATTCCTCGCGGCTTAGCTGGACACTACATCCCTTCCTTTCCACTTTGACTGTATCTTCTTACAGATTAAAACGGTTCATGAAACCTAACTGAAATCAAGTTTGAAATGTCTTTTCAAAAGTCCTGAAGTCTCTTAGGGTTTCCCTAAAACATAGTCCTTAAATTTCTCTGGTGTTTTGATAGGACGCTTAGGTCTAGAGGTAGTAGCTTCAATTAGCTTCAAATCTGAAGTGTCCGTGTCCTTAACATTGCTGTCCTTTGGCAATTTTGACTCTTCAGGCGAAACGTAAGGTTTACAGAAAGAACTTTCTCTGTTATAGATCACTCCTTCACTCGACTAGACTGTTACTTGACTTCCTTCTTTTGCTAACACTGTATATGGTTCAGGTTCAAAATTAGGTGCTAGTTTTCCCGTGCTCTTTGTGTTCTTCAGAAGCACTTGATCTCCAGGAATTATAGGACTCGGTACCGCACCTTGCTTGTCGTCCACATAAGCTTTCTGAGTTAACTTGTTACTCCATTCCCTGTCTCTAATCTCCTTGTTGACCACTGACTGATCTGGTCTCAATTCTTGCAATTTAGACTTGATCTCTCTCCCAAACATGAGATAGGCTGGAGTGGCACCTGTTGAGACTTGAGGTGTGGACCTGTATGCCATAAGATACTTTGGTAGTTACTCTGTCCACCTCTTCCCTTCCACCTTTGCAACCTTTAGGGCCGTCAAGAGGGATCGGCTCTGTCGTCCCACCTCACCATTGGCCTGTGGCCATAACGTGGGTGATATCCTGTGCTCAATTCCACACTCATGTAAGAACTCCTCGAACTCTCTGCTCACGAATTGCGGACCATTATCTGTCTTGAGTGAGTAAGGGTTTCCAAATCGTGCAAAAATCTCTTTTAGCGCCATGACGATCTTGGATGTGACCGTTGACTGCATCACTACCACCTCGTAATACCGACTGTAATAATCGACGACAACTAACAAACTTTCACCTGTGGGCAATGGTGCCATTAGATCTGCGGCGAGATCCTTCCAGGGGCTGGTAGGTGGTTCATTTCTTGGCATCGGTTCGGAAGGTGAATACTGTCCTACAACCTGACAACCATAGCAGCTTCTGCACATTCTTTCCACGTCCACGTCCATTTTGGGCCACCACACCTTCGTTCTCAGCCTACTCTTCGTCTTGGCTATTCCCTGGTACCCCTCATGAGCTGCTTATAAAACCGATTTTCTGAGACTCTGCGGTATAACAATCCTATCTCCTCGCAGCACTAGTTGTCCTATGGTACTCAGTTCATTCTTCACACAGACATAACCAGGCATCTTGCACTGTGACCAGTCCCCTGAATGTATGTACCGACGTACACTTACTAACTCTGGATCATTTTCGGACTCTCGTTCAACTTCTCTAGGGGTCAAGCTAACTGGTGTGCTTTCCTGCACCACAAATCTGACAAAATCCTCCTTCTCACTGCTTGGATCCTTTGGGTTGGGTTGATTCAATCTGGACAAGGCATCCGCGATGTTTCCTGTACCAGGACGGTACTCTACACGGTAGTTGTAACACTGTAAACGAAGTACCCAACGTTCAATAATTATTCTTGCGGATGGCTTGGAACGCGTACTGAAAATACATTCGACAGGCTTGTGGTCTGTCTCAAGCTCAAATTGGCGCCCATAGACACAGAGATTGAACCGTTCACATGCCCATACTAAGGCCAGTGCCTCTTTCTCTGTTTGCGCGTAGCGCCTCTCAACATCGGTAAGGTTTCTTGAAGCATAGGACACTGCTCTCCATTCGTCGTCCTGGAGCTGAAGTAAGACTGCTTCTAGTCCATCCGGACCTGCGTCTGCTACAATCCTTGTCTTGCAATGCTCTTCCAAGTCTGTCCCGTGAACAATGACATCATCAGTGATGTTTGCAACCCCGTTGCAGCCTTGTAGAACATTTGATATGATCTTCTGATATTTCCCCGGCGCTGAAGAGATTCCGAACATGAGCCGCTTGTACCGGTATAAGCCTCGATGACTCACAAACGTTGTAATTCCACGTGAATCCTCATCCAGCTCAATTTGGTGGAATCCCCACCGGAGATCGAGCTTGCTGAAAACTGTTGACCCGTTAAGATCGTACAGGATCTCTTCAATTGTAGGAATAGGATGTCGCTCACGTACAATTGCCTCGTTCGCTGCTCTCATATCTACGCATTCGCGTATGTCCCCATCTTGCTTAGGAGCTACAACCAAGGGTGACACCCACGCAGTAGGAGAATTTGGTACCTCTTCAATAATATCCTTGTCGAGCAGATCATCGAGTTTCTGCCTCTGAGACCGAAAGGGATTCTCCGTACTTGCTGGGCTACTGGTGTAACATTCTTATTAACATGTATCTTGAGTTGGTAGTCCTTTAGCTTTCCAGCTCCAGTGAGAATATCTGCATACTCCTCTCGAATATCTTTATCACTCCCTTCTGCCATTACAGAGCAAACTTGAGGTCCGCTGGCTGGTCCCACTCGCAACGCTTTAAGTTTCTCTGCTGTACTTCTCCCAAGCAACGGTCTCCCAGTGCCCCTGAAGACGGTGAATTCATCCACACACACTGTCGGCATAAGCTATTTCTGCAACAAATGTCCCTATGACTTCTATTGGCTCCTTCTGGCCATAAGCGAATAACTTCTTGTCTGACTTCTTGGATTCACACTCAATATGTTTCTGTTTCAGACCGTTCCAAGTTTCAGAGTCAATAAAGTTACATGAGGCACCTGAATCAATCAGTACATTGTCTAAATCCACTCCACCGACCTTAAGCTTGAGCTCTCTGGTTTCCTTTTGGCCTCTAACGACAAATGCATATTTATCCTCTCGTTGCCCTGCTGCCTCTGCTACCTGAAAGGCCTTCTTGCTTCTGATCTGACCGCTTTCCTGTTTGGGTGTAGGTCGTGACTTCCTAGTTCCAAGTTTCTCGCAACACACTGCAAAATGTCCTCGAATCCCGCATTCGTCACATCGTCTATCTCTCGCTGGACAGCATGTATCTTTTGCAATATGGCCAAAACGATTACAACTGTAACATCTCTGTGACTGGCCTGCCTTGGGTTTCTGTAGCTCATACCTCTGCACCCCTTGTTTCCCTTTGACTACCGATAGCCCCTTCCCTTTGTTCTGAGCTTCACTCTTCCTGATCGAGTTAACATGTGTTGGGTGACGTGTGAAAGACTTTTCCATTGACTTCATCTGTTCGGTGACTGCCTCGTGGGCCCACGCGATAGCTTGCAGATCTGTTAGTGTGGCATTAGTTTTCTCCAAAAATTTTCGCCTGAGTTTGGGGTCCAGGCATTTCTCTATCAGTTGATCTCGGATCGTTTCGTCGACATCGGTGAAATCACACGTCAAAGCCTTTTGTCGAAGTCAGCACACAAACTGATCGACCTTCTCCCCGCTCTGTTGCTCCAAGTGTCGAAAGACATGCCGTTCGAAGGGAACATTAACTTTCGGCACGAAATAACCATCCAGAAGCGTCTCCGATGCCGCAAAATGGGCCGGTTGAGCTGGCTGACTCACTGTCGGCTGACTTGTAGTCGACGTGCTCGGTGAAGCTTCGCCATCGACAGATATTCCACTAAAAATTCCGTCTCTTTTGAGAAGAATCTCCAAAATAAACAGCTACGTAGATGGACCGAAATGTATCCTCGTCGCCAATGTACTGTCGCGGCCGGAAGGCAAGACTGGCACACCCGGTTACTCGAAACTCAACACGCACTTTTAATACAAACACTCACATGTCTTTAAACATGGCCGCCGCTCCGAACCCACAGTGCCTCGCGGCTTAACTGGACACTACACTTAGGGGCTTGCGTAGTATTGCTGCGAGGGGTTTATGGTCGTTCTCCACCGTCATGGATCGACCATAGGTATACTGGTCAAATCGCTCCAGACCATATAAGACAGCTAAGTCTTCTTTCCCTATTTGTGCCCAGTTCCGCTCCGATTGTGTAAATGCTCTTGATGCGTACTCAATCGGACGTCCTTCTTGAAATAACACTGCGCCAATTCCGTCTTTAAAATGAAACTTTGCACTCGTCGTTTGAAATGTAACTTTCAAACGTATTTTAACTGGTTTACCGGCCAAGGATTTCTGTAAGGGTTGAAACCTCTTGAAACCTGGTATCCGAGAGTTTTAAAATGACTAGAACTCCCCTCCGCTGGCAAAACGGCTTTTTGCAGTTGACAAGACGTGTTTTCGCCTGTTTATAGCGGAGCTCCGGTCCGGTGGCCCGAAGGGCCGCCCAAGGGAGCACCATACCTATAGAAAACCGTGAACTGCTTTTCTCATGGTAATCATGGCTAGCGGTAATTCTCCTGGGCGCGTACGCACGACGACGTTGCCCAATAATTAATAATATGCTAATAATCATCATAATAATCCAACATGGCGGCCATACTCCACCTGGCCCAGCTGACCAGCTAGTTTACAGCGTACGTCTTTGATACATCATATAGCCAGTTGTTACCTGTCAAAACAAGGTATCTGCTGATCAGTGTCACGTGACCACATCGCGGGCTCAATTTAAGACCTCATCAAGGTCAGCTGTTGTTTGAAGTTGACCGCTGACCAGGTATTTGCTTTCGATTGGATCGCAGGCTCAAGCCAGGTTTGGGACACCCAAACCAAAACAAGGCTTAATTTTTCGCGCTCTTTCTGCGGCTCGAAATTTCAAATTCAGTTGGTTTCTTCATTTAGGGCAAAACAACTTTATCTTCTTCGATCGAAGTTTGTCTAAAAGGTATAAAAATCAACAACTTGTCAAAGATACTCCGGAAAGTGAATTTTCAAGTGATTAAAGGAAGAGCGAAAGAATTTATTTAGGAAGAGCTTCACACTTGGATCGACTGTGTGGTTGAACACAAAATAATTCAACGCTTCACGGGCTTTCACTTTACCGCGGCATCTTGCATCTCACCAAAAAAGGTCACTTAACAGTTCACCGGCATTAAAGGGAGGAACAAGTAACTCAAACTCTGTGGAAGAAGCTCTTTCTTTGGACAAACCGTTTGCTACTTTTGCGGATGCTTGTTTTTACTTTATTGAAGCTTACGTATTTAATTTCAAGTGGTAGAAACCTCTACAACACAGGACAGTGAGGTAAATTACATAAATTGAAGCTTGAAATTTGGTTTAATCGTTGTTACTTTTGTACAGGAATAAAACTAAAATCATCTGTATTCTTTTTGGACGCAAATAATTAGTTGAATTGTTCGTTTGTCATATCGTTTTGTTTACAAGCAAACGAGTGTTTTTACTTCGCTTGGCTGACTGTTTTTCGACCTCGGTGCCTCAACAGCGTTAAGAAACTTTTGCCCTTATCTTATTAACACGTAATCGCAATGAGTCCTCAAAAAAATTAAGGAATAAAGCCTTGGCTAAACGATCGCACATGTTCATCCAACATCGTCAATTGTCAAACTTAACGTTCGGTGGCTAAACGCACAATGTTTGACCATATACTAAACAGAGTGAGTCCACAGAACGATTTTTTACGTATTTTTGCTGAAATTTCGACTTTATGTGTTTCATTTAGTTGCTTTTTGCCGGCTGTGCACGATTTGTTGGTTGGGGTGGCTAAACGATCAAACATTTCTTCGTAACGCGAAAACATGTTGGATGAAAATGTTTGATCTAGATCAAACATGGAAATCCATTTAAGAATAAATGCAATGTTGAAAGAGGTGGCTAAACGGTCAAACACGATGTTGGATGAAAATGTTTGATCCTTTTTTGATTGTTAAATTTGTTTTCGAACAAACATACGCGTCTTGTATTGTTTACTTGTAATGTTTTAATGTATTGAGGTTTTTGAACAGCGGTCAATTGGTGTTGACTGCTCTAAACATAAAATATAAGCGCAAGGAAAGCCATGCGGTGTTGCTCAATACCAGTAAAAAATTAATAATCTTGGAGCTCCGCTTTTAGGCTTGGCTAAATCTATATATATTTTAGTTTTCATTATCGCACTTTATCGTGGAACGTCGCGCTCCTTCGACCGTAAGCAAGAATCTACTGTAAGATAAAGTACAGTATTGTATACGTAACAACGATTATAGATGCATCAATTTGGTGTTATTACTAAGCGACACCTTCCAGTTAAATACCAAAGAGCCAATGAACTCTGAAAACGAACTCTAAGCCACTTGCGGCTATATGGTTCTGATTCCTTTTTTTTAGGACACGTTATTTGAGAAATCTCCAAATTAAATTCATCGTCGCGCTTTCGTTTCATGATAAGCTTGATTTAAAAAGTCTCTATAGCGCTCGCGATCAAGAAACGCAACAGGAGATCAGTACATCTACATCTACATCTATAACTTGCAGAAATCCTTTCAGGACAGTATTTAAAAATAAATAAATAATTAATTAATTAATTAATTAACAAACAAACAAAAAATCAATCAATCAATCAATCAACAAAAAATAAATCAATAAATAAATAAATCATTTCAATCATTCCAACTGGTAATAGAAGCACTGTTTGTAAGCCCACGGTCTCGTGCTTTCATCTTTTTTGTCGTGTTTGAAAACAAAATGAAACTTTGCACTCGTCGTTTGAAATATATCTTTCAAACGGTTTTTAACGGGTTGACCGGCCAAGGGTTTTTGTTAGGGTTGAAACCTCTTGAAACCGGGTATCCGAGAGTTTTGGTGCCATCCAGTTCCCTAATAAATAAATCATTTCAATCATTCCAACCGGTAATAGAAGCACTGTTTGTAAGCCCACGGTCTCGTGCTTTCATCTTTTTTGTCGTGTTTGAAAACAAAATGAAACTTTGCACTCGTCGTTTGAAATATATCTTTCAAACGGTTTTTAACGGGTTGACCGGCCAAGGGTTTTTGTTAGGGTTGAAACCTCTTGAAACCGGGTATCCGAGAGTTTTGGTGCCATCCAGTTCCCTAAGGTTGCTCATGGCAGGCTTTAATTTTTTTCCATGGTCTCCACAAAGTGCAACAGCGAACTTCAGAAGAAACAGCTTCTCGTTCGAAAAATCAGGATCGAAAGGAAACGAACTCGTGAAACAAACAGTAATCCAGTTTAATACCACTCCTTACATGTGTTTTTTTATAACCTTCAGACCTACTGTAGAAATAGTTTTAAGGGTTTTGAACTGATTCTATTGATTAGTTTCCATTCTATTATCAATAGTTGCAACAGTTTCTTTTCATTAGCTTGCAACCAAGCAACAGTACGATTCAACGGCGTTATATGTTTTGATTGCCTTTCAATCTAGCCATAGTTTCAACTAATTCTATTCATTAGCTTCCAAGTTTAGCTATAGTTCTAAGTTACGATTTTAATTACAAACATGTGATTTAATTTATCAAAAGTTCAATTCTTCTATTAGCCAGCGCTTAATTAGGGAATTTGTTTTAACAATTTGCGTCGATTAGCCTACATCCTTGCAATAGCCTCAATGGTTTCTATTTATGAGCTTGCATGCTGGCAATAGTTCTTGCGGATTCCATTCACTAGCTTGTAATCTAGCTGTGTTTTTAACAAATTTCATTTATTAGCTTCAAATCGAGCTGTAGTTCCTACGTTTCCTATTCATTATCTTTCAATTTCGTACTTTTTTTTTCAATGGTGTCTACTTCTTTAGCCCTCCACCTAGCAACGATTAAACTGATATCTATTCATGTGCTCCTATTCTAGAAATAGTTTCATGAAGGCAGTTTCTTTTGATTAGCTTCTCATCTAGCAATAGTTCAAAGTATGTATTTTTATTCATAGAGCCTCAAATCCAGCAATAGTTTCAATCTAGCAATTCTTCAACGGTTTTTATTCACTAACTTTCAACATTCATTCATGTTATTTTGTAGACTAGGTCTCAGGTCTTCTTCTATAATACAGTTAAACACTCATGAAAATTCTTTCTGTGCGCTATACTAAGAGATCTTAAACTGCCTGAGCTGCTCCGTGCATGCAGCAGTCTGAGTTAAGTCAAACTGGGGAGAAGTGCAAGCCCCCGGCAAAAGGCTTCGTCGAGTGACTCGGTATATTTTTCCGCCAAAAGTGTATGTGAATATTTTACACAAAAGTATCCTAAGATCGTATAGACTTTTTAATTAAAACCAGATATTCAAAGGTCAGCTTTTGATTGACTTCATTTTGCTAATCCTAAAAGGGCATCAAAAACGGAATAAACTGTTTCCCATGGTCTAGAATTCTCCAAACATTAGATGACGATTTTGCTTTCTAGGCAGGTGATGTCTGCTTTTCTCTTTGTAAATGTTACGTGTCAGTTGTGTCTTAGCCACCTGCGTATGCGTTCACGAGTGCGAAAAGTAGCGTTTCACTGTTTTATTGATTGGTTACAATTTGTTACATTTTTTACAAACAAAAAGAAAAATAATTTACATACACATTTAAGCATACCGGCAGGTAGCAAAGGCTAATCTAGGCCTGTACACTTGGAGATGGCAGTTACAGTTACTTAGTGATTTCAAAATAAGAAGTATTAAGTTACAGTTAAGTTTAGTTAATAAATGATTACACATAGCGCGAATTTTAGGCAATAAACCTTGCAAATAGAATTCTGTATGTGCTATGTTTTCACATGTGATGAAAGCGGTACGTCCAATCAGCTTCGCGTACAGCATTCTTCACATGTGAAAATATAACCAAGCACCATCCAGAGTATAATCGCTTAGCCAATCAGAGCAAAGCACTCAAATGGCTTGCGAGAAGCGAGGGCTTCAACTCAGCGCCCGCTCGAAGTTTGTGTTTCGGCTTTCCGTTTCGCTCCACTGGATTTACCTTTAAATGATTTTATTGAGAAGCAATCGCACAAAAACAAGGGGGAGAACATTCAAGGAGGAACATTCATCATTTCTATAAACAGTGTAAGTCAACAGAGTGTGAATTTGTCGTCGCACAGCGCGAAGCGCCGCCATCACATGATTGAATCTGACAGTGATTAGGGACAAGAGAAAACATTTCATACTTTGTATTTACGAATTCTCCCGTACTTTTCAGTTATTCTAAATAGTAAGTAACATTTAAGCTTGTGTAGACTCTTTGTCTACTTGTTGATGTCCTGGAAACCGGACATGTTTTTTTTTTATTACGCTCGGTCATGTAGATCAGTCTTGAATTTTTTTGCTGTTCTTATGTAAGCTTATTGAATCGGGAAAAATAGAACTGATTTCAAGTATAGGTTTAATTCTCGTTATATATATAATAAAAAAATTACAGCATAGAAAGTGCTCTGTACGGATTTTTATTCACTCGTTACAAAACTTTGGAAAACTCACTCGTTCGCTGCGCTCATTCGTTCGTTTTCCCAAGTTTTGCAACTCGTGAATAAAACTCCGTATGTCGCACTTTCTATGCTGTAATCTATATTTATGCTATTATACGGAGGTTAAATAACTATAATTAGCTTGAACTGTATACTTATTAGACTATCTATGTTGAGATCTGGATAGAGAAGGATTTCATTTTTAGGATAATTTCAGGGACATCAGAATTTAGGTTTTTAGGTTTTGTTTAATTTTCCTTTTAAATGCATTTTTTGAGATATTTCTTAAAGATAAAGGAATTTCGTTCCATAATTTAGCTCCGATTCTTGAAGAAGAATTTGCATAGATGGACAGTCGGGAATGTTTTATGTAGAAATTGTGGGACTTAGAGGATCGAGTGTTTATATTGATGAACACTAGAGACATACTCGAATAAAGCTCGGATACTTTTTGGTGAAATTTCGTGTTGGACATCATCCATCAAGTTAGCCATCGATTCATAATAAGAAAATGTTAGGGATAGGATATTAGTATTAATAAAAAGAGGGATAACATGCTCGTTACGGTTAGAAAAATAGATAAAGCGGAGGGCTCGCTTTTGAAGCTTTAGTAGCTTATCAAGTGAAGATTTACTCACCTGACCCCAGGCTACTAAGCCATAAGTTAGATAGAGTGCTATAAAAGATCGATAGATGGTTAAAAGAGTATGCGTTGGCACAAAATATCTTAATTTAGCAATTAATCCTACCGCTCTACTGACTTTCAGAGCAACATGATCCACATGATGTTTCCAAGACAAATTATGGTCGGTCATAATTCCAAGATACTTAACAAGCTCTTTACGCTCTAAGGCCAGGTTCTTGTTTTGCTCGTTGTCAAATATTATGATTTTGGGTTGGTAAGCTAATCTTTTTTGAGTCGGGCAGAATATTAAAAAAAATGTTTTCATTATATTCAAAGTCAGCTTATTTGCTGTAAGCCAAACACATAGTTTGCACAATTCTTGGTTGACGATTAGCTCTAAGGATTTGGGATTTTTATTTGCGTATAAGATGTTGGTATCATCAGCAAAAAGATAAGACTTTAACTTGTCGGAAGAGGCGTGAATATAATTAATGTACAGAAGGAAAAGTAATGGACCAAGAACGGAGCCTTGAGGCACACCACAAGTAATGCCGGCCCTAGAGGATACATGTGGACCTATTTGAGTAGTTTGTGTTCGACCTTGTAAGTTGGATGAAAGCCAATTGTTTATCACTCCACGAAAGCCATAGTAATCAAGTTTATGCAGTAAGATATCATGATCAACAGTGTCAAAAGCTTTTTTTAAGTCAATAAAGACATCACATGAAAATAATTGCTTGTCCATATTTGTCTGAAGAGCGTTTACAATGTCAAGAATTGCATGTTGAGTAGAATGTGCTTTTCGGAAGCCATAGACCTTATTCATAAATGGCGGCTGTTTTATTTTTCTTTTGTTATTGTGCAAATTAGCCTACCAAGCCTCATATTAGTGCAAGAATTCTTTTTAATTTAGCACATGGTAACGAGGTTTGGTAGGCTACTTTGCACAAGGACAAAAGAATAATGAATTGGCAGCCATTAATGAATAACGTCTATACTGTGATGAAGAAAGTAGATTCTTTTGCTCGATAAAAGATTCCATTCTTCTTTTGATCACTTTTTCAAAGATTCTATTGAAATGAGATAAAAGGAAAATAGGCCGGTAATTGTTTACATCAGTGTCATCATCTGCTTTATAAACTGGAACGATCTTAGCCATTTTTAACTTGGAAGGATATACTCCGTTCAAAATAGACGAATTTATCATATCGGCCAAGACACCACCTGTAACATTTGCTGAACATTTCAATAATCGCGGAGGACATGAGTATAAACCGCTGACATTTCAGCGGTATCTTTGTATGCATGGTTATGAAGGTGCGTTATTTTAGCGGTACCACAATGATTTCTTTTAACACCGTGCTTAGATCTACGCCACTCAGATCTTAAAGACCCATGTTCATCCAAGAGGCTTTGCGCACGTTTGTTATTGTTTTTAATCGTCTCCATTGTTCATTCTTGCGATCTTATTGGTTTACCAGATCCCAGTGGCGTGAGACAATAATTCACAACAATGAAATAAATATCACTTTATTTGTCTATATTGCTGTGATTTATTTGAATTTTTTCATGCCTACGAAAGACAACAGTTCCTCCAAAAACGCTGCGAATGTGTGTGGCTCATCATGTAAACCTTTCAGCTACTGAGGAAGCGAGGGAAGTCGATTACAAACGTAGATTAGCTATTGAGATGTTTAAGGCAAAACACATGCTAAATAGGCTGTCTAAAAAAAACTAAAAACTAAAAACTAAAAACTACTGATCCAATACGCAAAGGGAAGTTAATGCCGAAGTACCTAGCAAAAACTTGGAATTAGGTAGAGACAGTCTTTTATTTAGAGGTCCTGTTGTCTGGAACTGTTTAGATAAGAATGCGCGAAAATGTGAGAACATTGAAACGATCAAAAGAGTTCTTAAAACAGCTACCAACAAAGCAGCACTAGAGAAGGTTTCATTTGTTAAAGAAACCTGCACGAATTATAATAGGGTTCATGATGACTTTGTATATTTTCAATTATTTTATTTTGATTTTATTTGATTGATTGCTAGTTTGTCAGGTTTGTGACTTTTAAATTTTAATATAACTGTATATAGGTTTTAGCTGTATATATATGGTTAACTTTATAACTTATCTATCTCTGATTGTTTATTTTATCGTTTTATTTGTTTATTTATTTGATCATTAGGCAGGTCCACATCAGCTTTAATTAGTTGCCTGTAATCTAACCTGCAATATCAAATTAATTATGTATGTATGTATGTATGTATGTATGTATGTATGTATGTATGTATGTATGTATGTATTTATGTATATATGTATGATCGTTTCGCTTGCACTCATGGCTAACTAAAAGCGACGCGGTGAAGCATTCCAAAAATTAAATACCCTTGAATATTTCTAGTCCATATATTTTAATTTTAGTACTCCATAAGGCTTACCTTGTCATCATAGAAGTTGCTGCAAAGAGAAATTAACGGCGTTTGGATCGACAGCTGACTCCATGGATGTTCACTTATCGGATGCAAAACCGCGGTCGTTTCTGG
>JAEMWC010001047.1:42500-107500 GCA_016490735.1 Pachyseris speciosa
TGCAGTTAGATAAAGCTACTTTGAGTAATTATTTTGAAATTATTTTGATTAGGAAAGGTGTGCCAACATAATCGTCCTCTTCCATTAAGACTTGTAAGAGTCGATTTTGTAGATTTTTCTTAAATACAAACTTCGATAATTTACGTAATTCTTGGGGGATGCTATTCCATATTTTGGCCCCTAGTCTTGAAAAAGATTTTGATAGATGGTTACATCTTGAATATTTTATATGATAATTGCCTACTAAAGAAAATCTTGTGTTGTAATTATGCAACTCATTTGAACAATTAAAGTGTTATGAAGCTTATGTTTATAATTCTTATTCCCGTTGTTTAAGGTTCAAGGTTCTCCCACACATGAATTGTGTGAGTTCCAAATTATTTTGTCTACTAGTTTAATTGTTGTAGTGATTTCTCACTGTGAGCATGTTTGGGAATTCCTGCTGACCTTGGCTGGGACCTCCGTGATTTGTTTGGAAGTTCAATATTCGTTGTGTATTCGCGTTGGTATGTTTGGGTAATCCTGTATGGGCAACGTCTAGAGTAATTCACATCCTCATGGTCTGAGAACCTAAACAAGTCTGCAGATAGAGTATTTAACTCCGAACATTCAGGCTTATTTAGTCAGTCAGTAGTTGTCAGTCGGTAGTTGGTAGTCAATAGTTGACAGTATGTACTTTGTTGTAGAATATGTGTAAAGCTTCAGCCGTAGATTAAAGCCGTTATCTTAGAGTCTTGGTGCCTGCTCGCTACGCGAGTGTGCCTACTACATGAGTAGGTCCGCCTGGAGAAGTCCCCCACACACTCGGCGGACAAACTAACCGGTTCTTGTTGGAAAACCCACAAGAATCCCTAATATAATTGGTGGAGAATCTAACATAAATTATTGGAGGATTCGGCGCGATTCGTGAAGAAACCCGTACAGTACCGTGGATGCAGCCAGTTTAGCTCTCGTCGATCAACTCGTCTTAAGTGGAACAATGTACTTTGTTGTGGGCATCTAATCATTGCAAGCTTTGGGCCTTGAACGTTAACAATGTTAGTTCTGTAGTGTGTTTTTA
This sequence comes from Pachyseris speciosa, assembly GCA_016490735.1. Lineage (NCBI taxonomy): Eukaryota > Metazoa > Cnidaria > Anthozoa > Scleractinia > Pachyseridae > Pachyseris > Pachyseris speciosa. The sequence continues at coordinate 43,561 of JAEMWC010001047.1, forward strand.
GTCAGTTTTCATCTTTTCTCTTTATGTTACCAGTCAGCGCTTGAAATTTTGATGTTGCCTTACCGTTTAGGTTGTTGTCCGTGCTGCAGTTGTGTATATTGTAGTTAATGCTGCTGATTGTGAAGTACGGATTTGTTTGACTATTGCGTGCGCAAGGTTTTTGAGTAGCGGTATATCTCTTTGAGGTTGGGTTTTTCAGTTTTTAGTGAGTGAAGCGTGTTGTTTTCGTTGTAAGTTGTTTCTTGAGCGACTGAAAGTTCATGTTTCTTAAATTCAATTGCTTGATGCCTTAACGGAGGTGAATATGAGAGCTTGTTCAGCTTCTACCATGTTGGTTGACTTTCCCGTTTTTCGTGGAGACGACAGCGAAGACGTGAACGAGTTTATCGATAATTTTAGGCGTGCCGCGAAACTAAATGGCTGGTTTGAAGAAAATTTGGCGTTAGGACTTCCGTTATTTCTCAAAGGGCATGCTAGTGCTTGGTTCAAATCTTTACAGAACAGTAGCGGGTTATCTTTTGATGAATTAATCTCTGCTTTGATAGAGCGTTTTGCTTCTGGCGCTAATGAGTGGCGTATTCGGCAAGCTTTGAGCAATCTCCGCCAGCACGAAAAGGAAACTGTTGCTGATTATTTGTTGATTATTTTGCTCACGTTTGAATTTGCCTAGGTCTGAGTGGATTCATTATTTCGTCCAGGGTTTGAAACCCAAGATTCGTGAGTATGTGATTCTTCAGCAACCAGTCAATTTTGAAGCAGCGGTGAATTTCGCCAAGTTAAAGGAAACAGTTTTGTCTAGTTTTGACAAACAGTCCGTTTTTCACACCGAACTACCGGCACCCCAAATTGCTCGAGAGCCCATCAGTGTTGTAACACAGGAAGACCAAGAAGTTGACGCTTTCAGTCGACAAAATTGTAATGTCGATAAAAAAGGGTCGAATCAACAGATTATCAAAGAAGAAATTCAACAAGCTATGTTTGATGCTCCCAATTTGCGTAAGTTTCCGCAGCGTAGAAATTCCGATTTCCATTCGCGATGCTCGCCCCTTTCTCGTAGTGATCGTGTTTGTTATAATTGTGGTAAAAGAGGGCATGTGAGTTATAACTGTCGTGTAAAGTTGTACCGAAAAGACCCTCAACACAATGTTTGGGATAAAAGTAGAAAGCGCCATTTCAAAGGTCAAAATGATTATAGCTGGAACTTCAACAAGGGAAACGGACCAGCGCCCCTGTCTTGTCTCATAGCAAACCCGTAATGGGGGCGCCTAAAAGTCTGGGTAGAAAACAACAATTTTCGGACCGTTCGCGCTGTACTGATAAATTTGCTTTCAGTGAGCCGTGTCCTGGTTATTTTGTTGCTGAAAAACCTACAGAGTCCTTTCCTATCAGATCTAGTTCCAATGACGTCCATTCTAATCAATCTGAAGTGTTTGCGCCAGGTAGTTCCGCTGCGAGTGTTTCTTGTCAACAGTGTGCTCACCACATAAATCCACAAAGTGATTTTTTGACTGAAGTTATTAAGTCGTTGCAAGGGTTCATAACTAAATTTGAGACTATGGTCAACGGACCACTAAGATGTGAAAAAGACAAATGTTTACAAGTTGGTGCTGGTTCGCCAAGTTTTCCTGTTTTGTCTTGTAAAAGTGAGGAGCGCTTGAGTGAGGTAATCCCTCAAAAGATTAAAAAGGTTGCCGTTGTGAAGTTAAACAAGTTGGCGCCAGAGTTAAATGAAAATGTTATTGTTGATGTTCTAGAACAAAGTGAAGTAGCCACCAAGGCTGTTTTTCAAAATGAGCGCGTTTTCCCAGGTGACCCCGTTGTTCCTGTTTATAAGGACGAGTTGCCAGTTAAGCACACTTGTGGTGAAGTGGATCTAAATTGCCCAGCTTTAAATGATATAGAAACTGTTGACGGCGAATGTGAGTTAGTTTTTGATTATTCTTCTGGTGAAATTGTTTCTGAAGAGATGTTGGCAAAGGGACAGTTTGTAAGTAAAGAGTTACCTGATAATGTGCCTAAAACTATTGGTACTATTTGTTACCCATTTGCAGCTGGTAATGCCTCTATCCCTGTGGGTATAGGAGGATTAGAGTTTCGTGCTCTTATTGACACGGGTGCGGCTGTTACAGCAGTCAGTGCAGGTGTTTGGGACGAATGTTTGAGCCAAGCTAACTCTCTTCTTGATTCTTCCCTTGTAGCAGTGTGACGACTGTTAATGGCAGTCGCTTGGTTACTTTAGGCAAGGTTCTACTGCAGTTCAAATCGAATCTGATGTATTTCCTTTTGAAGCGTATGTGATTCAAGATTTGATGTACGATGTTGTTATTGGTAGAGATTTTCTTCAGAAATTCGGTTCCAAAATTGATTTTGTGAAGGGTGTAGTTGAGTTTTCCCGCGAGGAGGATCCTTTGCCTTTTAGTCATGTTAGTGATAGTAGTGATACGGAGGGAGATGAAAGTAGCAAGACTTTTGTTTGTTCAGTGCATGCCGATTCCTCGTTTGTGATGCCACCCCAATCAGAAATTGTAGTTACTGCCAGACTTGGTTCAATGCCGGAGGTGAGTGAAAAGTTTGGTTTAGTCACTCCTAGGTCTAACCTGCCTCATCGTTACTCAGTGTTTGGTGCGTCGGAGCTTGTGAGCGTTTCTACAGGTAGAACCATTCCAGTTAGGCTTGTGAATCCTTCCGCTCAACCTGTTAAGATATTCCGTAGGACTAAACTGGTAGATTTTGAAGAGGTTGATAGCGACATAGCGACATTCGAGCTTGGAGAGGCCAATCAGCTAGATGTTTCTGCTGGGTCTTTAGGTTCTCCTGAGCATCAGCCTCCGGAGTGTGATTATTCTTTCCTTCCTGATTTGTCAGATAATGTTTTGAGTGACGGCGATAAAGTAAAGTTTCAAACTTTATTCCGCAAATACCGGGATGTTTTTGCTTTTACGAATGATCAGTTAGGTAGAACTTCACTCGTACAACACGTCATTGACACAGGAGATGCTATGCCAATTAAGCAAAGGCCTTACCGTACTTCACCGGATTGTAAAAAGGAAATTGATCGTCAGGTAGATGAAATGCTTCTGATCAGAAGGGAATAATCCAGGAGTCCGTTTTGCCTTGGAGTTGCCCTGTTGTCTTAGTTAAGAAGAAAAATGGTGATTTTAGGTTTTGCGTGGATTTTCGGGCGGTGAACCGAATCACGAGAAAGGACAGCTTCCCGATGCCTTTAGTCTCGGATACTTTAGATGCTTTGTGTGGTACGAAGTATTTTTCCACTCTTGATTTAAAATCTGGCTATTGGCAAATTGAAATGCACCCTTTGTCTCGTGAGAAAACTGCTTTTGTTACGCACAATGGTCTTTATGAATTTTTAGTTATGCCTTTTGGTCTCATTAATTCTGGAGCTAGTTTCCAAAGACTTATGGGTCATATTCTTAGAGGTCTTGAGTATAGGTTTGCGTTGATTTATATTGATGACATTATTATTTTCTCAAAGTCGATTGAGGAGCATTTAGCTCATGTTGAAGAAGTGTTTAGAAGGCTTCGTGAAGCGAATGTGAAGTTGAATCCGAAGAAGTGCAGCTTTGTTAAGCAGAAAGTGGAATATCTAGGCCATGTGGTGACTCCTGAGGAGATTGGTCCTGACCCGAGTGAAGTGCATGTAGTAGAGAATTTTCCAACCCCAACTAATTTGAAAGAACTACGAGTTTTTTTCGGGTTAGCGAATTATTATAGACGCTTTATCAAAGGGTCTGCTGATATCGCCAGTCCTCTTAATGCATTGACTAGGAAAGGGGTTAAGTTTTGTTGGACTGAACATTGTGCTGATGCATTTCACAAGCTGAAGCGCGCTTTGATTTTTGCCCCTATACTAGCATATCCAGATTTTACCAAACAATTTTTGTTGTATGTAGATGCGAGCTCTACTGGTATAGGTGTTACCCTTGCGCAAAATCAGCATGACAAAGAGGTCGTTATTTCTTACAATGGCAGAGGTCTTGATAATGCAGAGAAGAACTACTCAACGACTGAGCGCGAATGTCTCGCTTTGATTGAAGCAATTAAGAAATTTCAGCCGTATCTGCACAACCGCAAGTTTACGGTCTTTACTGACCACAGTTCATTGCGTTGGCTTATGAATGTTAAGGATGCCACAGGTCGTTTGGCTAGATGGTCACTGCTTCTTCAGCAGTATGATTTTGATATCGTTCACCGTCCTGGGAAAGAGAATGGCAATGCTGATAGTTTATCTAGGCGTCCGTATGACTTTACCGAGTTGAGTTCACTTCAGGCCGAAGATCCACAGGTTGCCAAAGTTCGTGAAATGCAGAGGCGCGACCCTGCGCTAAGTGAGATTATCGATTTCTTGTTGGGCGATGCTTTGCCTGTTGATGACAAAAGAGCGAGGAAGATTTTTCTGTCTAGTGACAATTTTTATATAGGACAGGATGGTTTGCTCTATCGTTTGGATCGCAATCAGAAACGTAGTGCTCGTGAATCGTTTTCCCAGCTTGTAGTTCCGCAATCTATGAGGTATGAAATTTTGTGTAATGTTCATGATCACATAGCTGGTCCTCATTTTGGCGTTCACAAAACATTCCATAAGCTTAAGCAAAGATATTGGTGGCAAGGCATGTTCAAGGATGTCGAGTATTGGTGTGAATCGTGTGTTGATTGTTCAATGAGAAAATCACCTAGGAATTCTAAGAAGGCCCCGCTTTTGCCACTTCCAGTAGAAAGTGCTTTTGAGAGGGTTGCAGTAGATGTGTTAGGTCCTTTTAGGCCTTCAAGTAGGCAGAATCGGTACATAATAGTGTTTAGTGATTATTTGACACGATGGTGTGAGGCTTTTCCAATCCCAAGTGTAGAGGCCAGCGTAATAGCTCGTCTTTTGGTTGATGAGATCATTGCGAGGCATGGTGCTCCAAGAGTTCTGCTTTCTGACAGAGGAACTAACTTTTTGTCCAAACTTGTGGCTGAAGTTTGTAAGATTTTTCATATTTACAAGGTCAACACTTCTAGTTATCACCCGCAGACTGATGGTCTTGTTGAGAGGTTTAATTCAACTTTGTGTCAGTCTCTTTCTATGTATGTTGCCAAGAATCAGAAAGATTGGGATGACTTTATACCATTGATTTTGTTTGCTCACAGGACTTCTGTTTCAGAAGCAATTTGCGACACACCTTTTTATGTTCTTTACGGTCGTGAACCTCGTTTACCCGTTGATGTCAAATTTTTGCCGCCTGTTGCTGATGTCGTCACTTCGTCAGTCTTGGAACATCGTAAGCGTATTGTTGAAAAGGTCGAATTAGCTCAGAATTTGGCGAGAGAAAACTTGTAACGTTCCCAACAGAAAATGAAAGACTATTATGATCGCAAATCGAAGAATCCTGTGTTTGAAGTCGGTCAGCGCGTTTGAGTGTATACCCCAAAGACTAAGAAGGGTCTCTCTAGGAAACTGTTACATAATTGGTTTGGTCCTTATAGAGTTGTTGAGCAATCTTCTCCTGTTTATTACCGCTTGCGAAATGACACTAACAAGAAGGTGACCTTCGCAGTTCATGCTAATAAAATGAAGCCGTTTTTCGATCCCAACCTGAGACAGATCGACCCACCGTCCGATGATGACCCTAATGAGCCATATCTTGACGAGTCAGATATTCCGGACAGTAGTTTTGCTGACGAAAGTCCCGTTGGCTGCAATTCTCCTAAAACCGAAGCTCCGCGCGATCTTGAAACAACAGACTTAGAGTTACAGCCAGACTCTCAAAGTACCGTGCAATCACCGTAAGTCTCTGAGACGCACCTCGTAGATAACCAAACAATTTTCAATGCCGAGAAAATTCTTAAGTGTCGTACAAGAAAAGGCAGGACTCAGTATTTAGTTGAGTGGCTTGGATACCCCAAGAGTGCGTCTACTTGGGAGCCTGAGGAGAATGTCTTAGATAAACGCCTCATTAAAAATTTCAACAGCTCACGAAAGTGATTTTCTCTGGTTGATGGTCTGTTCCTTGAGTTAGTTTGTTTGCTTGTCCAAGCTGTCGTTGTTTTTGTTGGTTTCAGCTGAATTGTTTTACTTTGGCTCTCTATTTTGATATGATCCTACTATATTGGAAGTCGCTCGAGAAACTGAAAATTAGAGAAGACTAACAGCTGTAGTGTAAGTACAGCTGAGCGAGAAAAATCAATCAGATTTCTAGACTGAATGAAAGATTGTTGTTAGGTTTTCATCGATTTGTTGAACTTTATTTCTATAATGATGTTTTCTTAGTAGTTGTTTATAGATGTTGAAGTTCACTGTCATTTGCGGAGGAAGACTCGTCTGTTCTTGATATCCCAGTGTTTAAGGTCGTAAAATTAGTAACTAATTGAATTTCGGTGTTTGGTTGTTAGCCCTGTAAACACTTGACCTTATTGAAGTCTGGTTTGTTTAGTGTTTGTTTTAGTGCCCTTGTGTGACAGACAAGCTTCTCTCTGAAGTAGTATTAACCAAAGTTGAGGTATAACTGATTAGTGGAACAAACTCAGTTGTTCAACTGATTAAATTTGACACTTCGAAATAGGTCAATTAGATAGCTTAGTAGTCTTTGCTTGCGTTCCTGTGGAGTTGCTGTAAACATGCAGGGCGTAGTGGCTGGTTCGTTCTCATGAAGGAATATTCGATGTCTTAGCAATTCGCTGTCTATTATTCTGCCTGGAGGTTCGTCGTTGCTCGCGCGCAAGTGAGCCTACTTGTTCGTTTTATATTCATATGCATCCAAGGAACAACTCTAACGTTTGAAGTTACATTGCTACATTCCTGTTATAGCTGTTTGAGTGGTTTACCTGTTATGATATCATCAGATTTGTCATCAATAGTTGTCTTGCCTCATTATTGTGCAGTCAATGAATTGGAAGACTTGCGTTTTGTATGCCCGTTGCCAGTCGTTTCTTCCTGCCTTCACAGTCGAGGAACCGACAGTTTCAAGCGTTTCATAGTGAAGCTGAAGTCCCGGATTGATGGACAACTTCTTCCAATTGATGAACTTGAAGAACTTTGATGAACTTCGTGAAACATTTGATAAGACTATAATTGTGATATGATTGTCGTTCCTCAGTTTTTTTATCACAACACTAGTAGTACGGAGGACTTCTATAGTCATCAATTAGTGTAGTATTGATTTTTGAGCAGTTCTGTTTTGTATGTATGTCTAGTGATTTTTGCATCGAGGACGATGCTTGGTCTGAGAAGGGGGGTATGTTATGAGGCTTATGTTTATAATTCTTATTCCCGTTGTTTAAGGTTCAAGGTTCTCCCACACATGAATTGTGTGAGTTCCAAATTATTTTGTCTACTAGTTTAATTGTTGTAGTGATTTCTTACTGTGGGCATGTTTGGGAATTCCTGCTGACCTTGGCTGGGACCTCCGTGATTTGTTTGGAAGTTCAATATTCGTTGTGTATTCGCGTTGGTATGTTTGGGTAATCCTGTATGGGCAACGTCTAGAGTAATTCATATCCCCATGGTCTGAGAACCTAAGCAAGTCTGCAGATAGAGTATTTAACTCCGAACATTCAGGCTTAATTAGTCAGTCAGTAGTTGTCAGTCGGTAGTTGGTAGTCAATAGTTGACAGTATGTACTTTGTTGTAGAATATGTGTAAAGCTTCAGCCAAAGATTAAAGCCGTTATCTTAGAGTCTTGGTGCCTGCTCGCTACGCGAGTGTGCCTACTACATGAGTAGGTCCGCCTGGAGAAGTCCCCCACACACTCGGCGGACAAACTAACCGGTTCTTGTTAGAAAACCCACAAGAATCCCTAACAAAAGATTAGAAATAATACATGGGGTTCGCTTATTGAAAACATCGTGCATTAGTATTGAAACAGATTTAAAATAAAGCATATTTATTGGGATAGTGTTAGAGGAGACAAAAAGAGGAATGGCGTGTGACCTATAAAATTTAAAGTAAATGAGGCGAAGTGCACGCTTTTGTAAGACCAGAATTTGATTAATGTAAGTTTGAGCAGCATGGCCCCACACAACAATTCCGTAGGATAGATAAGGGAATATCAAAGATTGATAAATTGTTAGCAGTACACTTGTGGGTACGTAATGTCTTAGTCTAGCGATTATGCCAATCGTTTTGCTTATCTTGGAAGTGATGTGTCCAATATGATATTTCCAGCTGAGATTAGAATCAATTAACACACCTAAATATTTGACATACGACTGTTGTTCTAGAGACAAAAAAGTTTCACAATCATTATCAAATATTAGAAGATTCTGTATGTGATTAGCTATTATCTATCCACGTGGGATTTCTGAGGTTGGCAAGTGATCTCTTGTCGATACTCAAAGACAATTCTTCACGAGGCAGATTTCTTTACCTGTTTTAATCGTGACGGATCTACGAATTTAAATGAGGTTTGTAACCTGACCGAGTAGTATATCCGGTAGTCAACAAATACCACCTCGCCCTGTGACCTTCGTCGCTCCGCTCCTCGGTCACAGGGGTCGGTTGTATTTGTTGACTACCGGTTATACCACTTCGTGTTGTTTCCAGCACCACAAACACCCCTATTAGAGGTTGGGTAGCAGGGAGTTATACCATTGTTTTCCCAACCACGGCACGCACAAAAGAGCGCCGTATTGAACAAGGGCCGTACCGAGGTACCAATTGAGACACAATTTTTGTGGCCTCTATATATGGCAACTGGTGCAAATCGACAAACCCTTGAAGGACTTCGGCAATTGCTGGCGCAAACAATGAATCTTATTCCACCAACAAACCCCCTTCGCGCGATCATTCAAAACGAGTTGGCAGACCTACCCCTGTTCCCACCCCGCGCCCACAATGGCGCCGAGGCCCCTCACGCCGAACAGTGACAAAAGACATGGAAGAAGGGGATTATGAGGGGGTATAGGTTGGAAGGAAAGGTCGTCGTTTCGTTGTTTGGCGGTTGAAACATAACCTCGGCAACGACGCTACTCCCCATTTTATGGCCAAGATTCGAGAAAGAGTTCGCACAGCCTTTCACCTCTTCAGCTATAAACAGCGCAACACCGAGAACGGCGACGAGATCGAGCATTTCAAGAACCATGGCTCCTCGTGGTTTAACACCCTGCAAGAATCGGAGCAATGGCTGCAAAGGAAAGAGGAGGATCGTCTCGGTCTTGATAATATTGAAAGACCGTCCACAAACTGAGGTTCGTGGGTTTCACCACCCTTGATGTGAAGGCCGTGCTTGAACGCCAACCTTTGTTGGGAACATGCCCCCTTCCGGATTGGCTGCGCAACCCTGCGCACAGCCGGGTAATAGTGGCTTTAGACACCTTTCGGGACAACCTCTGTCTGTGGCGCTGCATCGCGGTTTATCAAGGCGCAAGATCAGATCGCTCCACAGCAGCTGCCCGCCGGCTCGCGCAGAGCTTTTTTGTTGCCTCCCTCCAAGATTGCCCCAAGACGTCGCTCAACGAGCTGGATAGGGTTGAGAAGCACCTTAACGAAGGGACAGCTTTTGCTGAGTGGCTTGGCATCCGCGTTTACGAGCCAGAGAGAACAGCCACACAAGAAGTAGTTTGGTACCTCAAGCGAAACGCGCCGGCAAAGCTGAAAAACGTTCTTTCGATCGGTGTTTTCGATGGTCACGCGTTTCTCATCAAGAACATTGAGAGGCTGGCAAAAGTGTACGCGTGTGTTCACTGTCGTGCAAGATTCACACAAGCCGGAAGTCTTCAACGGCACACTCAAACTTGCTCCAAAGGTGAGACACGAATCATCTGTCCAAACGAAAAAGTTGAAGCGCCGCCAATAACATTTGAGCGTGCCTTCTTCCCCGAAAAAACCGTTTACGCCACCCCCACCAACTAGGTTGAAAGAGAAGTGCGCCGTCGACAAATTCACATCCATCACGCGATGTGCGGGTACGGAGAAGAAAGGTGGGTTGTTGGAGCCCCTATGGACGGTTTTCATTCTGTCTCCAAAACTGTTTTCCAGTATCATGGTTGCTTTTTTCACGGTTGCCCAAAATGCTTTCCTGATCGTGAAACAACTGTCAGCAACGGAAAAACCCGAGAAGCCTGTTTCCAAGCCACTGTGAAGCGAACAAAAGCGCTTCGTGAGGCTGGTTTCTATTTTGTTGAAGTGTGGGCTTGTGAGGTCGAGCGTGACGGGAGCAAACCGAAAACTTTCACGAAAACCTTTCCACACGCGATTCTGTACGATTTCGAGGTCTTTGGTGATAAAAAAATTATCGGAAAGAACCAACTGACACATTGACGTTGGAAAACGTGCACGTCCAAATTTCTGTTTCTATCGGTGATACGTTCGAACGTGCGCCCACGCAGATTTGCGAGAGAGACTCCAAAGAGCTAATTCGCAAGTTTGTGGAAGAGTTGGAGCGGCGAGGAAAAAACATTCGGGAAAAGCTGCGACCGGAGTTTTTGCCCAAGGACTTTCACTTTCTTCCACCGACGCGCCGGGCCAAGATTGAAGAATGGTGTGATCAGGTGCCAGTCCTTGGGTTTAACTCTGGTCCGTACGATCTGAACCTGATAAAAGAGCATTTCGTGCAGAGGATCGCCGGGGTCGCTGGAAACACCAAAGTAGCAAAAAACGCCAACAAAATTATGTTTATTCTGACGAAAGGCCTCCGTTTCTTGGACATTATTAACTACTTGGGGGCGGGAACCTGCTATGACAAGTGGGTGAAAGCGTAAGACTGTGCAGCCGAGAAATCGTGGTTTCCGTACAAGTTGTTTGATTCACCCCAAAAGCTTGACTTTCCCCGTCTTCCTGATTACCCTGCTTGGTACTCTCGCTTGAAAGAGAAATTTGTACTCACGTTAATTAATGGAAGGAGTGTAAGTGCCTGTTAAAAACCAAGGGGATGCGGACCTTCGCGGACTGGCTGCATTACTACAACGATCTGGATGTGGTGCCTGGGTTGGAAGCGCTGGAAAAAATCCGGGCCTTTTACACCGAAAAAGGCTTCGACATCCTCAAAGACGATGTCAGCATCCCTGGTGTATCTTTTCACTACTTCAATCGGGGGTCGATGGAGCGGGGAGCCGAGCTTTGGAGCCCAAACAATGAAGAGTACGCGATGCTGAAAGGGGCGGTTGTCGGAGGAGCAAGTCTTGTGTTTAGTCCAGTTATTGCAAGGCAAAGCCGCTAAATTAATCCTTGGCAAAGCTAAACACTCTTCCGCAACAGAGGCAATTATCGAGCTTGATTGGCTAGTTTTGTGAGAAAGGCGACGGGCAACACCGTCTTTCTTTTGTATTTAAATGCATGCATGGGCTGATTGACTGGAATTTTACGCATGCAAGGGAAACCCACCCTTATAACACTAGACACAAAGACAACGTTCTAATGCCCAAATCTCGGTGCCAGTGGGGGCAACAAAAACTGACTTATTAAGCGATTGTGACGTGAGTCCAGCGGTTTCCCTCGGCACACACCACAAAAGGAAGAAAAAAACAAAGCGTAACATACAAACCCCTTCCCACAGTCCCACAATATACCACCATGAATTTAAAACAGCTAATATTTAATTGGTTAGAGAAAAGTAAACACGGCAAAATTAATACTAGAAAGTAAATAATTCTTGACACTATATACTTACAATTATGGCCTGAGTACTACGACTACTACTAATTAATTCTTAAACTAATTAAGTTACTAAAAATACTTTAAGCCTTTAAACCTCTACCGATAGCGAAAGTAAATCCTACAACAAAACTATTAACAAATATTTACAATTAATTTAAATAGTTCAGTTCCTTCCTTAATTGTTCGTGAAACAAACAAACCGCAGCTTCAACGTTCACACCAACAAACCACACCAACAACTGTACGCACAACAGACCTTTTCCTTCTTCACCGCTGGCGCCTTCCTTTTCTGTCTTTGCTCCCGTCTTGTTTGTCTCCTTCACTCCTCTTTGACTTCTCTGCACTTGTGCTCAGCTTCTCTGCGCTTGTGCTTAACTTCTCAGCACTCGCGCTCAACTTGTCTACGTTTACCGCCGCCGACAAAGGGGTTTTGTCTTGGAAAACACGGCTGGCTCCTGCCAATGACTCTTGGCAATGACTTAAAGCGACTTCGCCTTCCTTCTTACGGTATTCACTTCGACCTCTTCCTTGCTTCTCAGACCTTTTGACCTTCCAACTCACTCCAACCACGTTTTGCAGCTTACATTTATAAGTTTATACTAATTAGTTGCGCAATTAACACTAAACCTACAAACAGACTGTCAAAACTGTCGATTCTTTCATAGCACTTACAAAAATCAACACTTAAGGACAATAATCTTACATAGCGTTTTGATTACACAGTGCCTGAAACTACACGGCACAATACGAAACTTACATTTGTTTATGAATAAGAAATGTTTAACAATTAACACTTTACATGCATAGTTATTAAAAAACACGGTACCTTACATTCCTACATTTACAGCACTATACTAAATTAACACTAAAGGAACAATAAACTTACAAGCTTTTTTAAATGAGGAACTAAGTTACAATACAGCTCTAATTACGAACTACACTACAATGTTGAATAAGCACTAGATAATTAACACTAGGACCATACGAAATACTAAAACCGAAAAACTGAAAGAAAAAGCTAAAAAACAAAAACAAATCATCACACCTCCCCCTGAACAAGTCTATTTTTGTGGTGGGCTACCCAAAAATGGAAAATGGTTAATGATGATTATATGGGCTGGCAAGCTTAAACTTGGCTAAGGGCATCGACGTTAGAGTTGTTCCTGCCACTTCTGTGTTCCACTATGATCTCGTATTCTTGCAGAGTGACACTCCAACGCAATAATTTCCTATTTTTATCACGTACTTGGTTTAGCCATACCAGAGGATTATGGTCCGTTTTGGAGCCTAAATTTTCTACCAAAAAGATAGTACCTAAGAACTTCTACGGCCCATACTATACCCAGACATTCCTTCTCTGTGGTAGATAACTTTTCTTCTCTAGGCTGTAGTTTCCTACTCGCAAATGCTACAGGATGTTCTAGGCCTTCCTGATCTTTCTGGCTCAATTGCTCCTAGACCTCTGTTTGAGGCATCTACTTGGATAATAAATTCCTGATCCCAATGTGAAGGCCTCAATATAGGGGGTCAGTGTAGAACTTGCTTTAAATCTTGGAATGCAGATTCGTGAGCATTTTCCCATTTAATTTTCGCGGGGCTTTTACCTTTCGTCAGGTCTGTAAAGACAGCGGGCTATCTCAGAAAAGTTGGGATTGAACTTGCGATAGTAACCCACTAGGCCTAGGAATGATCTAACCTGCCTCTTAGTTTCAGGGATAGGATAGGAATGTACGAGGGCTGTTCTTGGCTCAATGCGCTCTCCACCGACACGGTATCCGACGAAGTCCACTGTAGACATTGCGATTTTGCACTTAGAAGGACGCGCGTTTAGCTTACAACTATGCAGACGTTCTAGAACCTGTTGTAGTTCAAAAACATGCTGTGAAAAAAGAAGAAGATGTATCAACTTCGACGCCATCGATGTAGGCATCTGCGAAGTCTAGTCCTTTCAATACGGTTTCTGACATCATCCTCTGAAAGGTTGCCGGGGCTGTTTTCATCCCAAACGGCATAACTAAAAACTCGTACAGGCGTTTGATGTTATGAAAGCCGACTTCTCAATCGTGGACGCTTCTAAGGGAATCTGCCAGTACCCTTTTGTAAGATCGATTGTACTGATGAATTTGGCAGAGGCGACTTTCTCAATCATTCTCTCCATAGACGAGATTGGATAGACATCAATCTTCGTTACACTATTGAGTTTCCTGTAGTCAACACAAAACCTAACTGTGCCATCCGGTTTGGGAACAGTAACAGGGGATGCCCATGGACTCATTGAGGGGCGGATTATTCCCATTTCCAGCATTTTCTAGATCTCCCTATTAACTTCTTCCTCAAGCTTTTGTGGAACCTTATAAGGGGGAGAGCGAATCGGTGGTGAGTCTCCTGTGTCGATCTTATGGGTGACTACGTGGGTCAGATTTGGTTGTCCAGAAAATAGGTCAGAGAATTTGCGTAGCAACTCCTTAACGCTCTGCCTCTGGGGCCCAGTTAACTCGTCCGAGACCACCACATCTTCCCACGTTTCGTCATTACCAAGGGGTGGCACGTCTTTTTCATGGGATAATGCCATCTCTGGTGACTCCGGCATTACTAGAGCAGCTACCTCATCTCTACTCTGCCATTTGCTTCACAAGTTAATATGGTAGGCGCGATACTGTTTGCGGGGTTTTCCCGTATCTACTTCATAATTGAATCCGTCGTTTGAAACCTTCGTCACTGTATAGGGTTCTTGCCAATGCATTTCCAATTTGCTCCCGGGGAGGGTAGCAAAACTAATGCTTTATCTCCGACTTCCAAGCGACGTCGCGTGCGGTGAGCATCGTACAAACGCTTCTACTCACATTGTGTGCGCTCCAAGTTTGTCTTAACAATTTGTTGCATTGTGGCAAGCCGTCGACGAAACTCGCGGATATAACTAATCAAATTTCCTTCCGAAGGCCTCTTTTCTAACCAGCACTCCTTTACAACAGCAAGCGGACCCCTCACAGTACGACCAAAGAGAAGTTCAAACGGAGAGTATCCCGTAGACGCGCAAGGTACTTCTCTATAAGCAAAGAGTAGATATGGAAGGTATTTATCCCAAGTTTGTATACGATCTCTCACAATATTTGTAAGCATAGACTTTAAAGTGCCGTTGAAAACGCTCGACTAAACCATTGGCTTCAGGGTGGTAAGTTGAGGTTTTAATGTGAGTGACCCCTAGTTGCTCCTAAAGTTGGGACATAAGTTTGCCCATGAAATCGGATCCTTGGTCAGTGACTTTTTTGTCTGGAATGCCAACCTTACAGAAATATTGCATCAATGCATTTGCAACCGCCTTGGAGCTTATCGTACGCAAAGGTATGGCTTCAGGATACCGTGTGGCGTAATCTACGATAGTTAAGATGTACCTATTACCAGATGTAGTTTTAGGTAATTCACCAACAATATCAACTGTAATCTTCCTAGAGGGCTCTGTTACGACCTCCACCGGCTTCAAAGGCGCCCTATTGGACTTCAACTTTCTAGCTACAATCTGGCATTGAGGGCATGTTGCACAATATTTCCGCACGTCAAATGAAAGACCTGGCTAGAAAAAATGAGCGTCAATACGGTCTAAGGTTTTTGCGTTACCCATGTGACCTGCCAAAGGAACAGTGTGGTCAACCCTTAAGATCTCATTCCTATACAATTCCGGAACAACAATTCGATCAACATACCTTGTCCCATGATGCTCATTTACAGAGAATTTGCGATGCATAAGAACTCCATTCTGTAAAAAGTACCCATCAGTTTCCTCTGGTGCTTTCTCAGTCGCCCCAGTTCGTACCTTGTTAAGCGTTACATCCAACATCTGATCTTCGGTCAGTTGGTTCCTGTTTCTGTCCAGAATATTAGTGGGGAACTCTTCCTTAGCTGTGTCATTGTCTGTTACTGTCTGAATTTTCTTCCCTTGTTTCTTCCGGCTCCTCGTCACCGAAAAGCATCCGCAAGTCACCCTGTTCCAATCCGTCTTGCTTGAGCTCTTTCTTTGAAAGGCTTTTAACTGCAAGCGAGTTCTCTCGGTCGATCAGCGCGTCCACTCTCTGCTGGGCATCTTCCAATGCTTTCTTATGCCTTGTCAAAACAAAAGCTTCAGCATTATTACAGTTAAAACCTGAAAAATTTCGTTCTTATTGCTCAAGGACATTTTCCCGAGAAAGGGTTTGTCCAAAAGACGATCTACCAAGGAGACAATCAACAGGTAGTCTATCCAACACCCCAACTAATTCTTTATGCTTCCCCTGTGAACTTTCAATTTCCACCCAGGCCAGGGGTACCACGAGACGTTCACCTGTTGCGGTTAAAACTGAAATTTTGTCACCGGTTAAAGCACCATTTTCCACAAACTTCTTCTGCACCAGCGTCCCTGTACAACCCAAATCGATCACCATTTCTGCAATTTTTCCTTCTATCTTGCCCCGGACGTTACATGGTGGATTTTCCAATGGTTCCGATTTCACGGGCGTCATACATAACAAAAACCCTTGCGACGGTCCACTACGACCCCTCTCACAGTTAAATGACATGCATATGGCCTTGCTTGCCGCATTTGTAACATGTAATTTCGGTTCTATTATTTCTACTGATGGGAGTATGGACAGGTTTTGTTTGTACTCCTAATCTACGTTATCGTTTCGGTTCCTGAGGGGAAATCTCTCTCTTAGGGTGAGACTGCTTCTGAGAACTAAATCCCCGACCTTTTCCAAACGAAGCATACTTACCTTCCACAAGATGGCCTTTCCTGGACTCAACATGCAAATTTGCGAGATGCACAAGTTCTTCTGCCGTTCTTGGTTTCTTCTCTTTCAACCAGGCTCTAAACTGCGAGCTAACTGCGTCAAGAAGTCTCTCTATCAAGATCTGTTCCAAGATCATTTTTGCATTACCGGTTGCCTCAGCGACAGCCATCCAACGATTCCGGTACCTACGCGTTCTATTACCACACTGGACAAAATTCTCGTCTGGTTTCTTTTCCGACGTTCGAAATCTAAATCTATAATGATCTGCAGTTAGTTGGTATGCCTTAATGATGATTGCTTTACTTTCCTCGTAGTCCTGAGAGGCCGGGTCTGGAATTTCTAGGTAAATGGATTTGGCCTTCTCGATGAGCTTAGGGACTAAGTTTCCGACCCACTCCTCCTTAGCAGTCATTTCAAATATCCTAAAATAATCATCAATGTCTTCATTCTCCCTCACATCTCTAATCTTTATGAACATAGGTTTCCTATTATCACTCTGTTGCCTTTCTGCCTCTCTAAACTCTTCTTTCTCCTTTCTAAGAACCCCAAGACGTTCCTCCTCCATGACTAGTCTCTCTTCCTCCTCACGTGCTTTCTGTCTTTCGTAATCCATCTCTCTCTCTCAGCCTCTCTTTCGGCCTCGCGTCTCTCTCTTTCTATCTGCCTTTCATGCTCTATTTCTCCCTTTCGGCCTCCCTTTCTTCCTGCATAATTTTCCTGCGCAATTGCAACATTTCTAACTCACGCTCTTGCAGTTGTAGACCTTGTTCAAGATTGAGATCAGTTGGGGCCATTTCTTGTCCTTCAACAGCATCTTCCCCCGATAATAGCCTATCATGTACCCTGAGTTTGCTTGCCAGAGTTTTTACCCCATCCTTACTAACGAAAGCAATTTGTCGTTTAATAGCCTCAGTTCTAAGGTTCCTTAATGACCATGAATCGTAATCACTTTCTTTCGCAGCCATAGTAATTATTACTGATATGTTGTGTGACTGTGTCTGAAGTGTATGTCCACTAACAAGGGAACTTTTATCCCACTCTTGACACCAAAATTGTGACGTGAGTCCAGCGGTTTCCCTTGGCACACACCACAAAAAGAGGAAAAAACAAAGCGTAACATACAAACCCCTTCCCACAGTCCCACAACACACCACCATGAATGTAAAACAACTAATATTTAATTGATTAGAGAAGTAAATAATTCTTGACACGATATACTTACAATTATGGCCTAAGTACTACGACTACTACTAATTAATTCCTAAACTAATTAAGTTACTAAAAATACTTTAAACCTTTAAACCTCTACCGATAGCGAAACTAAATCCTACAACAAAACTATTAACAATTATTTACAATTAATTTAAACGGTTCAGTTCTTTCCTTGTTCGTGAAACAAACAAACCGCAGCTTCAACGTTCACGCCAACAACTGTACGCACAACAGACCTTTTCCTTCTTCACCTCTGGCGCCTTCCTTTTGTCTGTCTTTGCTCCCGTCCTGTTTGTCTCCTTCACTCGTCTTTGACTTCTCTGCACTTGTGCTCAGCTTCTCTGCGCTTGTGTTTAACTTCTCAGCACTCGCGCTCAACTTCTCTGCGCTTGTGTTTAACTTCTCAGCACTCGCGCTCAACTTCTCTACGCTTACCGCCGCCGACAAAAGGGGTTTTGTCTTGGAATACACGGCTGGCTCCTGCCAATGACTCTTGGCAATGACTTAAAGCGACTTCGCCTTCCTTCTTACGGTATTCACTTCGACCTCTTCCTTGCTTCTCAGACCTTTTGACCTTCCAACTCACTCCAACCACGTTTTGCAGCTTACATTTATAAGTTTATACTAATTAGTTGCGCAATTAACACTAAACCTACAAACTGTCGATTCCTTACATAGCACTTACAAAAATCAACACTTAAGGACAATAATCTTACATAGCGTTTTGATTACACAGTGCCTGAAACTACACGGCACAATACGAAACTTACATTTATTTATGAATAAGAAATGTTTAACAATTAACACTTTACATGCATAGTTATTAAAAAACACGGTACCTTACATTCCTACATTTGCAGCACTATACTAAATTAACACTAAAGGAACAATAAACTTACAACCTATTTTAAATGAGGAATTAAGTTACAATACAGCTCTAATTACGAACTACACTACAATGTTCGATAAATACTAGATAATTAACACTAGGACCATACGAAATACTAAAACCGAAAAACTGAAAGAAAAAGCTAAAAAACAAAAACAAATCATCGCAGCGATACACAAATGGACGGTCTTCCAATGTCTACGAGGATTTCAAATAGCCTTGATTTATTTAAGAAGCTTGTGTAGACTATTTTATCTAATTTTAATATGCTATTCTCTGCTTCGACGCAAATGCTCTGTATTTGTCGACAATGCGCCAAGACATGCCTTGTGGGAAGAGGCAGCTTGTGCATTTCACCAACGAGGAGACAGTCAGAGAGGCGCCCGAATTTACCCAAAAAGTAAAAGACGGATCTTGGTTTGGGTTTGCCGAGGTCGACATTGAGATCCCCCAACATCTCCACCCCACATTTGAAGAAATGTGCCCTTATTTCATCAACAAACAGGTGCCCGCAGAAGCTGTGCCGCAGCACATGTTGGACTACGTGAAGCGCACAGACAGAACCCGTGGCACTGGGAAGAAGCTTTTGTGGGCATTGTCCGCTGAAAAGATGTTGGTGTGCGCTCCACTTCTGCGGTGGTACGTGGCTCACGGGGCGGTCATCAAAACAATCGACTATAAACCAACGAAAATATTCACCTGGTTCGTCAACAAGTGAACGACAAGTGACCGAAGCGCGCCACACCGGAGACGTGGAAAAAAGTAAGGCGCTGCTCGCCGAGGTTCTCAAGCCGCTGGGAAACAGCGCGTACGGGAAAGTGATTGAAGCTGGGTAGCGCCAAACGAACGTAGTCTACACGAAAGACGAAAAGGTTGTGGACAGGGCTTTGCGCAGCGCGTTCTTCTGCGATCTCGTACGAGCTGGAAAGCCGGAAGCCGCGGATTACAATCAAATGACCGTTTCAATTCGGCATTGTTGTTTATCAGCTGGCCAAGCTGCGGATGTTGGAGTCTTACTACGATTTTCTTGACATGTTTGTCGATCGCAGGGACTTCGAACTGATCCAGATGGATACCGACAGTAATTACATGGCGATCATCGGTGACAAGTTTGGAAGACGTGATCAAACCAGAATTGCGAGCAGAGTTTGAAGCTGAAAAGAAAAAGTGGCTGTCTTGGGACAGGCGGAGCAACCGAGAGCCGGGGCTTTTCATGTTGGAGTGTGTGGGCCAGCGCATGATCGCTCTTTGATCGAAATGCTACTTTGTTGAGGAAGAGGAAAACGAGAAAAACAAGCTCAGCGCGAAAGGGATGTCAAAGGTACAAAACAGGTTGACCTGGGGGCGTTACAAAGCGGCGCTTCATGGCAACGAAGACTTGGCGACGAATATGGGCTTTCGAATGAGAGACGGCTGGATGATGAGTTACGAACAGCAGAAACTGGGGCTGAGTGCCTATTACGACAAACGGCGGGTGCTGCCGGACGGGATTCACACGGAACCAATTTAATTTCATCTTGCGTGTTAGCGGGGGTTGGTTGGTGGTAACTCAGTGTCTGGTGGAACAGCCATCAATTTCTCGCGCACGAAGCTGCGTTTTGGGCCGTTGTGAAGCCAATCCATGGCAGGTTGGTTCTGTTTGATCATGGCTCTTTCAAGAGTGAAAGTCTTCAGCGACCAAATTGGGTCGGTGGCTCTTTGGACACCACCTTCAAACTCACCAGGTTGAAACAAATAGCGGACTTCAACATCAGCAGGAAGTGTTTTTTCAGTGGCCCCGACAGGCCAACTGAAAGGAGCGGTTGCTTGTTTTGCGAAAACACTTCGTTGCTTGATTGCGTCAACGGGTTTTCGCTCTGTCAGCCAAGTGGTTTGTTCGTTGAGAGCAGAAACAACTTGCGGAAGCCTCTGCACCAACACAACAGACCGTTGGTCTTCGGGAAAGCGAAGCTCTACAGCGTACTGGTGGCCGAACAACCGCTCAGCAAGAGTGCGGTGAAACCTCTCAAAAATTGCTTGGTAGCGGTGAATCTCGGGATGTGCTCGTCGGATGGCTGTGCCATGACTTTCCATCGCTCTCGAGACAGCGCCCATGAACTCACACCCCGGGTCAACTTGCAGCAGTTTTGGCCATCTAAGTGGCTCGCGTTTGTAAATTTTCTCAAAACCACGAGCAACTTCATCAGAATTTTTCGAGCTCAGTGGCTCGGCTTCCTTGAAACGGCTGGCCAAATCAACGACAGTCAGCGCGTATTTGAAAACCTTGCGCCCGACTTTGTCATGGAGAATGGAAAGCAGGTAGGCTTGGTGCGCCGCGTTGGGTGTGGGCATGTCAAACTTCGGCCGAGGAATGCGGCGCGGTGCGGGCAAAAAAACCTGCCCAAGAGCCTGTTTGGCCAACTTCTTTTTTGCAACTACTTATGGAACTTTTGCGACCTTGGCCAAGTTTTTCACCGCGGTCCACCCCTTCCAGTTGCTACGCGGGCTGTAATATATTTGGGAAAGGCGCTGTTCCCCATTTAAAGCGACCTTTTTCATTGATATACTTCGCTTGGAAAGATGTTTGGAAGGGAGTTTCCGCCTGAACCGGAAACAAAAAATGCTTGGCAGCAGCTCGCTAACTATCAGCAAACCCTGCAGTTGCCTCCCCTTTCGTTCTGAGGAAAAAAGAAGGCGATGTCCTTGCGGGGGAAACATGGTCGAACAAATGTGTCAAAACTGCAGAAGAGTGAATGAGCTTGACACAACAACACCCCTGGAAACAGTGGAAAGGCGACCAGCGGTTGTTTCTAAAAAACATCTTGACAGCGTCCTTGTCAAACATGGTATTTTGGAGGACGTCAATACCATCAGGTTTGAGGGGAGACAAGTGTACAACCAATCGCGGTGGCTTTTTTGGGGGGACCTCATTCACGATTTGGGTCCCTGCTGTGGCAAATCGGTCAATTACGTTTGTTTTTTTCACGATTACTTTCAAGCAGTCCAAAAAGAAGCTTGGTCGCGCAAAAAAGAAATTCTTTGGCGGCTTTACCCCATTTACAACAAAATTAAACCATCGACCCAATACCGGGCAGAAACAAGGTTCCTCATTTGGTAGAATTCCTTTTTCAAACGGCAGTAAAATGTTCGTTGTATTTCACCTGAAGCTTTTCGGGAATTTCCATGCAGTGGTCACTGACAAAGTCGTCAATCATTTTCAGTTTGTCAAGAAAATCGTTCGCAGCAAGAGGTTCGCCCCTGAGATGGAACCTGTTGGCGTCCCAAATTTTCTTGTTTTCCACTCGCGCGAAGCCGGCCTTTTCGGTGTCTTTGTCGTATTTTTTGGCGGTCGCGACAATTTCCACGACAGCGCCAAACGTGGTCAAACCAGCAATGACACCCGGATTGAGAGTAATACCTCCAGCAACAGCTCCAGTCAGCAGCGCCTTTCCAGCCACCACAATGCAAAGCAAATTTTTGCGTTGAAAGGTTCGGAAAAGCTTTTCGTAGCCCCAATGCTTCTTGTGATAAAAAGCATAAAGCTGTTTCAACATCTCGACGGTGTCCTTCGTCCTTGTCTTTGATCAAAGTAAAAAGGTACGCCCTTTTGTTGATCAGATGGGGCGAGGCAGAAAAGTTGTTGATGCAAAAACTGTGATGTTGTTCTCGCTCGTAGACTCATCCATGTCCTCCATCAGATATTTGAAAGGGTTCGGTTGGTGCCCAGAAAAAGTTAAATGAGCAGCGTCGGCGTATTTTTTGTTGACACCATCGCAGGGGTTCACGGGGTCTTTCAAGTTCACGAGTTCGTTGTTGTGCATGTCAATCGCACCCGCCATTTGCCCGCCGACAAAAGGCGCTTGGTCGACATAAACCTTGTTCACTGCGTCTTTGTCGTCGGTTGGAACCCCCAGATTTGTGATTTTGTGTCTGCCGATGGCCAGGTCCCCGAACATTTTTCCTGGTCCATCTTTTTGGAGAAAATGCTCATCGACATATCGTTTGTTTGTTGCGTAGTCCGCGGCGAAAAAGAGGAGGGAGGGCAAGATTGATAATTGCGTTGTTGCTCATGTTTAAATCCACTTGCGCTATTGCGTCAACTTTGGTTCGCAAACTGTCGTCCACGTATTTTTTGTTGACAGCGTCTCCTTCACGCGAGCCAGAATCAACATCTTTCAAGTCACGAATTCGGTGCCCGCCCACATCCATGTCGCCGGCCATTGCTTGCGAGCTGTCCCTGAGAAGAACGCTGTCAATGTTTGGTTTCACTGACAGACCGACGACAGATTGTGCATGTTGGCCACGTCTATGTTGCTTGACCCATCAGCTAGCTCGATGATTCGGTTGGTGCCCATGTTCAGGTTCGCAAGCATTTGGTTGCTTCCGTCGGTTTTTACGTCATCCCCATGTGAGCTGGCAGGGCCTTGCGAGCCTGTAGGGCCTTGAAGGCCTTGAGTGCCTGTTGGGCCTGCAGGGCCTGCAGGGCCTTGATCCCCTTTTGCCCCGTGTTGGCCTGGAGAGCCGGGAGGACCGGGAGTGGCATCCCCGGCAGTTCGTTCAGCCACCCCATCGCTTTCCCGCGAGTTTAAATCTCCTCATCGAAATTTTTTTTGATCAGCTTCTTGGGTTTGTCGTAGTACAGGAAAGAGAACTTTTTGTCGGTGGCGCGGTCCATCAGGGCGGGCTCCACCCCTAGCTTGTCGGCGATTCGTTTGTACTCTCTCGGGAGGAAACGGAAAAGGCAGTTTGGCTACAGTTGTCCCGGATGATTTTGGGGACCTTGTAAAAGGTTTGGGACAGATAGATGACGTTGCCGTTCCGGTGCTGGCCGTTGGTAAAGTAGTTGATGATGTCGTTTTGGTTTTTTCACAAACCAGGTCATCAAACACGACGATATTTATGTTGTCGGGGGAGGAGCTCTTCGAGCAGAACGATTTCGTCCCCCCACCACCACTTCGATGACCTGGTAACCAACCTGGGGGTCGAAGTTTTCGGCGAAGTCTTGCAGGAGCGCCTGGTACTTGTTTCGGTGGAGGTTTTTCGAGAACAGCAAAACTTTGTCGAACACCAGCAGCTCGTAAAGCATGTGCAGCAAAATGTTTGTTTTGCCCAAATGGCTGGGCGCGCAGATCAACATCCGGAAAATGTCTTCGGGCATGGACGGTTGCCCTTGTTGCCAAGCCGACGCCGATACACCATGTCATAATTCGGAATTTTCATTCTTCATATACTCCCCCGCGGATAACTCCTGCATCAATGTCCCTGCAAAAGTTGCGCGAGCGGGCAGCGGCTGTGGCCGATCTCGAACAGCAAGAACAAGAAATCCGGGAAAGATTCAAAAAGAACAAACTCTCAAAAGAGCAAATCATGTCTCGCAGACCGGCCGTTGCCGGGCCAGACGACGATGACCAAGAGTTTTCTGAAGGAGATGAGTGGGCGACAGAGGGCAGCGGGTCTGAGCGTCTTTCGCCGATGAAATACTCGAAAAGCTGTGGGTAATGTTTGGGTCGATCTGGGCGGGCGACACTTCTTTGCTTTCCAAGTTCGTCAACCACAGGCTTCTCACAAAGGCCAAGAAGCAAAAAATCATCCGGCATTAGATTCAATGACTGCCCGCCTGGCAAAAATGGTCTAGGAGCATATAGGATGTCTTTCCACCTGCTGCTGGACTCAAGCCTCGCGAAGCTGCAATGGAAGGGGGGGGGTGGTGCCAACCAGAAGTCCCCCGATTTTGGAATCGTTTTCAACCCCCACCCCCCAACTGAGCTCGATTCAGGGCGAAACTACGAAGCCGCTCTTGACGAGCTGATCACAATGACCTACTCGTGGCACAACGCTGCGGCAAAGTACAACAACAACAAACTGCGGTGGAGAAAAAAGGATAGAGCATAGCAAACTTTGACTTTCCCGGACGGAATGTACGGCTACACCAACCTCAACATGTTTTTGCAGGGGCACACAGGGATTGTTGACCTCAATGCCGACAAAAAGGAGCACATTTTCAATTTGTACTTCGATTTGCCGGTTTACCGGATTGTGGTCGTGATGGCCAAGGACTACGAGCTCGACCTCTCTGTCGGAGAGGTTGTGAATCTGCTCGGGTTCGACAAAAAGGTTTTGAAAGACGGAACGAGTTTCACAGGCGACCGGCTCCCGAACATAACAAGAGGCGTCGACTGGGTTCATTCACTGCGATTTGATCACACGGCGGACAAACGACGTGCCCAGCGACGTTTTGTACAGTTTTTCCACCGCAGGGCTTCAGGTCAGTTTCTCTTTTAAAAAAAGAGCTTCGGCGCCTCAAATTTCATTCGGTAAACAAAGCGCGGGTTGACGGTTTCGGAATCCGGGTCACGGACGGGTGGAACAACATTCTGGATCTCAACGAGTCTGATGTGGCGGTGGGTCTTGTAATCCGAGAAGTCCCCACCTCGGATTTAAAAATTTCTTGAAAGGTATACACGAATGAACCACCCGAGTGAGTGGATGAAAATTTTCGACCCGCGCGCCGGGCGGTATCGCTACAGGTACAAAGGCTGGGGCGTGATTCGCAACACCCTCATGGCCATCGGGCAAAACTTCACAAGAAAGGCGAATGCGCAAAAGCGACGTTCTCCAAACACGGGAAGAGCAGGAACAAAAGGCAAGGGTGTCAAAAGGGACGCAATGGCGAGTGGAAAAGGGGCAGCACAAATCCAACAACTGTTGCGGAAACGGCGGGCGCGGCCCAGTTCCCGCCCGAAGGTGGGAAAAGACGCCATGTGGAAGTTGACGTAAATTTTTGCCAACCGACTTTGAAATTTTTGTGGTGATTTTTCACTAATAAAAAAAATTTCTCGTGAAATCTTCAGGAAAAGTGGTTTACACAGCGAATGATGTCCACAAAGTAATCTTCATCAAAACCTTGTTGGACTATTCCGACGACTATTCGAGAAGCGTGGGAAAAGATGAGTTCTGGTATCTCGACACCGACAACACGACCGTGACAAACCCCGCCACCCCGGCAACGAATCTCGGAATCAAGGCGCGGCACGCCCGTTCGCGGGGGGCTGGGACGGTCAAAACCATTATCCCTTTCAAACACTTTTCATTTTTGGAGGAGTTGTTTGACAGACCTCTGCAGCCGATGCAACTTTAATTCGAAATTGAGCTGCAGAATGGCAATGAAATGATATTTCAGAATGATGCCACTGAGCGGCGAATTGTCGTCCGAAAGCTCGAATTATGGGTTCCAAAACTGCAAATGACGCCTAAAGGACAAAAACTGGTCAACGAAAATTTCCTGAAACCGACTCAATGGCTTTACTTGCAAGAAACGCTGATCCCCAGCAGCAGCCGAAGAGATGCCAATAGACCATGGCTAATAATTCCTGGTGTGAAAAACGCCAAACACGTCTTCGTTTTCTTTCAACAGACACAAAAACAAAACGCTCTGACCTTCAACCCCTACAGCTTCGACACCTTTGACCTCGATGGGGGCAACTCGGCAAAACTGAGCACTTGCCGCCTGCAGTACGGAGAAACCTTTTACCCCCAACTGGAGTATGACGGTGAAGACCAAGCGTACATCCGCCGCGATCTGATTGAGTTCAGATACCGGAAAAATTATCCCAACTCGGGAACACAGGTAATTTTCGACTACTAATCGACTATTTATCTTGTCATTTACTTCGACCTCAGAGCAACCAAAGAAAGCATGACAGGCGACTCCAAGAATTTGCTTTTGCATTACCGGTTAAATGAAGCCGCCAATGCTGAGGATTAGATAATCCTTGCTGCCGTTCTGAATGAGGAAGAGATTGTGATAAAACAGGAAGCAAAAGCGCTGGTTGTGGTTTGAAACCAAAGGGAGGAAATTCTTTTCTTCAGTATAAGATGGCGACGACGTATCATCCGTTCAAACTCGCGCTGTCTGACGGGCAAAGGAAAGCTCTTCGGAAGGCTTTTGCCAACAAAACGGCCGTGACTTTGCGCATGAAAAACGCACAAATTTGGCGCGGCGACGATCTTCTCTTGACCACCACCCAAATCAACAAACTGCAAATGGCGGCCAGCGCGGGGCGCGGTGCCAATGTCAAAATGAGCAAAACCCAGATGGAAGAAACTGCCCAGCGGGGTGGCAATCTTTTTTCCACGGCGCTCAGTCCTGCTCGGCCCTTGCTCTCGCCGGCGGCCAAAGCTTTGGCAACTGCGGGGCTCAATTTTGGCGCGGAGAAGCTGTTGAAAAAAATCTTTGAAAAGGGTTTCGGGCCGCAGGAAGCGCAGCTCTTCAAACTCACACAAAGGTTGTCCCCAGCCCCCCAAAAAAGCTTTGGAAAGATTTCCCGTTGGCCGAGGAATGGTCCGTGGTGGCGGCACCGCGCAATATGGCGGGATTCTTGCCATGCTGGCTTCCATCGGGGTCCCATTTGCCATCGACCTTGTCCGCAACATCCTCGGCAAAGGGATGCATGTGCGCCGGCGCCCGCTCCGTGGCCTCCACCACCTCCTCCGCGAGGAAGTGGAATGCACGTCAACTCTGTCTGGGGGCGCTGGGAGGGTTACGAAAAAAATTAAAACCCTGCCTTGGGGCGGGAAGATTCAGGGACGTGTCGCTGTCCAACGTTGATCTGCAAAATTGGTGCGCTTATCTCGGCATTCCAGTCAAGGGAATTTTCTCGCGCAATGAAACCAAGCCTCTGCACCATTCACCCTGCATCATCAACCTGGATGATTTCGGAAGTTTGGGCACACATTGGGTCTGCTTCTGCCGCGGGAAAGAAATGGAATATTTCGGCTCTTTTGGGCTGCCGCCAACAATGGAGTGGGAAAAGGAAATGCGAAAACTGGGAAAGAAAACCTTTCTGCGCAACGACAACCAAATTCAGTCCATTGACAGCGTGCGTTGTGGATATTATTGTTTGCTGTTTCTGAATGAGCGCAACAAAGGCGCAAGCTTTTCCGACATTCTCAGCAATTTTTCCAACGACGTACGCGCAAGTGAAAGGGTAGTGAAAAATTACTCCCTGAATATAAGGCCCGCTTGATGGAGATTTGAAAGATGGGCGCAAAACCCCGAACGTCCCTGGGACGGAGCGGTTTGTCCCAGCGGGGCGGCTTGTTCCAGTCAAAGGCAAAGGCCAAAAAAGGCTCACAGCCACCTGCGCTGTTTGTGGAATAACCGAAAACCGGTGGTTGAAAAAAAGGGAAACTAGCTGAGCCCTCTCTTGCAGAGGGCGCTGGAATTGGTACTGACATTGCTGGAACTGCAATGGATTTCGCTCTGCAACATGGAGTTCCATATTTTTTCAAAAAGGGGGTGGTGAAGCAATGAGAAACCCCAAGCTTAAAAAACAGGCCATTGATTGGGTCATGAAGAAAGGCAAACCTGTGGTGTAAAAAGTTGGCAGCGAAATGCTCAGTCAACTTTCCACAAAAGTCAGACCCCACATTCGTTACAAGACTGACAGGCCGGACCTTGATGGGCGCGCGCTTCCCATCCCTTTCGCGTTTGTCGACTTCGGAAAGTTGTGGAACATCATTTCCGACCCAACCCTTTACAAGGGCTCCAAGATTTTGGAACAAGAAGGCCGGGCGCTGGTTGCTGAATACAAACGACAGTACCAAGAGTACAAACGCCAGGGAGGCACACGCAGCTACAGCTCGTGGATAAAATGGATAGCATACGGAAAGGGGTTCACAGGCGCGGGGCTCTTTGTTCCTGGTTGTTTCTATGTCCCGAACTTCAGCCCAAAGCTGCTGAAAGCTTTTGCGAAAGCGGTCCTGAACCACAAAGGTTACGCGGATGTTCTGGAGAAAACCCTGCCGATCTATTACGGTTCGGGGCTTGACATCCACGAAATGATTGGAAAAGTGTCGGCGCCAAAAAAAGGTTGGACATTACCCAGCCACAACTATACCGGCCCGTACAACCCCCTTGAGAAACAGTTTGAATATGATCCTGAAACAAAAAAAAGGCGAAATCCAAGAAATTTATCAACCACCGAGCGGCCCCACCGTTGCGGTTGTCATGCAACATGATGTTGATTACAGCAGCTGTGGTTTTCGTGCAAAAAAATATGGTGAGGACGAACAAATATTCAAGCACGTCGCCGACCGCAACATGGTCAAGGCGCTTGACGCAATCCCGTGGAAACAAAGACAGTGTGGCCATACTCTGGTCCGGAACTTGATCAAGACCAAACAGAAGCTTGGTTTGGGGTTGCTGATCGTTAAGTTCCCTTATCACCCACCGCAATTCCTGAATGTTTCCCCGTTGGGATTTAACCTTTCACTCAAAAGATACATGAATGTTTGCATGGTTGCAACCATTATTCCGCTTGCTTAAAACAAGTTTGTGTTCAATTTTTCTGCCTGTTGTGCACGAGAGTTCGCAAATATTCTTTCAGCGGTTCTCGTAACCCTCTTAGCCTTATCAGCCTCATAAACCTCCTTATTCAACATTTCTTCCCAAGAACGGAGGTTTTCTTGTATCACTTTTTCAAACAGTTTTTGCCCCTCTGGTTCTTTGCTCACAGACAATAACAACCAGTCCTTCTTTGTCAATGAACACGTGTCGTTGTCATTTTCCTTAACA
This sequence comes from Pachyseris speciosa, assembly GCA_016490735.1. Taxonomy (NCBI): domain Eukaryota; kingdom Metazoa; phylum Cnidaria; class Anthozoa; order Scleractinia; family Pachyseridae; genus Pachyseris; species Pachyseris speciosa. The sequence goes on from JAEMWC010001047.1 coordinate 72,570, forward strand.
ACCTTGTCAACTTCCTGGTGGGAGTCAATTGGATGTGCCATGGTATACTGAGGGCGCCCAACCTTCAAAAGGGTGTATCACAAATGTTTTGGTGTAAATTTTAAGAGGTTTTGCCTCACTTCACTTCATTGGGATCAAGAATTTTTTGACTTTGTTGTTGGTGGTGGCAACACCCTTTTTCAAGGTTTTTTTTTTTTTTTTTGCTGTGTTCCTTTTTTCCTTGACAACACCATATAATCGGACATACAACCATTCCTGTAAAAGTAACAAGCATCACAACAAACATTGGCAAAACAACCGGTTTAGTTGAAGAATAAAGGGTCAATGTTGTGTATGCCAACAAAAACATCCAACCAAAAAAGAATAAATATTCCAAAAAATCAATGTTAGCTTTTATTTTTCTCGCTTCAAACGGCGAAGTTTGCTCGTGATCGTGTACAACACGCTCCATCATACTATTTAATAACACTCGTCCTTCAAAAGGGCTTGCTGCGATGTTGTCGTGAAGGTTTTGAACCTTTTTTGCCCGTTCCACCAACCCCAAAAAGGTTTCAGTGAAAGCTGCTCCTCTTGTTTTCTCCACATATTCCAATGGATCCGCCCAATTCAAAAGCAACACATGAGCGAACTCCATGGGTTTGTGATCCATTGGAGTTTTTCTTTCCTTTTTCAACCACTCTTTAATCTCAGGAAGAGGAGCTTCTCTCATCTGGCGCGAGATCGGGGTTTGAGCCATTGATACCTGGCTGCACCCAACCTTCAAAACGACTTTCTTTGTTTGCCATTCACGCGGTAGGTGAAGAAGAAGAAGAAGAAGAAGAAGAAGAAGAAGAAGAAGAAGAAGAAGAAGAAACACTCGCAGCCCCCAGCTGGCGAAAAACATTGAAAACAAAAAGCACCCTCTCTCACAAGTTGAAACCGCATCAGATCTTCTTTATCTTCCAATTCTGCTGCAAAGTTTTCCTCTTCTTCAAAGGCGTCAACTTCCCTTTCGCGCAGCCTGTCAAAAACCCACCCGTATTCCACAATTATTTGTGACCAAACCGGCTTTCGGTGATTCTCTTCAATGCAGGCAAACATTGTGTTAACAACCTCTTTAACAAACTCAGGTGTCCAATGTAAGGAATAAAAACCTACCATGTCTCAATTGGTACCTTGGTGCTGCGCTTGTTCAACACGGCGTTCTTTTGTGCGCGCTGCGGTTGGGCAAACAATGGGATAACTCCCTGCTACCCAACCTGTAATAGGGGTGTTTGTGGTGCTGGAAACAACACGGAGTAGTATATCCGGTAGTCAACAAAGACAACCGACCCCTGTGACCGAGGAGCGGAGCAACGAAGGTCACAGAGCGAGGTGGTATTTGTTGACTACCGGATATACTACTGACCGAACTAAATTTTTATTAGCAAATTCAGCTTAGCTTTTCTTCGTTATTTTACAAACCTTTTCAGTACTTTACTTATGCATCGCAAATACCTTCACAGTATTTTCCGACGAAGCCTCCTTCACATTTGCAATTACAGCAATTTCTGATGTTGGGTACACAGGTAGCCCCATTTTGGCATGGTGTATGCAGAAGTGGGGTCTGAAAATATAATAAAATAAATAAATAAATAACCTTTCTTTACCTTCGGTGGTATTTATAGCACAAAGGCTAGTGGGGCAGCGCAAATACAGAAACAAGTAATTCAAATAAACACAACATGATAAGAATCCCATCTGGCTGGAGGCAAACCAGTTGGCTATTTACAAGCTAGGATGACCGAGGAGTTGAACCAGTTACTACCCAGAACAACACCAGCTAGCGGTCAGAGCGGGATTTGAAACCGAGGTGATCGCATTGAAATCCAGCGCCCCAAACCACTCGGCCATCCTGCCTCCCTCAAACGAAACACAACTATCATGGGCACCCAACGAGCCAAAATCAACCAATTGCTTTAGAAAGGCATTTTTTTAAGTACCTTTTGGTGTTTGAAGTCTGTTTAAAGTGATGTTTTCATAAGCTAGAAGAAGGTCATCTTTTCGGATTCTGTAGCTGAAATTTTAATTGCCCGAAAATGTTAGGTAACAAAATATTCCTCTGAGAAAATGCAAGCTGAAATGAACTTTCCGCGAACTTTCTAGGGAATTAATTTCTTTCCGAAAATGCTAGCTGACGTTTTTGACTGCCAAAAACAGCAATTACGACTTGTGCGAAAACATTATGGGTTATGATTTCCCAATTGCGAATCTTTTAGGCCATGTTTTAGTTTCGAAAATCCGAGTGCACTCTTCAATCGACGCCGAAAGCCCGAGGCAAATTACCCTCCGCCGAACAGATATCTACCGAAACTTCTCGTTGGGTGCCCCTGGACTATTAACATGAATCTTCAGTTCAATTGGGCAAGGAAGCCACCTGAAAAACGGCGCGGATTAAACGCGGTCATTCGTGAAGTAGATGACGTTTTTTCTTTTTGTTAGAGTTCAAAGTCTATCCCTTTTTTCTGAATGATTGCATTTACTAAATCATTTTATGGTATACTAACCAAACGTTCCGGGAGAAAATTATTTAGATGAATCGGTTTTCTAGAGCTCACGCATTGAAAATGAAAACAAGGACACAGCTTTGACCAGTCTCTACATACTTCAGTTGAAAAAGCTTATCATTCTGTGGTACTCGCAGCCAAGGGAATGGTGTTTTTCCTTGGTGCGCAGTTATTCTAAAGGAAGGAGGGAGAGAGCAAATTAACAAGGATTTGTATTTGAAATCGCTCCACAGAATCAATAAGCTCACCTTAATAGAATAGTGATGGGAACTCGCATTTTCTTTGTACTCCTCTGGGTTGCTGTATTTCGTAGAAGACAACAAATCACACCAAAGTTTGCCATCTGCTTGTTTGGATGCAGCCACGTTCAAAGATTGACAGAAAGGACTACTGAGGCATTCAAAGGTGCAGTCAAAGATGTCGTGCACTGTGTATGTTTCAATTCTTGCCGTATTCAGATAATGGAACTCGTCTTTTAGGAACACATCTTGACCGTGATCTCGGGAACAAAATTTATCTAAACAGTAAGTTATCATCTTGGTTCAGTCCTGTTGAACTCACATTGAAATGTGTGGCCTAACCAATACTTAGTTTTGCAATGATTTCCATTCTCGGCCTAGCCTTCTTCCTGCCTAAATTTTCTCTGAATACCATCTCGAAAACCGAGTAACAGGTGTGCAATGTGCGAAGTAATAGTAATAGTAGTAGTAGTAGTAGTAGTAGTAGTAGTAGTAGTAGTAGTAGTAGTAGTAGTAGTAGTAGTAGTAGTAGTAGTAGTAGTTGTAGTAGTAGAAGTAGAAGTAGAAGTAGAAGTAGAAGTAGAGGTAGAGGTAGAGGTAGAGGTAGAGGTAGAGGTAGAGGTAGAGGTAGAGGTAGAGGTAGTAGTAGTAGTAGTAGTAGTAGTAGTAGTAGTAGTAGTAGTAGTAGTAGTAGTAGTAGTAGTAGTAGTAGTAGTAGTAGTAGTGGTAACCCTTACTTCACTGTCGGAGTATTTAGCCCCCACGGACTGACTGGGAACACTTAAACTAAAATATTAAAATGAAATTTACAACATTAGAAAGATTTAAAAAACATATGATATATACAATGCAGTCTATTCACTTCCTCGGTTTGTAATATTAATTGAAAATAGTTGGCCATAAAATAAACATTTACAATGCCGAATCACTGCAAAGTTTACAACACTAAGTGTAATTAAATTATATTCCATACAATCTATTTACTGGCTCGGTTTGTAATGGTAATTGAAAATAGTTGACACAAAAATAAACAATATACTGCACCGTATTCACTGCAAAGTTCACAACAATTACTGTGAAAAGTTAAATGATGTGATAAATTAAGTTTCCTGACTTTATTTGTAGAAGTGGCTAAATCTAATAGCAATAATACACCATTTCTCTAATGTTCTGTTCCTGGTTAATTGTGGGAAGATCCAGTCCTTCACGGTGGGCCAAACCATCCCTCAAATGGGTCATGAAAGGCGTGGGTTTTTTGTATAATTTGCAATAACTTTGTTTCTGTTCAGCATATACCCACCAAACGTGGCACGTGTGCATCGGACAATATGGGAATTATTTTGACATCAGTTTTGACAGGAATTATCAAATTATGACGACACCATTGATAACGTCATATTACAGTCTTGATTCACTTTACTAATATCCAAATGGTTTGGCCTGTATTCGAAGGAACACATCAAGACAAGTTCAATGCCGCAAACTGTTTGTCCATTCCACAAAAATTAGCAGACATATGTCCTTTTAAAGTTTGACAAGAGTTTAACAAGAAATAATACACAAACTGCGGTGATAAACATGACAATTGAACGCATTGTTGGAAAACAAAAATGAAAATATATCGTTTGACTTGACGTTTCGTATGTTTCGACATACATCTTCAGAAGTGACCGTTAGGAATTAAAGTAACAACTAAATTTGAAATTTAAGATAAGTAACTAATTAACAATAACCTTGACAGAAGCTAAAAATAATTTGCATATAAATGATGCAAACTAATAGAGATACAGCTTTTCGCTGCGTACATTTTCATTTAAGGTAGGTTTCAATTCTCTAATTAGTAGAGTCTCCTTTATCTTGCAATGGGTATCTGACCGACCTTTCGCCAATATCTCAAAGTGGTCCCATTTTAAGTTGTGACCAGTTGACGTGATGTGGTCTGCGATAGCAGATGCATGACAGCTACTCGTGATCGCTTTAAAATGTTCAGTTTTTCTGTCATGCAAGCTGCGTTTTGTTTTTCCAATGTAGAAATCCTGGCAGTCCCAACAACTAGCTCTATAAACAACTTCCCAAATGTCTAAAGTTGTTTATAGAGCTAGTTGTTGGGACTGCCAGGATTTCTACATTGGAAAAAAAAGCGCAGCTTGCATGACAGAAAAACTGAACATTTTAAAGCGATCACGAGTAGCTGTCATGCATCTGCTATCGCAGACCACGTCACGTCAACTGGTCACAACTTAAAATGGGACCACTTTGAGATATTGGCGAAAGGTCGGTCAGATACCCATTGCAAGATAAAGGAGACTCTACTAATTAGAGAATTGAAACCTACCTTAAATGAAAATGTAAGCAGCGAAAAGCTGTATCTCTATTAGTTTGCATCATTTATATGCAAATTATTTTTAGCTTCTGTCAAGGTTATTGTTAATTAGTTACTTATCTTAAATTTCAAATTTAGTTGTTACTTTAATTCCTAACGGTCACTTCTGAAGATGTATGTTGAAACATACGAAACGTCAAGTCAAACGATATAGTTTTATTTTTGTTTTCCAACAATGCGTTCAATTGTCATGTTTATCACCGCAGTTTGTGTATTATTTCTTGTTAAGCTACGATGCCAAAGACAAAGAGTATTTATGACAAGAGTTTGCCCAGAAAATTGGTGACCCCCCTTGTAAAATAGGCCAAATTATAGTTGTTTCTAGGTACAACCATTTCCCGATATGTTGCAGATTGGTTTTTCCTCATGACAAGAACAAATAAAATACAAAAGAACAGAATGAAAGACTTTTCTGTGACTGATATTGCAAAAAAAGTGCTTTTTTGACGTCATAAAATGTGACGTCATCAATATTTTCATCACTTATTTTGTCGTTCTAAAGCCGAAAACGAAACTTCCAAACTGATACGATTTTTGGAAACTCAAAAACATTATATTTCAATAAAATGTTAACTTCTTTTGAAAAAAAACTGAAAAAAGTTTTCAAGGGGTTTGATTTTTGAAGAAAAGTATGGTTAGCTTGGTTTCCGGGGGTCAACATTTTTTTCTTTAGACTGTCATAACCCAAGTACCTTTTGTGGTACCAAAGAGCGGTTTTCGGTGTTGAACTCCTCTTTTCAAGTTCTTGTAAACTTCACATCTTTTTGCCTGAAGTATGAACTTGATATCAAGCATACTTTTGACGTTACCATTTGTGACGTCATCATTTGATATTTTTGGTTTTGTCGGTTATCATGTCAAAACGATTGGGACAACAACCCAAACGTATATACCAAGTATGGCGAAGAAATGAGCAAAAGACCCAAAATCAGTCTAAATGACCCATTTTCGGGCCATTTGGCCCCACCGTGCTTTGTGGGGCAAACGGTCAAAATCACAATTTCAAATTACGTCCTAAAATGGCCTTTGGTCCCCATAAAGGGCTGTATCTACCCACAATTAACCAGGAACTGATCATTAGCGAAAAAGTGTATTCCATTTATCGTTAATGAGAAAACAGGCTATATGGTATTCCAACCAATATTAAAAAAATGAAGCCTTTTGATGACTCTGATGGCAATTCTTTCTATTTTAAAGATAGCATCCACTGTTTTCCTTGACTGTACCTCACAAAAATATTCAAATTAAATTCGACTCTTTAATAAGTAGAGTAAAGAATAAAATTTTGAAGAAAATGAGACGCCATAAGAAAGAAAGAAGAAAATAAAAAGGGAAAGAACAAGGAAAATAGATTTGGGTAAGAAGATGGAACGTGAGATTGTTTTACCTGAAACATCAATTGAAAAAAAAAAAATACTGGATGTCCTCAGATCTGGTAAACTTTCGGACACAATAACAATTTCTCTTTATTTGCAATCTGAATTTACCAGAGACTTCACCTTGAGTTGATACTGGTTCGTGGCCAGATGAAAATTATTCAGAGACATTTTTTAATATTCCTTTTTATAATTTTAATTGATAACCTCTCAAAGGAACATCAATAACTATTTACGCCACAGTGAAACTACAAATCCTGGTAATAGTTTTGCAAGATCCATAATCAAGAAAAGAAAAAATAGAACGTCAATTCAAAAGTTTTACCGAGGGAAGTGTATGTGGCCTTGAAAAGTGATTATAATTTGCGGTAGCAGCTGCAAAACAAATGTAAAGGAAATACGCTCTGCTTGGAAATACAAGGATCACGCTGACTCGGGGAATGAGACCTGTTAAAACGCTATTTGCTGTCGATTTTTATTATGCACCGGATCGATTTTAGTGCGTCTAGTGCAAAACGTTTAAATTTATATTTTTCTGTGGAAGCCATCGCCGATGGGTTGATTGCAAAACTGCAGGGTACGTTTTGTGTTTGAAGCTTATAACTTACAACTGCAAAAGCCCTTCTAGGTAACACAATATCAAGCAGTTTACTTTATGCCTTTGGAATAGAAAAGATGCAACATCATATCACTCCCCACCCACACTAAAGGCCGGTAAACACGAAGGGTTTTGCTCCCGGAGAAAACTCCAGGGTCATTTTATTTTGCAAAACAAGTACGACTATAATTTTGAGTTGACAGTCAACTCAAAATTTGTGATCACGATCTACATTGAACAGATGCAACCAACGAGCTAAATAAAGGAAAAGCTGTAGAAAGGAATTACGTTGATGCAACCATGATAACATATGAGATGACATTCCAAATCCTAAGCCTTAGCTTCTTTCAAAGCTTGCATTAAATAGATTTGTCTCTCTCGCTTGGACTTACACATATTTTTCTCCCCTTTTTCTTTGCCTTTTTTGAATTATCATCTGTAATATATGTCTGATTTGTAATAGAATTAATTTGGCACGCCACGACTAGCGTTTTTGGCTACCTGCGTGCCAAGAAACTGTACAGCCAATATTTGACAATTATTCTACAAGGGCGCGCTTGATATGAAGTGATAAATAACCAACGAGGCGCGTAGCGTCGAGTTGGTTATAATCATTTGATATCCAGCAAGCCCGAGTAGAATAATTGTTTTATTAAAAACTCTACGACGCATAATTGAGAATCTGAACAAAAAAAAGGTGGAAGAAAGGAATTCGGAGAGAGGGCGCAAAAACCTTTCGGCGTGTTGCAACGTTTCCGAGCAAAGTTGAATGAACTCAATGAAACTGTCCGAGAATAACGTTGAAGCTTCAGTTTACGGTCCTTTTTGGAAAAAGTGCAGAGGTTTTTTTTTTTGTTTGTTGTTTTTGTTTTGTTTTTTGTTTTTGCTCTAGGAATGGTTGTGAATGGTCAGTAGTTTGGTAAAAAAAAAACATTCAATCACTGCTCAAAGAGGGTGGGACGGCTTTCACTTAGATGAACGAGCCGATAGAAGCGAATTTGTAATCCATCAAAACAACAGCACCATCGGCGAATTTCATCAAAATGAAGACAAAATGTAAATTTATTTTGATGGACTGGATCATTGCCTCACCAGACCTGATCGGAAACAAGATATATGAGGATAAGACAGTCAAATGTCTAGGTTATGCTTCAAGAAATGGCTTATAGAAATTTGTCTCGGTGCGTGGAACAAGAACTGGAACCGCAGCCGAACAGAATAACAAAAACAACAAGAACGGTGATTCTTCTCATGGTTTTTTTTTTTTTTTTTTTTACAAAACATCACATCTGTGACCGGAAAGTTTGAAGTTGGTGATTGATACGTTGCATCGAGTGCAGGTCAGAACATTTTTAGTGTGTATTAATTTTTTAAAAAGTGTCACTAATCCCTGGAAAGATTTTCAATAGTGGATTATTGCTGCAGATGTTAGCTGAAGTTCTTGTTTGTTCAGTTTGTTTTGAATAGACAGGTCCGTGAGCATATTTACAGATTGGTGACGTCGACACTTGTTGTTGAATAAATATTTTCAGTTTCGTTTAGCTAAGCTAAAAAACTCTTTCGGTATCTTCGTAAATAAAAGTGCGTTTTGCTATTAGCTAAACATCAACAGCCCGGAAAATTTTCTTAGCGCTGCAACAGGATCCTAGCACTGTTTCTGCGAGACGACTAATGTTTTAATGGCTGCCGTTTCGAGGGAAAAATTTATTGAGCTTTCTCTGTTTGCTGACGTTTGCGTTGACCATATAAGGTAGTGCAGGTATATGAGCTGAGAGCGGCTAACCAATGAAAATGCTGGAAATCTGATATCCGTAGTTCAGTTTTTGAATAATATGTAATAAATATCTTTTGTCTTGTCTTGTCTTGTCTTGTCTTGTCTTGTCTAGTCTTGTCTTGTCTTGTCTGTTTAAAATTAGCACGAAGATAAATTGGATCTATTCGGATCCCTTAGCTGAAATTTTAATTGCCCGAAAATGTTAGGTTACAATATCTTCCTTGGAGAAAATGCTAGACGAAATGTACTTTCCACGAACATTTTAGAGAAATGGTTTCTTTCTGAAAATGCTTGCTGACGTTTTTGAATGCCCAAAACAGTAATTTCAAAATTTCCGAAAACCTCAAGGCCTATGTTTTCCGACTGCGAATATTTAGGACATGTTTCAGTTATAGCGAAAATCCGTGAGCACTCTTTAATCGACACCGAAAGCCTAAGGCGTACTACCCTCCACCGAACAACTATCTACCAAATCGATAGTTCGTTTAGGGCGTTAAGCATCGTTTTAGTAGCGTCAGTTTCCCGTTTTAAACTGAATGAAACTGATAAAAAAAATTTACTCCGAAGACCGAATTAATCTATTTCGTGTATCTGGCTGGACTAATGGATATCAACTTCAGTTTAGTCGTCTACTTTATTTGTTGATCCACATCAGATGCAGGCACGAAAAAGCGCAAGACCTTAATTCGGAGTATATAAGGTATTACTTTTAGTAATGTTACGCCTTAAAATCAATGTCTATTCAACTGTGCACAAGCGCATGGAAGAGTGGCGCTCAACTCACCAGCATACAGTACTGAGCTCAGTCCAAATGAAATCCACGCAAGGAGAACGAAGCCCTTGAGAGAAACCATGCTCATAGTTTCTCATAAGTTTCTTGCGCCTTCCTGTTGTTGTGAACAGACTTTCACAAATTAACTGGCGAATTTAAATGAGTGGGTAGTTAATTATTCTATCTTTCTATGCAGGGATAAATTATTAACAAAGGTACTATTCAAGTTATTTTAATCAGGTAATCTTCACCGGGAAAATTCTTTTGCCTGTCCTTGGTTTTTTTCCAACGGTACCTTACAGTATGAACTACGTCATCTGTAACGTCTTGCTAAAATCCAGAGTATGAGACGCGCTTTTCCGAAACTTTTGAATATTTATCAATTGGCTTCAATCAACACAAAATTTTAAACTTGTATCGGAGCACGCTTACTACAGGTCGACCATAATTAAAGCTCATTCATATATTTGAAACGAACCAGTTGGTAAAATAAAATGAACACAAGATTCATAAAATGTTTTCACTGAAGACACAAAACCGTTTTACTGGTAATCTGAAGGGTCTTATGTTGGATTCCCGTTGGGAACTCTGACTTTTTCTTTTGCTATTATTTTATTATTTATTAATACAAAACAAACCGTTTTGCAATTAAAAAGAGAAAACTTATGCTTTGTTTGGCCGGCTCGACAGGGGCGTCTTTTTTCCTGCGCAAATATTTAACAGAGCACCGGCCAAACGCCCTAATGGGCTTGTCAGACGACGGGAAGTTTCGAAAGGCTCTTTTGAAAACACACTAACTGAAAATGACGGGTCTTTTCGCATTACGCCGGAGTCAAGTTCGTCTAACTGAAAGCTCAAAAACAATTTTTCCTTATTTACATTTAGTCTACGGATACCTCAGTCAGTGAAGTATGAAGGCGGTTCAACAATTCCATTTGATTGTAAACTTTTTTTTTTTTTTCTAAAAGAGGTGAACCATCGTGCTGGCTTCAAAACGTACAAAAAGTGAAAGATAATTGGATACACTACCGAGTCATAAGGGGGTGGGTCTATTCTCGAGTTGACGTCACAACTGCTTTGCATTCATGTTTACAAAGACATAATGCGGTGTAAATCAGTTTGTGACGTCAGATCGAGATAATATACGTAAGCCCCTCACTAGCTCGGTCGTTGGACAGATGATGACCGGATTTTTTAACTTTTACAGCCAATAAAAAGTCAAGATAACTACAATCCTGGCCAATAGTGTTGGGACAGTTCATGGCAGATGACTTCAAACAGCCCCTCTTAAGACTAACACCGCCCAAGACGGCCCAACCCCTCCCCCCACCCCCACCCCCTGTCAATGTTTACGAAAATCTGGGAAAAAAAACTTTTGAAATCAGAATAGCTTCATTTTCTTTGGTTCAATTGACACGACAAACAATGACATGATGAACGTACGTTGGCAATTATTCCGCTTCTGGAATCCCATAAGAAAGGAGGAATAACAAGGCTTGTCACCCTGTGGGCGCTGCTTCGCAACATTCATAATCAAAAAAAGACGCGAGGAAGGTTCAACATTGCTAGGGGAGGGGGGTCAATTATATTTTAACATTGCTAAGGGGAGGGGGGTCAATCACACTGGCTTCCATTGGTCTTTTTTTCCAAAACGTAAAGGTCATACTTAAATCCTGGGTTTTAGAGCGAAAAAGGGGAGGTGTCCCAACAATTTTTGGCCAGGATTGTAGTCAAGATTTGTTGTAAAAAAAAAATAGCGCAATGCGTTTCAAACAGGCGCAAAGATTTATTTTAGCGAAAAAAGAAATGAGCTGAGGCGCACTTTAACAAATACGGGTTTCAGTAAATAAATTCATTAAATTTTTAAAAAGGTTGTTCCCGGCTAGGAGCATAAATACTCTCTTCGCGTTTTACTCTCACTGTTCTCACTTTAGAATTTGAAACTAAAAGTCATCCATTCAAGAGGACTTCCATTACCTGAATGTGCGCAGAGGGGGAAAATAAGACAAAACATATGTTCAGTTACTTAACTTATTAGAAATTTCTGACTCTCACTGTAGTTTTGAACCTCAAACGAGGTTCATTAAAAACATACGCACGCGGTTCCTCGCCTCGCGTAGTAATCAAGTGTACTTGTAGTCACACTCGCTTGTGCAAATGTGAACCGTTGAAGGGCGGTTACGCTTTTTTGCCAGATTCAAACCGAAGATGGCCGAAGGTTTTGGGTCGAAACGTCTTTTAAAAAGGTTCTTAATGAACGTGGTTTAACATTTTAAACAGTCAGTGTAAAAAATTTCTTATAAGTTAATTATGCAAACTCCTGACTGCAATTTCAGCATAATACGTTCAGTTGCATTAGTCCGTAATAGAGAAAAGGCATTCGCTCTATTAGTTCGCTTCGCTTCGTTTCTTCATATCTTTTCAATTTAATTCCGCCTAACGTTTTGTTTGAGAGATTTAGTGAAATTATATCCAAATATTCAAAAAGATTCAGTTATTGTAGAACCGCGCAGCATCAAGTAACGAGTGTACTCGAGTCTACACGGCTTTGCAATCTAACGGCTATCCCTCGAAATTATTTTGGTGGTGTTTCGTAAGGAAAGCATACTGCAAGCTTCTATGTTGGTAGTCCCTTTTGGATGACGTCCGCTCGGTCATCCAAAATCCCAGAGGTGAAGCGAGCCGACGAGTTTACTGAAACGTTCCTACATGGAAACATAACGTTACTTTGCTATAATCATATGGCGCAAATTCTTACCTTACGTTTAGGAAGTGCTTCTAGAATAGGACAACTTTACCTGTTTAATTTCCCAAAAATAAAACTTTCCATTGCCACTTTCTATTAAGATACGACACACTTAGGGGATTCGTCCACTTAAGACCACCTCTTTCTCCAAAATCAAACTAACTCAGTAGAAACCACCATATTGCAACTCGTTGCCGTAGACGATGACAAGCACAATGATGTATGAGTCTCTTGTAGCCATGGCAACAGAACAAGCTTTTGTTGGATGTCTTTAATAGTGCTTCTTCGGTAAAAATGATTGAGCAGAAACACTCAGTCAGTGAGGCAAGAAGCAATTTTTTTTTACAAATTATGCATAATTATATTGACCTATGCTGTGAACCTAAACTTGTGGATTGACTCTGGATATTTTCAGAGAGAAAAATCTTCAAAGTTTTACTTTGCCAAAAATGGGTGTTTTTGCCTATACCTACCATCAATCTTTGGAATGTTATGAAACAACAATTCAACAGATTGGAATTTTTTTCTGGTTCATGTCATACAAGTTGTGTCTACCTCAAATTTCTAACAAGAAAAAAGTCAAAAGTTAAAAGCAAATTTATAACCCTTATAAATTTAAGTTAATGGGACAACCAAGACATATCACACTGTGTGACATACTACCTGGGCAAAGCTCTGCTGTCACTCTCAAAGGTCATTCGTTGCTAACGTGGAAACAACATCTCCTGTCACATTTGACCAATCATATGCTGCTTTTATGCACGTGCGTTGCCGTAGTGATTCACCCGATTCATTCACTTTAGCCTCTGCAAAAAAAAACATTTCTATTTTCTACTCAAGTTTACCTTGAAGTACTGGTGTTCCTTCACAAGCTACGCTCCTTAATCGGTTTAGGACTGAAGTTCCTTACCTGCCGCCGCATTATGCCGCCTGCACGGACTGGTCGGACCCGCACCGGCGTCGTTCGGTACCGCCATCTTTCGACATCTGACCACTGCACAATTACAAGAACTTTGTCGACGCAACGGCCTTCCTGCAAATGGCCGTCGCACGGCTCTAGAAAACAGACTAAAAACGTTGGCATTGCACGGGTAGACGAATCCAACGATCAAACGACAGACCGACATTTACCCTCTACAAGCCCTCCTGTTCAGCAGCGCGTGCAGCCTGCCGCATTCACAGAGGAACAAATCACCGAAATCAAGCGACTGGTTCAAGACTCCGTTACAGCCGCGGCCAGAGATATTGCAAGAGAGGCCGCTCTCGCAGCCATTGGAGCTACTCAGTCACATATACAGGCACCGTCTTCACCTGCTGCAACTCCAACATCCCAAGCCGTGACCCAAAGTATCCTGGGGAGTACTGCTTTTTTAGGCTCACAGGAACAGCATCAACAAGCTGGACAGAGTCCTCAACCAAACGATGGGCCGCTTTCGCTGGCGCCATGCCGTCAGGGAGCACCTTTTCAGGAGATTCCGGCGAACTACGTTAAAGAAATCCAATCTGGTGAGTTCTTTGACCTTTCGAAGCTTCTTCCCAAAAACCTGTCGTTGCATGACGAAGAGGACAACCTCGTGTTGTCACTTGACAATTCTGTTATCAAGGTGTCAAAGAAAACGAAAGCATCCACGTCCATAACGGACATTGGACAGTGGACTACCGCATTTACACTGTATTTATGTGTTTTTATTGAGAAATTCCCCTTGCGGTCACAAGAATTACTGCAATACTTAAGCCTCATTAGGTACGCCGCCCGGGTACACAAGGGGCTGGGATGGGTCATACAAGTTTAGGCAGAAGGCAAGCAAAAACAAATCACTAGTATGGTCCACACTTGACAGCCAATTATGGCTTACTATTTTTACAGTACCCCCAGCAGTATTGAGAGAGGAATATCCTCTTTTCACTAATGGACCCTCAAGCAGTAGTGCCAATTCAGGGGGATCATATGGGGGCACCTGCATTAACTACAACAGGTTTGCATCATGCACTAGAGATGTGTGCAAGTACAAGCACATCTGCAACCGGTGCAGCGGGGCTCACCCTGGGTGCGAATGCCCCTCCCTTTCCAAACACCGAGAGCAAGAGGGTGTTAAGGACAAAGACAAGGACCAAGGGAACTTTAAGTCCAGTTCCTCCCGTAGACACAAGTGAGGAACATATGTCACCCCTCCCCACACCTATCAATGTTAGTGAACTCGATAAAGCACTGAGGGAGCACCCTGATCGCATCTTTGTCTCCAAATTGTGTAGTTATCTGAAAACTGGGGCAGATATTGGGTATAATGGCTCCCGCATTGCTAGATTTTCACCTAATTTACCCACAGCCTTAGCACAGCCCGAAATTGTTACTGAAAATTTGGCTAAAGAAGTCGCCTTAGGGAGGGTAGCTGGCCCATTTTCCACTCCACCGTTTCCCAATTTGCAAGTATCCCCTATAGGGCTAGTGCCTAAGAAGCACTCCACTAAGTTCCGAACAATATTTCACCTCTCCTTTCCCAAGTCTGGAGTTACAAGCATCAATTACTCAATCTCAAAAGAGGACCATAGCTTGCAGTATGTTACCATTGACAATGCTATCTGCGGAATTCTCCGTCATGGCAGAGGCTGTTTTCTTGCCAAAACTGACATTGAGTCAGCTTTTCGACTTTTTCCTCTAAAACCTTCAGACTATGAGCTCTTTGGCATGTTTTGGGATGGCAAATATTATTATGACAAAGTTCTTCCATTTGGGTTAAGAAGTGCCCCCTTTCTCTTTAATATGTTGTCAGATGCTGTCGAGCGGATCCTTCTGAATCAGTGCTATATCTCTTTTGTCTGCCATATTCTCGATGATTTCCTAATTGTTGAACCTGCCTCACCCTCTCCCCCGTTCAACCAGGCCTTTCAGGTGAGCTTGTCCAGCATGCTTCTCACATTCCGAAATCTTGGTATCCCTGTTGCAACTAACAAAACCCAAGGCCCAGACAAAGTCTTGGAGTTCATGGGCATTATCCTTGATTCAGACAAGATGGAGGCCAGGCTACCCCCCGACAAAGTCGAGCGGATCCAGACATCTCTTGCTTCCTTTGAATGCAGGAAATCCTGCACCCTCAAGGAATTGCAGTCACTGATAGGCACCTTAAATTTTGCATGCAAAGTCGTACCTCCAGGAAGACCCTTCTTGCAACGTATGGTCAAGCTTACTTGTAATGTCACCCAACCCCACCACCACATTAAATTAAGTTCAGGGTTTTTCAAGGATCTTCTAACTTGGAGAAAATTCATTTCTCACTGGAACGGGGCTGCCTTTTTCTTATCAACTTCATGGGTAGACTCTGTTTCTTTAGAACTCTACACTGATGCCTCGGGTGCCTTGGGCTTTGGAGGGATCTTTGGGCGGAAATGGTTTCAGGGTTGCTGGCAAAGACATCAACAGGTAGGCCAGCCAGGCATAAGCATTGCTTGGCAAGAACTCTTTGCCATCGTTGTTGCCTGTCACTTGTGGGGGGATGCTTTTGCCAACAAACGCATCATCTTTTACTGTGATAATGAGTCCGTAGTTCACATTGTCAACTCAAAACGGTCTCGTATCCCAAGGGTAATGGATCTGGTGCGGCATTTAACACTTCTCACTCTAGAACACAATTTTTATCTTAAGATCATGCACATAGAAGGGAAAAAGAATAAGATTGCAGACTCCATTTCTCGCTTTCAGATGGAGAGATTTCGGTCTTTAGCACCACATGCCGAGCAAGCCCCCTGTCCAGTACCATCCATACTCCTGGAGATCTGAATGTTGACATCAGCTATTACCTGGACTTATCCATTGCAGCATCAACAAAACAGACTTATACCTCGGCGGAAAAGAGATTTCTAACATTCTGTCTTCTCTATCGACCTTCTATTGGTAAGTTCTTGCCAGTGGATGAAAGCACTCTTGTTCAATATGCTGCCTACTTGGCACGGTCAATTAAGTACTCCTCTATCAAGAGTTACCTTGCTGCTGTCCGCCATTTGCACATCCGGAATGGCTATGATTTAGATCTTAAAAAGTATCCCCGCCTACAGCTGATCTGCAAAGGCATCAAACGGTCACAGGGCTGCTCTACAAGAGTCCGTCTACCTATTACAATCCATCACCTCAATCTTTTTTTCTGCCTTCTTGCCATCCCACATACTTCTAACTATGATTCCCTTATGATCTGGGCGGCCATGGCCCTGGCTTTCTTTGGTTTCATGCGTCTTGGTGAATTGACTTGTAACTCAAAGTATTCTTTTGAAATACATCTCTCCCCAAGCGATGTACGCTTCCTTCCAACTTTGAGCCACCCAGATTACATGTCTATTCAGGTGAAGATTTCCAAGTGCGACCCATTTCGGGTTAGCCATGCCATCCTAATTGGGAAAACGAATCAGCCTATCTGCCCTGTGAAAGCAATGAAGATGTACCTGAGGGCAAGAACCAACACCACGGGGCCCCTCTTTCAGTATCAGTCTGGCACCCCACTAACCAAAGATGCTTTAACTTCTGAAACTAGATCTCTCCTAGCCATGTCTGGCCTCAACCCTACGCTATATGCTGGCCACAGTTATAGAATAGGGGCCGCTACCACTGCTGCCTCTGTGGGCCTCCCCCCTGGTTAATTAAGACTTTAGGGCGCTGGTCTTCAGATTGCTATCAAAGATACATTAGATGCCCCCATTCACTTTTGTCAGAAGTCTCCAGTAAGCTTCTTAAGGACATGTTTAATTAGGCTCTATACTGTACATTATTTTGCCACTGTTCTTAGCGCTTTCACCACCAAAGGCCTCCCCTTTTGACGAGTAAAATTGTCTGGCGTTGGACGAGAGTAAAATCTTAAAAGTCCCCCTTGGTGGTGAAAGGGTTAAGGAGATAGGTTTTAACCCTTTCACCGCCAGGGGCCTCCCCTTTGACGAGTAAAATCATCTGGTGTTAGACAGAGTAAAATCTATAAAGTCCCCCTTGGTGGTGAAAGGATTAGGATGAGTTCTAGTCTTGTACCAAACCGACTTCTGACCGATTCAACCTTTTGCTCTCTTGATCTGGATGCT
Source organism: Pachyseris speciosa (assembly GCA_016490735.1). Lineage (NCBI taxonomy): Eukaryota > Metazoa > Cnidaria > Anthozoa > Scleractinia > Pachyseridae > Pachyseris > Pachyseris speciosa. Next base: position 90,038 of record JAEMWC010001047.1, read on the forward strand.
AATTCTCCTCACTGACTGCCATCAAACCCCTACTGCTTTCATTACGGTGTTTTCAGATAACCCCTAGTCTATGGTTTCCTCCTCACCTATTTGCTTTACGATTTCCTTTTCATTTGTAAGGAGAAATAGCATATCAATCACTCTTAGGAGTGACGGTGTTAACAGGTTTAGTATCAACCTTGGTTTGTGGTTCGTCTTGGGGAATACACTGTGTGTATTTTTGGGGATGAAGTGCTCCCATACAGGTCACACTTTGCCCCATAGACTCACTTATTTCAAAATTGTTACCATAGCAACGAGGTGAAAATCTGTTAGGATAAGGACCTCTTTCATTGGGGATCTTGACCCCTTTGGAGAGGGTTGGGGGATTTTGACTCCCTTGCTTGAGAGGATTATGACCTCTCCTTCAGCTCCCTAACTCGGATAGGATAAGGACCTCTCTAGCGGGGATTACGACCCCCTGAGAGGGTTGGGGATTATGACCCCCTGGCTGGAGAGGATTGTGACCTCTTTGCCATGTAGTGTTAGTTTGTAGTCTTGACCTGTGCAGACATTTTTTCTGGAGCACTTTGTCCCCAACTCCCTTTATCCCACAAATTTGCTACTGTGTATTTTCTTTACTGTTCTTGGGTTGGGAGCATTAAGTATGGGAAGTGGATACGTTTTGCCACTTACACTTTCCATGCCAGTTTCAAATTTCAAAACTACACAAGGTCAAGAAAAAAATTGCCTGTGGTCAGGTTTTGCCATCTTTCCCAGCAATATCAGTGCAAAAGTGTTTGCTACACATGAAGCTAAGGGGAAAAATCAGACAGGCATGACGATACGTTTCTCCAGCAAAGTAATAGCATAGAGATGGAATGAAACCAATATATCAGTTCCAAAATGGTGCAGCAATTAAATTCAAATCTTCGCTCGTAAACAAATCTCGTCTGGACAAATCTTTTACAGCTGAATCCTTTATTCAGGGAGTAAAAATTACAAAACAGCTCTTGTGCCTCCAAATTAAAGAGGAACTTTGGGAAAAAAGGCAAACAATAGCTCTATCAGCTCCCTTTTTATCAGTAACATCAACCAAGCAGCAAAACAGCAAGAAGCTGACCTCGTTGCATCCTGGGAAATTACACATATCTTTGAGCAGGTAGGGCTACTCCAAAACAATTTACTATTTTCTTGTTAGTCTCTGACCAGGATTTAATCCTGCACCAAGAGTTGTCCAGGCACTTTCAACTTTCAATGAAACTTCCACGAGTGAAGATTGAAGCCTAGTGAGACAAGTCTCATTTGCTTTTAGGCCCCTTGTCCATGGACAAAAAACAGTCAGCAGATTGAAGCGAGAGTTTGAGCAAAGTTTGTTGCATTTGCAGCGCCAATAAGCAGTTCTTTGGAATTGGCAAGGTTTATGCCTTCTCAGCCCTTGATGATGAGCTGCAGCACCAGCAAAGGACCTAAAACACAGTAATTTAGGACAATTTTGGCACGTTTCAGAGTAAATTCTGCAAAAGATTCGGCCGACCAGAGAGTAAATTCAAATGACCGGAGTATAGCCACGTGACCAGTAGTCATGTGACAAGATACAAGATACAATCGACGCGATTCCTCAACAATGGAAACTGATAATTAGACGAAGTGCACAACACACCCCTTCATACATCAGTGACACGATTTATTTAAAGATGGGTAAGGCTGAGGTGGCTCTATCCCAGGTTTCGGCTAAGAAGCTTTACGAAGCTTTCAGAAACAAAAAACAAGTTCCACCAACTGCCCAAAAGAAACTAAAAGATAAATTTCCCCATTTTTCTGTGGACTGGAAAAAATCTAGTTACGATTGAAACTAAATCAGATAATTCCAATATAAGGTTTTAAATAATATAGTATTTACAAACCAAAAGTTGTTTAAATTGAAAAGGATTGACTCGCCCTTGTGTACCTTTTGTAAACAAGAGTCTGAATCTCTCGAACATTTATTTTTCAATTGTTATGTGAAAAAGACTTTCTGGGAAGGCTGCTCTTGGCTTACTGAATGTAACATTACATTCCAACCCTTTACGATGACAGATATTATATTTGGGATTTTTCTAAGTGGAAAAGGATTGCGATATTTTAAATCATCTTATATTGACGGCTAAATTATATATTTATAAGTGCAAGTTGAATAATGTATATCCTTCATTACAAGTCCTTAAAGCTAAGACCAGAGGTGTATACCAAATTGAAAAAAAGATTGCAACAAGCCGGAACAAACGTACTAAACATTTTAGGAATTGGGATAAGCTCCTGCCGTATGTAGTCATTTGAAAATTCACCTTCTGGAGTATCTTTAGACAAGTTCTTGAATTTTATGCTTTTTACGCTAATTTAAAGACAAACTTCGATCGAAGAAGATGAAATTGTTTTGCCCAAAATGAGAAACCAACTGAATGTGAAATTACGATCCGTAGAAAGCGCGCAAAAAATTAAGCCTCGATTTGGTTTGGGTGTCCTACACCTGGCTTTAGCCTAAGATCTAATCGAAAGCAAGTACCTGGTCAGCGGTCAACTTCAAAAAACAGGTGACCTCGATGAGGTCTTAACTTGAGCCCGCGATATGGTCGCGTGACACTGGTCAGCGAATACCTTGTTTTGACAGGTGTCAATTGGCTATAGGATGGCCCAATTTGGGCAATTTGTTTTCAAATAATTTATTCTTTTAATCCTTTTTATTTCATTTTGGTCATATACGCCGTTAGGATCAGTGTGCCGTCTATTTTTTGTATTCTACAATTTATACTGATCCAGGTCTACTAATGATCCGGCACTCTCATCGGTTTGTCGTTGTGGTTATACAGATTTTAATTTCGTTTATAGGATGGACTCCCAGTTTCATAGAAGTACGCTGTAAACTAGCTGGTCAGCTAGGCCAGGTGGAGTATGGCCACCATGTTGGATTATTTTGATTATTATAAGGATATTATTAATTATTGGGCAACTCCGTCGTCGTCGTCGTGCGGTCGCGCCTCGAGCAATACCAATAGCCATCACGGGTTTCTATAGGTGTGGTGCTCCGCCTGGCGGCCTTTCGGGCTGCTGGAGCTCCGCTATAACTAAAATACTAAAATCAACATTCAAGGGCACCCAACGAGCCCAATCAAGCAAAAGCTATAGAAAGGCATTTTTAAGTACCTTAATGGTGTTTGAAGTCTCACTGCTTGAATTGATGTTTTCATAAGCTAGAAGAAGTTTATCTGTTCGGATTCCCTAGCTGAAATTTTAATAAACGAGTAAGGTCCTGGGAACGAATCCAAATTTCTTTCAAAATCAATGAAATTCTGAACTAAATCGATTCTCACATGAGACGGTATCTCTAAATAAGCAGTTTCAGCAAGTTTTATTACGTTTGGTTGAAAATCCGCCAGATGAAGTGCATTTAAACCTTAAAAAAATCCCATACAAATGTCTCTATTTCGGAAACTGTGACAAAGTCTCTAATTTTCACAATTTTTAAAAGCATTTTTTTCAGCTCCAATACAACCCAACAGTGTCAAAGTTGGTTAGGTGACCATTTTTGAGACGCTCTTTTGAGCAGTAGAAACAATTATTTCCAATCGATAAATATTAAAACCTCGTTCCCAGGCCCTTACTCGTTTAGAACATGGCCAATTGCCCGAAAATGTTAGGGAACAAAATCTTCCTTTGAGAAAATGCAAGCTGAAATGAACTTTCCACGAACTTTCTAGGGAACTACTTTCTTACCGAAAATGCTAGCTGACGTTTTTGACTGCCAGAAAGAGCAATTACAACCTTTCCGAAAACCTCAGGGGTTATGATTTCCCAATAGCGAATCTTTTAGGCCACGTTTTAGTTACGAAAATCCGACTGCACTCTTAAATCAACGCCCAAAGGCCAAGGGGAATTACCCTTCAACGAACAGATATCTACCGAAAGTGGTCGTTTTGTGCCCCTGAATATTACAACACTTTTTGTGTTTGCAACTTATAACTTACAACTGCAAAAGCCTTTCTAGATAACACAATATCGAGTAGTTTACTTTCTGCCTTTGGAATAAAAAAAGCTGAAGCATCAATCACTAAAGGGCGGTAAACAGGAATGGTTTTGCTCCCGGAGCATGCTCCAGGGTCATTTTGCATTTAAAGTAAGACTATAATTTTGCGCTGACACTCAACTAAAAATTTGTGATGACTATACATTCAACATGTGCCTTGGGCTTTCGGCGCCGATTCAAGAGTGCACTCGGATTTTCGTAACTAAAACGTGGCCTAAAAGATTCGCAGTTGGGGAATCATAGCCCCTAAGATTTTCGGAAAGGTCGTAATTGCCGTTTTTGCTAGTCAAAAACGTCAGCTAGCATTTCCGGAAAGAAAATAGTTCCCTAGAAAGCTCGTGGAAAGTTCATTTCAGCTTGCACTTTCTCAAAGGAAGATTTTGTTCCTTAACATTTTCTGGCAATTAAACTTTCAGCTAGGGAATCCGAACAGATAAACTTCTTCTAGCTTATGGAAACATCACTTTAAACAGACTTCAAACATCATAAGGTACTTAAAAATGCCTTTCTACAGCTTTTGGTCGATTTGGCTCGCTGGGTTCCCCTGACAGACGAGCAAGTTTTCTTTGACAGGTGTCATTGGCAATTTTCAATTGCTCATGTTTAAGCCGGTTACACACGAAGAAGTTTTCCTTGAGAAGTGTTGACTTGCCAACAGTTTCATTTGCTGGTGTGAACGAATGAACAAGTTTTCTTTGACAAGTATTCACTATAGCCAGCAATTCAATTACACATTGTCGACCCGTACAGACCAGCAAATTCTGCAACTCGTCAAGTTTTTCCTTGACAAGTGCACTTGTTCAAAAACTAGCATGGTAGTTTTTGAACAAGTGCACTTGTCAAGGAAAAACTTGACGAGTTTTTCTTTACACACCAGCAAATAAAGTTTGTCAAGTCAAAACTTGTCAAGGAAAACTTGTTCGTCTGTAACCGGCTTAAAGGAAAAGCTGTAGAAAGGCATGAGTCTGTTGAAAATGATTTTTTTTTTCGTTAGCACGAAGATAAATGTGATCTATTGCTATTCCTAAGCTGAAATTTTAATTGCCCGAAAATGTTAAGTAACAATATCTTCCTTTTGGGAAATTTCTGCGAACATTCTAGGAAAATGGTTTCTTTCTGAAATTGCTAGCTGACGTTTTTGACTGCCAAAAACAGTAATTTCAAAATTTCCGAAAACCTCAGGGCCCATGTTTTCCCAATGTGAATCTTTTAGGCCATGTTTCAGTTATAGCGAAAATCCGTGTGCACTTTTTAATCGATACCGAAAGCCAAAGGCGAACGACTCTCCTCCGAACAAATATCTACCAAAACGACGGTTTGTTTGGGGCGTTAAGAATCGTTAGTAGTTTCAGTTTCACATTTTAAATTGAATGAAACTGATAAAAATTTACTACGAAAACCGAACTAATCTATTTCGTGTATCCGGCGGGACTACTGGATATCAACTTCACTTCAGTCTACTTTATTTGCTGATCCACATCACATGCAGGCATGAAAAAACACAAGACGTTTGAACTAACACTAACAGTCGTAAGGTGTGAGAGATTAATTCGGGGTATATAGGGTATTGCTTTTCGTAATGTTACGCCTTAAAATCAATGCCTATTCACCAACTGGGCACATACGCATGTAAGAGTGGCGCTCAACTCACCAGCATACAGTACTGAGCCCAGTCCAAATGAAATCCACGCAAAGACGAAGTCCTTGAGAGAAACCATGCTCTAAGCTTCTCCTAATTTCATGTTCTTGAGTCTTCCTGTTGTTGTGAACAGACTTTCACAAATTAACTGGCGAATTTAAATGAGTGACTTATTAACTATTCTGTTTTCCTGTGCCGGGATAACTTATAAACAAAGTTACTGATTCAAGTTATGTTAATCAACTAATCTTTACCAAGGAAGTTATTTTATCTGTCCTTGGCGCTTTTTCAACATTTCGGTATCTTGAACCAATTCAAAAGTAACTTGTGATGAGGAAAAGCCATGGACAGTAGTACGAGCACCTAATATTTAGTGAAATATCAAACTTTAGGAGTCGTATCTTTTTCTGAATATCGCAAAGTTATAGCTTCGGAAAGTAAGGAAATTTTACAGACACTTGCACGCGAAGGGGTGGGGGGGGGGGGGGGGGTGGGGGTACAGAACTTGCTCCCCAGCACACAAACGTCTCATAAATTTCCCGACTTTGTAGAACCATAGTTCCGCTATTTTGCAAGAGGTGACTCTCAAACTTAGCGATTTTTACTAATTTTCAGGGGCGTTTGTAGTAGCGTCGATGAATTTTGGCTACCTGGTGAATTCATAAGACGTTGTAAAAAAAAAAATAAACGGCCGAGCGGTCTATTTCAGCTCTGTCAAATTTGAATTGGGCGATCCTGTTTCTTTGGTATATAACCCATGTCCAAAACTGACCTCATTAAACTTGTTCTACTATAATCGGCAATTTGTAGGACACTGTTACCATAGCATCACCTTAGAAATGGCTGTATTATGTATTGATACATTAAATAATAGATACTAGAAAGTCCTAGAAAACATTGTGAGCCTTCAATTCAAACACGACTATTTGCTCACTTTCCAAAATTTGATGCAGCGGATAGTCTGACATCTTCCGTTAATCCTTGGCTCTTTTTTAAGTTAATTGGTAAATGATAAAGAACGCAGATTTTACTGCATTTGTTGTTTCATCTCTTTTTCGAGTGGGATGTTTTACCGGCCTGTTCTTTCGGCTACTGTGACCTTCATTTTTATAGTTGGGTTGGACTGAAAAAAAGAACATCCTTACTACAGCATCACATTTTAGATTTAGATGTTTGAGCTATGCCACTACAAGACTTCAAGAACTTATTTTTCAGGGTCAATAATTAAAAGCTAAACTGTAATAATTTCTTGTTTCATGTGCACATTTGCTATGCAAAATTATCTTCAATAAAATTAAGCCTTTTCCGCCAGAGGGGTCGAACTCGACCCCACAAGAGACCGATGCTTTCTCAAACTTTCTGCAACTTTCTCAAATATCGGACTATGGTTGAAATATACCATTTTTTTGCCAAACGATCAGTTGTTTAGATTTTATCACCCCGTAAACTGACCAAAACTTCCAATAGTTATTGAATATGAACGTTTATTATGTTGCAAAACTAAAAAAAGTCCTCGGACAGCACTAAACAAGTGCAACATCATGATACAAAACTTCCTCTTGAAGCAAAAAGTCTACATTTGCAGCAAACTTCGACTCCACTTCTTGCAATTTGTTCCACTTTTTCCTGCTCACTTCTTTAGCACGACGTGATTAACACTATTTGATTTCAGTTGCTCACACCGTCTGTACTTTTCACGAAAATTTAGTTTATCAACGGAGTTGATAATGTAAATTGACCAACGTAAAGGGATTTGATTAGCTAACGTTTCGAGCGTTAGCCCTTCGTCGGAGCGAATCCAGGAATTGTGGGTTGTGTGTGCTTTATAGACAGAAAGTGGAGCTACGCTTTTGGTGATAACATGGTAAGGTGAAAAACAGGAATGAATTAGTTGAATGAAAAGCGCTCGTTGATACCGTAGGGATTAAGTGTGCCGATTTGAAAGATTAGTTTTTGCTCGAGCTTACTACGGCTTTCCGTGGTATCTTGATGTAGGGAAAGGCCGGAGATCGACATGTGTTGTTTGGAATGGCTAGGTAGATTAAAATGCCGAGCGACTGGTTCTGGATGCATCTTTGTCATCTTTCTCAACATCACGAAGATGTTCTCGGAATCGGTCACCTAGTCGTCTTCCTGTTTCGCCGATGTATAACTTTTTGTATATTAAAGGGAAAATGTCTTTTTTGTCGTGTTTGAAACAAAAAAAAAAAAAAAAACAAATGAAACTTTTCAATTTACATTATTAACTCCGTTGATAAACCAAATTTTCGTGTTTCACTTCCCCACCTACGTAGCACCACAGTTTCTTTAGAAACTTATCCCCTTTATTCATTTGTACTTTTCATGTTTGTGACCCGAAGGAATTCTGGGATATTCCTTCCTAACGGCAGCATGGAAGTCCGCCAATTTTCAATTCAGATATCTTTTTAGAACTGTGTCAAGCCACCCGGTCCCACTGACAAAATAATACACGGATTGCATTATTTGCAAGTCAAAACTCAGAAAAATTGCCATACCACCTCCTGGAATCCACTTACCAAGCGGCAAGGATTACTACCTCTATTTTCTTTCAGATGATTGCCTCTACCCACCAACCCAGCTTTATGATGCCAGGCAGGGAAATTCTGAGGTGGAAAATGGCTCGGAAAACACACTTATAAATACCTACCGAATTGTCAGCTGAAACAAGCGACAGCTGGCGTAACATGCGTGACAGGAAAAATAAGAGCCTTCGGTCTTCTGGACCAGCAAAATCTCTGTGGTAACCCCTTATATGGCCGAATAACGAGACTGATTTGACCTCCTACTCTCCGGATCCGCAAAGGAAAAAAAAACTTTCATGTTTATTTCTATTTGTTTCGGCAATTTATCTATAAGAAACAATCAAAATTAATATAATAATAGTTTATATCTTTGGAAATCCATTTCTGACTTCCATAAACATGACAAAATGGGGGTAATAAGATCTCATGGTAAAAAGTTGGCTTAAACCAATACCGCTCTGCTCACTTTGCAGCCGTAGCGAGGTATATATCTTTCAGAAGCTTTTCAGAAGAGTTTCTTTCTGAGAGCTGTAAGTTTGGAAAACTGAGTTTAAATCGTGCTTTTATTAAAGTGCCCACGAATCGAAAATTTACTACCAATTTTTTTACCCCTTTTGATAGCTTATAATTCCCATATTTTATTTTCAGTCGTTTCCCTCCTTTTTGTAACAAGGATTCACCATTATAATAATAATAATAACAATAATAATAATAATAATAATAATAATAATAATAATAATTTAGATCTTATATAGCGCATTTTCCATGATCAAATGCGCTTTACAAGCAGATGAAATTGGAATTTGGAAATGTTGGTTTTTGTGGAGAGGGGAAAACCGGAGAACCCGGAGAAAAACCTCTCGGAGCAGAGAAGAGAACCAACAACAAACTCAACCCACATATGACGTCGAGTCCGGGAATCGAACCTGGGCCACATTGGTGGAAGGCGAGTGCTCTCACCACTGCGCCATCCCTGCTCCCCCCATTAAGACATCATGGTAAAAAGATTGGCTTAAACCAATACCACCCTGCACACTTTGCAGCCGTAGCGAGGTAAATATCTTTCAGAAGCTTTTCAGAAGAGTTACTTAATATATTGTGTTTCAGTGTGGGGATCGACATATCAGAGTAATTTAAGTCGCGTTATTATTCTGGAAAAGAAGATAATAAAAATAATATCTAAAGTTTCTTTCGATTCCCACACTGATGTTCTTTACAAAGAACAGGAGATTTTGAAATTCTCTGACATTTATTTATACCAGGTAGATCAATTTATGTATCTATACTCTTGCAAGCCAGTTACATTCGTATTATACTAGAAATTGCAACCTTTTTTACATACCTCCCTGCCGAACTAATATTCGAAACTTCTTAATTCGGTTTCAAGGACCTAAGTTTTTCAACTCGTTAAGTCAAGAAATTCAAATCAGTGAGATCATCCGTTTGTTTGTTTGTTTGTTTTTTTTTTTGGGGGGGGGGGGAAAAAGAAAAAATTCCTTCTTTCCCAGGCAGATATACCCATTGTTGAGCTACATACTTCTTCCTTCCTTTTCCTTCTTTCTTCTTCTTCTTCTTCTTCTTCTTCTTCTTCTTCTTCTTCTTCTTCTTCTTCTTCATCTTCTTCTTTTTGTTTTGTTTTGTTTTTTTTGTTTGTTTGTTTTCATTTTTAAAATAATACATTTCATATTTCATGCTGTCCCCGTAATTAGTATGATGTACCCTATATTATCAGGAAGCCTATAGTTCATAAGCCCCCAGCGCCTTCTTTACAGGCTTTCTTGTCATATCCACCTTAAACATTTGTAGTCTATCGTCTTTAAGTTATCATAAATTTCTAGTGTTTCGCATTTTGCAATTTCTAGTGTTTAGGGGTAGGAGTCACGAATCGCAAAAGCCTTTTTAAAGTGAAAGAAAAGTTTAGTCTGAATATTGAATCCTGTTGACCGAGTAGTAGCCTAGGCACGAGTTAATGCAATGATGGTGCAATACTGAATGAAATCAAAAAGGCAGTTCTTTTGATTGCGTGACGTTGTTTGTAGTTAGAGCTAGCTTAGCTTTGCAGTGGTGGAGATATCGGTTATCGTCGAAAAAGTGGTCGACGGATCTAAGAAGCCGCTTTATACCAAATTCTTCACTTTGTGTGAAACAAATCCGAGGATTAGTCATTTGGTGTTTTGACACAGTTTGACAAGCTGTGACAAGTGTTGGAGTCTGTCTGAATAGTCTGTCACGCTAACTGAAAGGCGCCTTCAACAAAAAATGAATTAATGTACGATAGACTTCAACCGCATCCTGTGCATTAATCCGCCTCGGATGCTCAAAAAGGCCGCTTACGAATTCTTTCAGAATTTCTTGGGTTTTTTTTGTAGTGGTGTCCGTCGAGAGGCCCGTGCCCCTCTCGGCCAGAGGAAGAAACAATGATTTAAGTAAAGAAATAATTTATTAACAGCGGTTCCGGTATTTGAACTTGCGACCTTCAAATTCCTAACTCGGCCCCTTATCCGACTGCGCTAATGAGACATCTCTTGCGGTGATTAGGGAATTTTGTAGTAAATAAAGTCATTAGGTCGGTCACGCATCGTCTCCTTAAAATCCGTTTCAATGCCCAACGGTTACAGAGAAAAGAAATGTTTTGTCAGAATTGAATTACTCCAATGTACATCCCATAACGAAGGACATTTATTTGAGAGCGTTTGTTTTGAGCAGTATTTCAGAACAACGATGATTGGGTATGGAATAAAGGTAAGAAGGGTGTACAGGTTTTATTTTGCGTGATTATAATTATTTTCTCGATGCGCGCGTCGTTGTATCTAAACTTCGCGTAATAATGTAAAGAGTATAAACTTTTAATTGACTAAAAGGCACCCAGAGTAGCATAACGCTTGCTTTCCCGATATTGCGTGTAAGTTATGTTTCTTGTCTGTTTCACTCGTGGGAACGGGCACTTCTGATTGGACAGATATTATAGTTTTGAAACTGTGTCCTGGCTATGGTTATTTTCGTTTCACAATGCATTTGTTTTTAAAAAAATCTGTTTTGGGCATTTGTGTTTCTTTTCCGGAATTATAAATTGTAACAACGTTTAAAATAATTTATAAGGCCTATGAAATCTTAAAGAAAGTCCATAACTTTCACCGAATTTACTTTACATGTAACGAGATTGTTCGTGACCCGGTTTTGAAGATAAACAAATATTGACCGAGTTAGTGATGGTCCAATACCGGAAGTACTAGTGATGATACCGGAAGTGAAATCAACCAACACAGCTCTTTTGCGTGGCGTTGTTCGAACATACCTTAGTGGTATTGAGATATCAGTTATCGTCGAGAAACCGGTCAACGGATCGAAGACTCAGATTTATAGCAAATTGTTCGCTTTCTTTGAAATTGTCAAACAAATCGAAGTGCCAGTGTTTTGTGAAGCTTCAGCTGGTCTTGGTTCTCGCGTAGCGAATATCCATAGAATCGGTTGAGTACTTTTCCGTGTTAAATTGCAAAATAGGTTTACAGCTTAAGCGTTGACAAAAGAAAAAAGAAAAACAAGTGAAAAGGAATAGAAAAAAAAAAAAGAGATCAAGAGACCTTCAGATCCCAACCTCGGTCCGTTATCCGATTGCGCTAATGAGACATCTCTTGCGGTTACTAGAGAATTTTGTAGTAAATAGAGTCATTAGGTGGGTCACGCAACGTCTCTTTAAAAGCCTTTCAATACTCAAGGGTTACAGAGAAAAGAAATGTTTTGTAATAATTTAATTACTCCAATGTACATCCAGTAGGAAAGGAATTTATTTGAAAGCGTTTATTTTGAGCAGTATTTTACAACGAGTCCGATCTTAACTAAAGCTATTCGGAAGACCGTAAATGTTTTTAAACTGAACTTGTAGATTTTGGTGGCCATAAAATACAGGGGTCAGAGTCGGAAATCGCGAAATCGTTTCAAAAAGAAATCTTTAGTCCGAATTATAGGAAATGAATATATTTGAGCGTTCCTTTTGACCCCGTTTTGAAGATAAACAAAATAAACAAATATTGACAGAGTTAGTGGTGGTGCAATACCGGAAGTGAAATCAACCAACACAGCTCTTTAGCGTGGCGTTGTTTGGACATAGCTTAGTAGTATATCGGTTATCGTCAAGAAGCTGGTCAACGGATCGAAGACGCAGATTTATACCAAATTCTTCGCTTTCTATGAAATTATCAAACAAATCGAAGTGCCAGTGTTCTGTCAAGCTTCAACTGGCCTTAGTTTCTCGCGTAGCGAATATCCATAGAATCGGTTCACCACTTTTCCGTGTTGAATTGCAAAATAGGTTTACAGCTTAAGCGTTGACAAAAGAAAAAAAAATGTGAAAAGGAATAGAAAAAAAAAAGAGATCAAAGAAAGAAACTTGACCCTGTTGGGGCTTGAACCACCAACTCTAAGCTACCATTACAGTAACCAAAACTTTCTCTAAACGCGTGATCGAATTTTAAATTCTTTATCATTCGGAGTCACGAATTGTCTTTCATGCCAACTGAAAGGTGACAAAAATTGAATTACGATCAACTTGAACTTATCCTGTGTATTAATCCGGTTCGGATGGTCAAAAAGGCCGCTTCAAAATTCTCGAAGAATTTCTTGTTTCTTAATATCCTCACACTTAATATCCTCACACATTCGCGATCGGCTATAACTATAATCCTAAGAGGGGAGTCAGCCGTACATCTGTACTCTGATAAGGTACGCTAAAACAGACCAATTACAATCCTTGTTAGAATGGTTCAAAACTTTTTTTTGGTTAAAACAGACCAAAGCTGTCAAAATGTCAAAGCATCAAAGTTCACAAACCATCAAAGTGCAAGTAGTTTTTTTGGCCTAAAATCGGGATCAAAAAGCAAATTGTCAGTAAAATCCAGCTGAAATTCGCTGTAAAGCGGTAAAGATCAAGAGCTAGTTTTGAAAGATACTCAGGAAGATGAATTTTTGAGTGATAAAAGTAAAAGCAAAAGACGTTTCTCTTGAAAAGCTTAAAACTTTGATTGACTTGGATGGAGCCCAGCGTTGCTGAATTGTGTGGTTGAAAAAGAAAACGATTCAACGCCTCAAGGGCGTTTACTTAACCACGGCATCTTAGTAGTAGAAGTCTTAATTAATTTATTAAGAAATCAGTCACAACATACGTGTGGCTTTACATTCGTTTCGAACGCAAATTTAAGAAAGGTAGTTGAATTTTTTGTTTGTCTTGACTGTTTTTCGACGTGCCTTATGTTTTTAACACGTACTTGGAATGAGTCCTCGTAAAATTAAGGGTTGATACCACTTGTGTTTCCAGAAGTTGCTGAATCATCTTCCAAATCTATTGAGGCTAACAGCTCGCTTTTATACTCGTTTTCTAGGTCGTACGAGACCTCTCACTCAAAATCAAACGGAGGGAAAAATTCGGTCGGCGAGTTTTCATTTGGGTCGACTCGATGGCGTGAGACCGTAGCTGGCCGTACATCTGTACGCTGTTTTAACTAATCAGAGCGCGCGTTACGTTATATCAAAAACTTTATTATGACCACTAACTTTCAACATTCATTCATTTTATTTTGTAGACTCTCAGGTCGTCTTCTGTAATTTAGTTAAAACTCATGAAAAAACTTTCTGTTCGTTATACTAAGACATCTTCTGCTTGAGCGGCCCCGTGCAGGCAGCAGTCTGAGTTAAAGTCAAATTAATTGGAGAGAAGTGCAACTCCCCCGGCAAAAGACTTTCTGGAGTTTGTGACTCTATATATCTCTCCTCCAAAAGTGCAAGTGACTATTTTACAAAAAAAATTATCCTAAGACCGTAGAGACTCTTCAATTAAAACCAGATATTCAAACGTCAGCTTTTGACTGGCTTCATTTTGCTAGTCCTAAAAGGGCATCAAAAACGAAATAAACTTTTCCCATGGTCTAGAGTTCTCCAAACATTAGATGACGATTTTCATGGTATTCCAGGCAGGTGATGTCTCCCATTCTCTTTGTAATATTACGTGTCAGTTGTGTCTTAGCCACTTCCGCATGCGTCCACGAGTGCGAAAAGTACCGCTGACATTTCAGCGGTATCTTTGCATGGTTATGAAGGTGCGTTATTTCGGCGGTACTTCAGTTATTTCGTTTAACACAGTGCTTTTATCGATTTTAAAGGCATTAAGAAGTGTTTTTAATTGAAATCATACTGTGACCAGAAAAAGGTCATAAAATTAAATAACTGAAATATTACGAACCAACTTTAGATTATAATGACATAAATAAGAATAATACAAATAGATTATGCTGCTAAAGATAATGATAACTGTGATAATGACGATGAAGAAATGATACGTTAATGCAGCGTGGAAAAGGTTACATTGAAAGTTAATAACAATGCGGAATTAAAATGCAAATAGTTGTCTTCATCATGTGATGGTATTTATTGCATTTATTTTACCAAGATGTAACCAATTGTCTTAACGTGTTTGTTTCCATGGTCTCCGCCGAATTTAGCCTCGTTTTCACACGTGTTAGAGTCGTCATGTTTCCCTCCGGTACCAAACCCAATTCTGGAGTCACACTCGTAGCAGTCGTTTTTGTTGTTACTGATGATACCGATTCTTGCTTTGCCTGTATCACGTTTACCACTGAGAACGTTAAACCCCTTCTTATCACAGTTATTTTGGAGAGAGGCTTTGGAATCAATCAGCGTCTTCCACGTTTTAAGACCCAGTGAGGTGGAGCGGTGTTTTCCGTCAGCGATCAGTGAATACAGGGAGCTGGCTTGCTTGTGCATGACAACAAAGTTGTCTTGTCCATCGACCTTTATCCCCAGGCAGATCTTGGAGAAGGATGTGTTCCAGTAGGTCGGAAGCTTTGTTTCTTGTGTATCGAAACCAGTCTCCCCTCCAGCAGTGTTGAAGGTTTCTTTGTTGCTCCACAGACTGGAATTGTAGTGAAATGTTGACTTTAAAATGAACAAGATTAACTTCCTACATACGTAATGGCCTTCGAAATGAATAAGTTGTGTTGTAATTAAGAAACCAAGTGATTTCTTTAGTTATAACTTAAAAAAATCTAAAGACTTCTTCTAGATTGATTGAGATTGCCTTGTTTTTTCTCTGTTTGAGCCTCAACAGAGAGCTTTCTTATAATTCTAATTTAAACCTCTACAGCTCTAAAATTGCGCATTTCTTCCCTTCTTTCTTCCCTTTTTGCTGATGCGTGTCTCCATGGTTTCTTTTCTTTCCGTTTTTTCTTGAATAAAGTTATGAAAATATATACAGCCAGTAGTCGAGTTCTCATCCAATCTATACAACTGCATACTCTTTCTTTACTCTTACTTCACTATTGGCCATTTTTGCAAGGTAAATCTGACAATTATCCCCCGTAATAGCAATTGACAGAGACCAAAATAAAGAAGCGATAAATATACCTTGTTGCCGTCGATCTTCATGACCGGTGTCCACCCCCCATCTCCACATCAAAAATCTCCCATGTGACACAATACGGAAGTTGGTTTGGAGTCCAAGATGAGGGTAACCGGCTGACTCATGTTCGACCTGTTGAAGTGGAAACATTTCATAACGTGCAGATACTTCAAACCTGCTAATTTTGTCAACTGTTTGTGCCTTATTCAGTTGACGGGCACAATTTCTGTCAATTTTTTTCGTTTTGCGGATATATTTGTTCTGAATGTGCTGGCTTAAAATTTACCTTGCCGAGTGTATGGTTTATCGGTCAGTTGTTAAGATCGAAGCCCCAGAGTTAAGCTCAGGAAAACTGTATTAAAGTACTGTGAACGGTTAACTGATTTCTTTCGTTTGATCATCGTTTACCGATTTAACTAAACCGATTTAACTAAACCCTTGTTGGTAGTCTCTTTATATTTGATTGGCGGTTTCAAAGTGGTTGTTGCAAGTCTAACCAATATCACGGCCACTTTTTTGAGGTCTGAAGATTGCTTTATTGAATTGCCTTGCCCCCACCCACCCCCACCCCACCCCACCAATGAAAAGAATAAAAGAAAAAACATGTCTACACGCGAATATATACAAAAAGATAAAAACAATAGAAATATAAGAGAATACCAACAGCTGGAGCATTAAGTGAACACATACCTGTATCTGTCATAAACGTCCTTGCAAGAAATAGCACCTGAGAAAAGAAGAAGTTCAAACCGTTTATGTATTTAAAAGCCACTTTTATAACAAAATGTGTTGTTTGCAGGACATTTATTTTCGTTTTTTAACGCTCTTCGCACTAAATAATTATGAAGATCCCGTAGTTCGTTAGTACTATATTTTGCTTCTCTACAGAAGCTTGACTCTGCCTTGTTACAGTTTCTAAAGCCTACAGTAGTTAATCTACATAGCATATCAATCGATACCTAGAGAAAATAAAGGAGATTAGAAAGCATGCCCGCCATACACGCCTTATTTCAGGGGTAAGGATACTTCACAAATTAATGTGATCAAGTAAGCCACTTGATCACATTAATTTGTGAAGTATCCTTGTCACTCCAGCCACATCCCACAAGCTTTACGTTTTCATTTCTTATTTCAGGGGTAATTCGTCTGAGGTTATTTTTAGCTTCCGCGAAAAGCATGCCCACGCGCGTGTATTTTCATCTCTGTATGTGATTACCTATTACCTATCTACGTGGCATTTCTGAGATTGGCAAGTGATCTCTTGTCGATACTCAAAGACAATTCTTCACGAGGCAGTTTTTTTACCAGTTTTAATCTTGACGGATCTATGAGGTTAGCACCTTGACCGAACTAAATTTTCAATAGCAAATTCAGCTTAGCTTTTCTTCATCATTTGACAAACCTTTTAGTACTTTACTTATACATCACAAATACCTCTTTCACAGTATTTTCCGGCGAATCCTTCTTTACATTTGCAGTTACAGCAATTTTTGATGTTGGGCACACAGGTAGCCCATTTTGGCATGGTGTAGGCAGAAGTGGGGTCTGAAAATAAAATAAAATAAAATAAAAAGTAAATAAATAACCTATCTTTACCCTCGGTGGTATTTATAACACGAAGTCTAGTGGGGCCGAGCAAATACAGAAACAGATAATTCAAATAATCATGACATGATAAGAATCCCAACTGGCCGGAGGCAAATCAGTTAGCTATTTACTTGGATGACCGAGGAGTTGAACCAGGGACTACCCAGAACAACACCAGCCAGCGGCCAGAGAAAGATTTGAACCCGGGGTGATCGAATTGAAATCCTGCGCCCCAAAGGCCACT
>JAEMWC010001047.1:112500-225000 GCA_016490735.1 Pachyseris speciosa
GGCTCATTTCTGATAGTAAGGGTGCCTAGTTCAGGGGCTATCGACGATTAAAAATTAGAACGAATGACACTTATGTGGTGGCGCTGTCTATTTCTGTTGTCAACACTCTTCCAGTGGATGAGCTTTGGATCATCTGTGGATTGGGGAGGTATGTATGTAATCTTGCTGTGCATTCCATAGCTTTGTCGCTAGGTCACGTGACATGGTCTTGTTTTTATTGGTGGAAGAGCAAAAAGACGGCTTGGGATGTGTGGACGGTGTTCCCCATGCCTACACCGGTGTTGAGATCCCTAAAATGATCGCTAGTCGAAACTGATGTATGAGTGTTATTGGAAGTTTCGTGGTTTTGCTGCATGATCGAACAAGCAGCCTTACCACAGTCGATGAAGCGTGGAAAGAGCTGTTCCTCCCACTCCAGCAGCACTTATACAACATACCAGGAGAGCTGTGTTTCAAGGGGGATACATATGGGGACAAACAGTACAGAGGCAACCAGTGCTACAAAGCCCTTCTGACTATGGCTGGATCCGTGATGAAAGTTCAGTGTGGTTATGAGCGTTAACCGTGCGAAAAGATGACACAGGCAAGAGTCTAATTAAAACTATTATATGCAGAATTTGTTGATCACAGCGCAGGCCTGCTTACAAACAAGAGGCTACAATAACAGTCTAAACTCGAGCCTCCAAAAATGTAGTGTGTATCCCTAATTTATGGATAAACAAACGATAAGAGAGAGGTCTGTCCTCCTAACATTGGACGCATTGCGCCTGTCATGATGTTTGAGTTTATTTCTTTGTAGTGAATATCCATAGAGCCC
This sequence comes from Pachyseris speciosa, assembly GCA_016490735.1. Lineage (NCBI taxonomy): Eukaryota > Metazoa > Cnidaria > Anthozoa > Scleractinia > Pachyseridae > Pachyseris > Pachyseris speciosa. Next base: position 113,318 of record JAEMWC010001047.1, read on the forward strand.
TATTATCCCTTTAAAATTGTACAAATTGCTTTACAGCTCAACCACTGATAACAATAATACTTGTAAAAAAGCAGAAGAGAAAACAATCTGCGCAAATTGCCTCTACTACGAGTCAAACCCAGGTTATCTGAATTGAAATACGGTGAAAATAATGTATTAAACTAAAATTTATTCCAAAATGACTAATCATTGTTTACGCTAATCGGTAGATATTTCTGCTCAGTGTTTGAGAAAGGAAACGCTTATCGAATGGTTTAATATTCGAGATATGGTTAGAGAAACCTCCGAGATGACTCATGGAAGCATCTTTAGCAGAAAAGATGAAAGAGAAACGTGAGCTTTGAAACCATGTTTCCAACTCATAGGACCGACCTTCCGTGACAAGAAGACGATCTTTTGCATCTTTCATCAGTAAATACGTAAATGACGCCACGTGCTTTCTATTGTGCACTCACCAATAAAATCACCGCAACATGCTTTCTAAAATGCATTAATCAAAACGAACATCCCCATGTACACAGGGAAATAAATCTGTCATGATTTATAACTCGGTGTCTTACGGCCAGAGTAATTATAGCGAGTTTTTCCTCGTTTTCATGCTGCCATTAACATTTGCATAAAAAAAAACAGCCCCTTTATAGCTTGAAAATGGTTTAAAAGTAAATAAAACAAAAAAGGTACATGTTTTAATATCTAAAAATGCAAGACGCATATACGAGAGATAAAATATATATATATAATTACCCAACAGCAGCCAAGCCATATTTGGAAAGAACGGTCACGTGACCCAAAGAACAACATCAAGTCAAAGGCAGAAAGCAACTGTTGAATTCCACAATATCTGTACGTTTTGTTAACAAAATCTCTTCAAATGGGTTTTTTAGGAGGCTTTCTACTGCCAACCTCGTTTTCATGTTGGCCATTTTAGGACCTAAGCAGTGCTCCGTTTCGGTCGGGAGTTTGACTAGGTTTCAAACTGGTGGAAAAAATGAGTAGTGTTTTCACTTCAGAGAAACAAAAACAAATCAGTTCCCAGTTTCAACCCCTCGTTCAAACTCGTAAATGCACAAACCGAAGCTTGAAGCACAGGTACCTCCATTTTAGTGTCTCGCCATGTTTGGGAAAAATGGTCACACGACTTAAATGAAAGTATTGGCGCAAAGCAAATAACCTCTTCCACGCTATCTAGACATTTTGTTGACAAAATAATATGAAAATAGGTATTTTAGGGGGATTTTTAGCTCTAGCCTCGTTTTCATGTTGCTCATTATCGGACCTGCGCAGTACTCCGTTCCATTGGCGAATTTTGCTTGGGTCCATATCCAGAAATGTTATTCCTGGGGAAGTTTGTAATCTGGCAAAGTTTCATGCTTTTATCGTAAAAGTGAACAATTTTGGTTGATAACAGCTGGACGGATATCATTCTGAGGAAATAAAAAACAAATCGGATACTCAGGGGATAGCCAGGAGAATGGTGTTTTTAGTTATTCTAAAGAAAGAAGGACAAACAAAATTAACAAGGATTTGAAATCGCTCCAGAGAGGCAATAATCCCATCTTGATAGAATAGTGATGAGAACTCGCATTTTCTTTGTACTCCTCTGGGTTGCTGTATTTCGTAGAAGACAACAAATCACACCAAAGCTTGTCGTCTGCTTGTTTGGATGTAGCCAGGTTCAATGATTGGCAGGAAGGATTGCTGGGGCACTCAAAAGTGCAGTCAAAGACGTCGTGCACTGTGTATGTTCCAACTATTGCCGCATTCAGATAATGGAGCTCCTCTTTTAGGAACACATCTTGACCGTCATCTCGGAAGCAAAATTTATCTAAACAGCAAAATACCATCTTGGATAAGTCCTGTTGAACTCACATTGAAATGTATGGCTTAACCAAAACTTAGTTTTGCAATTATTTCCATTCTATGCCTCGCATTCTTCCTACTTAAAATTTCACTGATTACCATCTTTCTCGAAAACTGAGAAGCAGGTGTCCACTGTGTGCAGTTGTCAGATATAAGGATTACGTTTTCCTCGACTATATCTCACATAGGTATTCAAATTAAATTTGACTCTTCCATAAGTGAAGTAAAGATTAAATTTTGAAGAAAATAAGACGCCGTACGAAAGAAAGAAGAAAAGAAAAAGGGAAAGAACAAGGAAAATAAGCTTGGATAAGAAGATGGAACGTGAGATTGTTTTACTTGCTTGTAACATCAATAAAACTTGAAAATAGATTGCCTCAGATCTGGCAACCTACACTCAGTGCTCGCCTGGTACTCTTTCGGACAAGATGGAAATTTCTCTTTATTTGCAATCTGACAAATTCTGTTTATTTGCAGTCTGTATTCACCAGTGAATTGAACTTGATACTGGTTTGTAGCCAGATGAAAATTATCCAGAGTAGAAAAAAAAAGTAACATTCCTTTTTTTTAAATTTTAATTGATAACCTCTGACAGGAAATGGAAAAAATATTTACACCTTTGTGAAACTACAAGGCCTCGTAATATTTTTCCACAATCAAGGAAGGAAAAAATAGTACGTCACTTCAAAAATTTTACCGAGGGAAGTGTATATGGCCCTTAATGCTCCCAACCAAAGAACAGCAAAAAAGAATACACAGTAGCAAGTTTGTGGGATAAAGGCAGCTGTGGACAAAGTGCTCCAGAAAAAAATGTTTGCCCAGTAGGTGGCATTATGCGGTGGCAAACAAAGATTACGCTGATGCAGGAAATTTGACTTTTTAAAACTTTATGCATTGCAGCTTTTTATTGTGCATGGAATCGATTTTAGTGCGTCTGGTGGCAAAAAGATTAAATGTATATTATGTTGTGATTAAAAAAAGCCATCACTGAAGGGATGATTGCAAATTTTGTATTTGTGGCTTACATATTACAACTACAAAGGCCTTTTTAAGGAAAACAAAGTCGAGAAGTTTACTTAACGATTTTGGAATACCGTCTTTCTCGAAAACTGAGTAACAGGTGCCCACTGCGTGCAGTTTGTCAGATATAAGGACTACGTTTTCCTTGACTGTATCTCACATATGTATTCAAATTAAATTTGACTCTTCCATGAGTGAAGTAAAGATTAAATTTTGAAGTCGAGAAGTTTACTTTATGATTTTGGAATAGAAAAGTAACATCATCCACTAAGAGAATTAAAATAAATGTTGCATTGTCTATTGTGAAAGTATGCTATAGTTTTCTCGGCATTGACAATTACAGTCAACTAAAAATTTGCAATGACTATGCATTGAACAGGGGCAACCAACGCTGAAATTTTAATTGCCCGAAATGTTAGGGAATAATATCTTCCTTTGAGAAAATGCTAGCCGAAATGTACTTTCCACGAATATTCTAGAGAAATAGTTTCTTTCTGAAAATCCTAGCTGACGTTTTTAAATTCGAAAAACAGTAATTAAAACATTTCCGAAAACCTCGGGGCTTATGATTTCCAATTACGAATCTCTTAGGCCATGTTTCAGTTATCGCGAAAATCCGTGTGCACTCTTTAATCGGCGCCTAATTGTACATCCCACGTTAAACAAGCAGCTTAAACATGCCGAGCTGGCTCTTTCTTTCTGATGTGGTTTCCCATTGCGTTGGTCCTTTTGCTGTTTGGTTTTACTTACCATGACAATTTTGTGCAATGGCTGTAATTATTTTGTTGTTTATACTTAGTCTCTCCATGTACATCCTATTTCATAAAATGTATTGTCCCAGGTCTCGCGCACTTAAACATTGCCCGTTAATTTAAAAAAATGTACGCGTCAATAATGCATGAAAGCTCACCCTCAAGTTCATCAGAGATCTTTAGATCAGTGGTTGATGTAATGTACCGCAGTTTTAATGTTTAAATAATGGGATATAATTAGCATGGGGATTGACAACTCCCAGAAGTTACGCTGCTTGAGCAATTTGGAAAACCTTAAAAAAATTTAAGGTACTGGGTTTAAAATGTCCCAATGTTTGCGCTGCTGTCCCGGAATTGTTCATGTTTCTCAGGCATTTTCTCGAGTCTCCTCGATACCTGAAAAATCTCTATAGATTCCCGGACGAATTTCCTTTTACTCCCGAAATAAGGTTTCAGAGATCTGTTATCCCCAATCGAATTATTCATACCATCAAGGACATAAAGAGTTTTATGGCGGGGAAGGAGGCCATAAATGAGTTATGAAGGCAAAACCACATCACTTCATGGAAAGTAACAATTCACTGTAGCTCCCATAACAATGATAGCAACAAGACTAAGAAAGTAAAAGACCAAGTGTTATTACAGTTGTACGATATTGTAGTATCGAAGAAACGGCAAATGGCTAACACAACAACTATAAGTCTTAATCAACTCATGGCGGACTTCTCTCTCTCTATTATTAGCACATGGTCTTGCCCATCTATGGGCAATCCAAAGATAGCAAACACTACAGATATGCTAGTTTATTCCTCCAGGGTTTTCTAAAGGCGCTGTTACATCGTGCAATGTCGCGTACGTAGACCTCGATTCTACTTTCTGCAACGGTTCGTGCAACTTGTCTCGCAACTATTTTGGCCGTTGCAGGGTATGTTACGCTTAGTACAATGTTTCGTGTAACCTGTCTCGCAATTGGCCATGTTCTAAACGAGTAAGGGCCTGGGAACGAAGTTTAAAAATTTATCGATTAGAAAAAAATGTTTCCACTGCACGAAAGAGTATCTCAAAAATGGTCACCTAACCAACTTTGACACTATTGGGTTGTATTGGAGCTAAAAAAAATACTTTTGAAAATTGTGAAAATTAGAGACTTTGTATGGTTTGGACGGACACACTTTCCGAAATAGAGACATTTGTATGGGATTTTTATAAGTTTTAAATGCATGTTATCTGGCGGATTTTCAACCAAACGTACTCAAACGTGCTAAAAACTGCTTATTTTGAGATACCCTTTCATGTGAGAATCGATTTAGTTCAATTTCATTGACTTTCAATGAAATTTGGATTCGTTCCCAGGCCCTTACTCGTTTAGAACATGGCCAATGGCGTTGCGACACAAGTTGCACGAAACATTGCACGGTGTAACAGGGCCTTAAGTATTTGTTTCGGTGTCAAGACCCGCGATCTACTTTGCTCAGTTGCAGTCGTTAGGAGAGCCTATTGTTATCTGTTAACCCTAACAGCGTATTAGGATGCCCTAGATAATCCCTGCATTGTTTTAAGGTGTGTCATCACAGAACACGCTTGCCTTATTTTGCACTGGGTTGGGTGGGTCCCGTTCACCGTTTCAGGCTATATGAGAGCTTACATTGTGGCACAGGCAACCCAACCCTAGTACCTGAGACCTGGGCTTATTTAAAGAATTTGAAGCTGTAGATATTTCTGCTACATATCTAGAGTATTTTAAAATACTAGTAAATTTCGAAATAATATAGATATATAACACCAATATTCAGAGCTTCAAGCGCGTAAATAAACAAGAAGATTGTAACAGGTTTAGAAGCATCACCGTCAATCCAAACAAGCGAGAGTCGTCGTCGTTGAATCATCATGGAACAAAGCTGACCTATGCCCAACCTAATACTTGAAAGAAACTCGAGGAAACTTTGCACGAATAGAAGTAAAATTATTTCTTTGTACTCGGCTAAGAAACATTGTCAATAAAACACACCAGTCTTTCTCTCGAGCTCGAGTAAATATAACTTTAATTTAATATACAATATGTTAAGTGTGCACGTAAAAACGTATAATCAAAAACTTTGAAAAGTTAGAAATCATTTTATTGTTCACAAGAGCATATGTAGTCGCACCACCAGGCAAAGTCGTTACCTTTATTTGTTGAGGGTTCGCACCGAAGCCACGAAACGTTCCTTTTTTTGTTTACAGTGGTTGTGTAATTTTTACTAGATCGTCAAAGTAATTTTATGTAGGCCATTGTTCTTAACTTTGAATTAATTAAATATGTGACTGATCATCGCAGTTATAAACACTACTTAAGAAGTAGTGAAAATAAAGCCTGAAAAAAATTCAGGCTTGTACGGGATTCGAACCCACGATCTCTGCGATACCGGTATCGCAGAGGTCGTGGGTTCGAATCCCGTACAAGCCTGAATTTTTTTTCAGGCTTTATTTTCACTACTTCTTAAGTAGTGTTTATAACTGCGATGATCAGTCACATATTTAATCATTGATCCGCAGTTCAAATATATGATTTTCATATATTTATTCTCATATAATTTTTAATTAAGTTACTTGCTTTTCTTACGCTTTATTTGTCAGGGCTCCCATTGGTAGCAGGTCTTTTGTATATATGTCCTGAAGGGACTACCCTGTTTAAAAAAACTTCACTTCACTATTGACGATGGCCTTTATTTGAAAAAATGTACCATCGAGCTTAGTATACTCATTAGACCAAAGCACTCACAAAGAAATATTGTTCACCTGAGGAAGGTTGCTGGAAAACGATGAAAAGCGCGGAATACTGAGAAAACTTTCTAACTGTTGTTATTCTGTGAAAACGGTGAGTTAATTCCATAGTGAGGTAGCCAGGAGCTTTGTTGTGCATAATTTTGTGCATGATAATCGCAGTATGATGGTGGCGACGGACTCCACTGAAGAGTGTCCTACTGAGCCATTTTCAATTTATCGGCTGATCTGATATACCAGTCGCTTTGAGTGATGACCGAGCTGCTTGGGTATGGCGTTTGTCAATTCTATCTGAGAGGCCTTTGTTTAGACCTGCCCAAACTACTTCACAATAATTAAATAATGGCAGAATAAACGATTTGTAAATCGTGATTAAAATTTCTCTTGGAACAAACGGTCTAACCTGTTTCAAAAACACTGGCAAGGCCTGCAGAAATCTTTGCCATATGGTCTACGTGGTTCGACCATGACAAATGTTCGACTATATATACACCTAAAGGCTAGATTTACTATTCTGTACCCTCTTTACTGATCATCGCCTAATGTGATTCGGAGAGGGAACGTCAGTTGGGCTGCTTTATGTTTAGAGCAAACCTGAAATAAGCGGTTTTAAGTACGTTTAGACTTAACCTATGGGCGATAAGCCACTGCTCAATGCTTTTTAATTTGTTTTTGATCAACATGCTCTCCAGATCACTAAAGCAAGATGCAGTGATAGTTATGCTTGTATCGCCAGCAAACATCCGTGCTTTTGTATAATTTAGAGAACAAGGTAGATCGTTAATATAGGTAAGAAATAGCAAAGGACCTAGTATTGAACCCTGGGGATACACCACAGAAAATAGTTTTGTCTTTCAATAGAAAACCGTTAAGTTCGCATCTTTGGTATCGGCCTGAAAGATATGATTTGAACCATGGAAGAGAAATCAATTATTGCCTACACCGAGGAGCTGTAATCTTTCCAGTGAAATATTGTGGTCGATTGTGACAAAAGCTTTAGCTAGGTCAAGAAAACCAACAGAGGTGATAAGACCATTGATCAATGCCAGTGCCAGTGCCAGTGACAGTGACAGTAACAATGATAGGAACAGTGACAGTTAGATTGACAATAGCAATGACAATGATAGCAACAGTAAAAGTGATAGTAACAATGTCAGTGACAGTGACAACAGCAAATAACTAAAATGGCAACAGTGAAATCAAAGGTGATCCTGACAGTGACAGCGACAAAGACAACGTCAACGGCAACAGCAACAACTGAGACAACGACAATGACACTGACAATGACACTGACAAAGGCAATGGCAATGACAATAATGACAATGATATTAGCAACGACTTTGACAGTGATAGTAACGGGGACAATTATAATGATAAAACATCACTGCAACTAGCTAAACTGGCTTCCAAAAACTTGAATAATAATTCCACTTTGCTGTCTTCCCGGTCTTATTGCACGAGGATATAGCCTAAGGCCCTGATGTGTTTACCAACGTTATCTCCTCCCAAAGTGGCCTCGTTTCCACACATGTTAGAGTCATCATGATCTCCACCAGTACCAAATCCTATTCGGGGGTCACAAGTTCCACAGTCGTTTTCGTTGTTAGCAAGGTAATCGATTCGCGCTTTGGCATTTCTTTCATCATCAGCTTTGGCATTGAACCCTTCTCTGTTACATTCGGATTGCAAAGAAGCTTGATCTCCAATGAGCGTCTTCCATGTGTAACGACCCAGTGAGGTGGCACGATGCTGTCCGTCAGCGATTAAAGAAAACAGCGAACTAGCCGGGTTGTTCATGCCAATAAAGTTGATCTGCTCGCCAATCTTCATCCCCAGGCAGATCTTGGAGAAGGATGTGTTCCAGTAGATCGGTAGCTTCGTCTCTTGCGCATCGAACCCAGTCTCCCCTCCTGCAAGGTGGAAGGATTCTTTGTTGCCCCACAAGCTGGAATCGTAGTGAAATGTCGACTGAAAAAGAACGGAAAAAACTGAAAAAGGAGTGTTGGAGTGACAAATTTGGGATATAAGAAATTACCCTTTAACTAGGAGAAAGGTTCTCCCAAATTGAAGATCACCAAACTACCTCCAACTGTGCTATAATTTGGTTAGCTCGTTATTCAAGCGGTGAAAAGAAGCAGCTGGTTATTCTATTGTTCAATAAGGGCACTGAGTAATATAAATTCTACTGCGGCGTAACCAGTTGTAAAATGAACTTGTTTGACTACTAAAAAAGGCAATATCCTGCAGGGAGGAAACAGCTCACGCAATAGAAACATCGGATATGATTTGTGGTTAACAATTCCGGGACAGTATGGGAGATTTTATATCCAGTACAGGAATTAGAATTTCACCGAAAATTTCTGAAAGACATTACAAATTTCTGGGAAGAAATAAATTCACGCAGAGTATTGTTCAAAGGGCATTTCTTCGAGAATTGTCACCTCCCGTATTCATGTTCCGATTATAAAGGAGGGGGAATGCCTGTTTCAAAAGATGCCTCGGATAATTACCTTCATTAGTATGGAAATGTTTTAACACATTGACTACCAAGCATTTTGCGCAAAAAACATCTTTTGAAGCTCGTCGAGCCGTTTTCTGGCCAGATTCTAGCCAAAAAGAACCAAAACTGCCCAAAACTCTGTTTGCTGGTGGAGTTCATCGCGCCCCTCTGTTCCTGATGCTTAATATTAGCTTTCCAAGATCGGGCATGCGCAGAAAACAAAATTTCTGCCTCCTCTCCTTCTACCTTTCGCTTTCTCTCCTCCCCTTTTCTTTCGCTTTTCTTGCCTCGCTTTCTTTTTCTCTTGCTGGGCATTTTCTGGGCTTCCTTTCGGCGGGAAATGATTTGTGGAAAACTTTTAGGATCATAGGATTAGGTGGAAGGGCTAGCCTGTTTGACGGACTCGTGCTCATTTGGGTATGGTTTGAAAGACCCCTTCCCCCTACACATACTACATGTAAAAGTTGTCCATGAGGATTAAAACTGATGACGTAACAAGCGGTAAAAGAGACGTGGCTCTGCGCGGCCGGTTTTGACCGACACGGTTGCCAATGGGTTAATTATGTTGAATGATTGCGGCATGTTAGACTGAGCAATCCTCGACCATGGATGTGAAGGTCAGTTTTCATGGGGTAATGCTGTACACTATCGTTGGTTTTCTCTTAACTCAATCATCCTGCTGTGAAAATATAAGTATACTTTTAACCGCTCGAGGCGACCATGCTCGTTAAACAGCTGATCCACTACCTTCACTCGCTGACGCTGGCCTCTAACATTGTTCATCTGGATGTATGTATCTTTAGCATGAATCGAGAAGTAACTCGATATTTTCAAGCCTGAAAATGTGACCGGCAACTTTCAGGAGAGTGAGACTGAAAACAAACAAACTTTAAGAAAGGCCGTACACTCGATTCCAGGCGAGCTCAACTCTCTTCAACTAGGCTCGCAACTGTAAGAATTCTTAACCTGTAACCTTTAACCTAAGGGGGTGGGAGGTGGAGAGGGTGCTTATATTGGAAATGACATCATTTTACAGACTATAGTCTACATACGCGAGAAAAACGTTTGTTTTGCTGAAGATTTTCAAGACTTCTGTCACACAATGTTTTACCAAAACGGCTCTGACTTCGGTCAGAAGCTTAAATTTTAAGTTTTTATTAAAATGTATGGTTTTCAGTGTAAACTCTCACTGCAAACTTTTGGACTGCTTTGCAACCTATAGTGGAAAGCTCATAAATATAATTGTTTACCAGCTTTTTCATCGACACCACTTTCCAGCTTAACATAAAAGAAGCCTTGCACATCCTGTGGAAAAAAAAGCCCTTTCCTTAACCGCAACTTCAACATCTTAATTTAACACTATCTATGTAATTTGCACACTTTATACTGAAAAGTAATGAAGCAAATTAACATGGCAATGACATTAATAATGATAATACTAACACCGATGCTGATACAGACAACAATACTTGCTGATAATAATAATGATAACTCTAATGATAACGATAACAATACGATACTGTACCATAATGTATCTCATAGCAGTAACTCGAAAAGGTGATAACAAGTCTAGACTTACAGTACTAATAGTTGTCTTGATCAAAATGTCTTGTTATTTATTAAGTTACTCTTTACTCTACCAAGATGTAGCCAATTGTCGTAATGTGTTTGTCTCCATTGTCTGCCTCTTTTGTAGCTTCGTTTCCACATGTGTTGGAGTTGTCAGGCTTTCCTCCGGTACCAAACCCAAGTCTGGAGTCAAATTCATAGCACCCCGACGCTTCGTTTCCGATGATACCGACTCTTGCTTTGGAATACGAATTGGTCACAGAGCGGGTATTAAAACATTCTTTGTTACAGTGTTTCTGAAGAGATGCTTGAGAACCAATCAATGTCTTCCACGTGTTACGACCCAGTGAGGTGGCGCGGTATCGCCCGTCAGCGATCAGTGAATACAAGGAGTTGGCCTGCTTATCTATGACAACAAAGGTTAAGTTGTCTTCCCCTTCGATCTTCATCCCGAGGCAGATCTTGGAGAAGGATGTGTTCCAGTAGGTTGGTAATTTTGTCTCTTGAGTGTCGAGCCCGGTCTCTGAGCCTGCGAGGTTGCAATTGAAGGTATTTTTGTTGCTCCACAGATTGGAATTGTAGTGAAATCTTGACTGAAAAGAAATTAAAAAATGCAAAAAAATAATAATAATAATAATAATAAATAAATAAATAAATAAATAAATAAAAAGTAAATAAATAAATAAATAAATAAAAAAAAGGAAAAGAAAATCAATTTTTACATATGTAACGTCCTTCGAAATCAATATTCAGCTGTGTCATAACATTTATTTAATATTTTAGTTACAATTTCAAAAATGAATCTAAAGACTTTTCGTAGAGTGTATGAAGCTACTTTTTTCTTATCTGTTTCGGGCTTTCCCATTTCCGAGTTGTAGGTATGAGGCTAACTTCACTCCTTTTTCTCCTTCGCTTCCCTATGATGTAAAACCGCTGAGTAGTGCATAGCGATTGGGCATATAAAAGTAGTGAATCGAGGACGAGAAGCCGTCGTAATGATTCACTGATGTTTGCCGTTTAAAGATATAATTCTAGAGAATAATCGGCCATCAAAAAAGAGGACATGGAGGTCTCAAAAGCGACGAAAGACTGATTCGCGCTTGTATTCTATCGATTTCCAAACCACAGCCTAATTTCCGCTCAAAACATAAATTAAGTTATTTTATTATAGGTTTTCTTTTTTTGAGACCATCTCAATGTTACTATAATAATTAATAAAAATTGAATAAATATTATTAGTATATACCACATAAGTGGATAGTGGTTTTCGCGCGCTCTGATCGGTTAAATCGGAGTTGATCGGCAAAGTACTATTCATCTCCGAGCAGTAGGAGCGCGAGATTTTAAAATTTCCGACCGCTTGTCGGTATATTGTCACACATAATGTAATGTTTTGGTCCGCTAATTACTCAGCTTGTGTGGTATACACTAAAACAATTATTCACCTCAGTGTCGGTGAAAGTGGTGGATATTTACTTCGCCGCTTCGCGGCTCGGTAGATATTCATCACTTTTCACCTCCACTTCCGTGAATAGTTGTAAAATAGAATTAAAACCTTGCTGTGGTCAATCTTCATGACCGGCGTCCATCCCCCATCTCCACATCCAAAATCTCCCATCTGACACAAAACGGAAGTTGGTTTGGAGTCCAAGATGAGGGTAACCAGCTGACCCACGCTCGACCTGTTGAAGTAGAAACATTTTATCACGTGTAAATACATCAAACCTGCCGAATCTGTCAACTGCTTACGTCTTTTTCAGTTCATTTAGGTAAATTCTCAGACAATGATGAAAATTTGAAGCTTGTGGGATGTGGCTTGGAGTGACAATAAACGGCCTCACACATTAAAGTGTCCAGGTAAGCTGAAAGCCACTCATTGGGCACCAAGTTCTGTATAAGTGAATGTACAGGTAATGTAATTAAGGATTCTTAATTATTCAGAATGCCCTGATTTAAGAAATGTTTTGTGATGTTTATTGTTCAATTGTATAACTGTAGCTAGTACATGCAATACTGAAGTAAGAATCCCTGACACAACGCCATTAAGTGGCCAACTAAAGTGTAAGATCCCTAGGCGCTTATTTTTGTTCTTTTTATGTAGCCTGCTCGTTAGTGTTTTATTGTTTGTGTGTCACACCTTCGTTCCGAGTTTTTTTTTTTTTTTTTTTGCAGTTCATCACAATTTACACCTTTATTTTAGTCTCGTCGTTTTGTGCATGTAATTACAGTGTTTGCCATATAAGCCTTAGTTTTCTTGCTATTTGGTTAACAGTCATTTCTTGGCAGTCGCGCTACGCGCAAGTTTCAAATTTTAGTTTCCCCGCAGTGAGGTTCTCGCCTAAGGCAGTTTATTTCGCAGTTTTTTAGTAGCCGTAACAATGTAAGTATAGTCTTTATCGTCGTTTCTTGTTAGCTGTATTTCGTTGGCAATTGGTGCAATTCTTTTTATTCATGTTGTAACTTTTAGTTCGTTTATCTTTTAGTTTCAACCTACGGTTTATTGTAATGCATTCTACATGTGAAACTCCGTCGAGTTGGAAACGTCTATCGGCAGTTTTATAAAGTTTTTAATATTGAAGCACCCAAGTTACGTTCACGAATAATGTATTTAACGCCCTGTGAATTCATGATATTTCTTTCTTTTTATTATCGTTTTCCCATTTTATCACTAAATCTTGGTTCTCCATCATGACTTACTGGAAGTATATTTATATTCACGGTTTCAAACTGGTTGTTTGTACCTCAAACATATCTCACACCATTGTTGAGGTCTGAAAACTGCTCGAGTTTCTGTAAGGTCAGGGTTTTTCCACTTTATAATGAATTTTTTTTCCTCACTTGTGTGTTGATTGGGTTGGGTTGAGAGTAAGAAGTACGGCAAGGAATAAACACAACAACATTTAATGTAGAGTCGACGCCATTACAAACATCGAGCACCTGGTGAGAGTGGCACCATATTGCATCATGGAAGTAATACCATGCAAGCACTGCGGGTATCTATGATTATATCATTCTATTTAATCAACATCCCTTCTTTAAGAAAATGAAAAGCAAGATTTTCTTTAGGCTTGGTTCCTAGTAAAACATGAAGGTCGAATCTTTCACTGAAGATGCCCACCTTATGAATGAGAACAATATGAAAGTTAGAAAATTGTGTTTCTAAATAAATTAAAACAGTTCGATTGATCAACAGTGTATATTTACACACATGGTCCTTGAAACGAATAGGTGGCCTGATTTCACGTCTCGGCCTATTTACACTTAATGACTGTCCACGACTGTCAATAGGAATGGTTCCTTCTTGATCACTACATGGCTGATTTTCTTTCGGCTCACTCATAGTAGCTGAGGCACAGCCAGCTGTGGGTTGAGGCGACGTTGACTGTTGATCAGGAGTGCGATATACAACAACGGGAAATTTGTTACGAGCATTTCAAACTACTTTGGTGGTTCTCATGTGACACGATTTCTGCGGTCTTTGTCTCCATCCAGACTTTCCACCTAGTACGTGTTAGGGCCTCAGATCGCGGTTACTTGCCAAATTTCCAGTTTTTTCCTTCCACATGCTGAAAGAATACGCGTTGTCCAACGTTAAGTTCTGAGAGTTTGCGTGATCTACGGTCATGATGGTTCTCCACACTGCGTTTCCGTGCGTCACGTTTCTCTTTCACAGCAGTGTTCTTTGGGTTGCTATGCATACTAGGTAAGAAACTTCGCGTTCTGCGGTTAAACATCATTTCTGCTGGACTAAGACCTGTGTCTTGACGAGGGGTGTTCCTTTGCTCTAACATTGCTTCGTACGGATCACCACCATCCTTGTAAGTGTTGATAAGAAGATGTTTCACGATCTTTACGGCAGATTCTGCTTTGCCATTTGCACGCTGATGCATTGGCAATGAGGAAATGTGAGAAATACCCAATCCATGACAAACGAATTGAATTCTTGACTGGCAAATTGAGGGCCTCCGTCAGACACGATCACTCTTGGAATACCATACCGGTAAAAATGCTTCTTGAGGAGTGTTATGGTATGGACAGTTGTTAGGGATGTTAGCAGATCAATCTCTATAAAGTTAGAGTAATAGTCTACTACAATTAAGTAGTGTTTCCCGCAATTTCAAATAGGTCAGGACCAATTTTCTGCCATGGCCTATCATCATCGTTGTGTTGTTTCAGTGGTTCTTGAGTGTTTCGTGGTTTCATCTCTTGGCAGGTTTCACACGAATCAGCTAACTGTTTTATATCACCAGCCATGCCAGGCCAGAACACAATGCCTCTTGCTCGACGTAGCATACTGTCACGGCTCAGATGAGCACTATGGAGGCGTTTCTTGATGGACAATCTCAGTTCAGAGGGGATCACTACTGCTTCCCCCTTTACTACAATGCCATCAATTACACTTAGTGAGTTACGCACATCGGAATAAGGTAAAGCACAAGAGGGAGTATTGTGCTTGTTTGGTGGCCATCCTTCCAGGACAAACTGGACTACTATTTGTAGACTGGTGTCATGCAAAGTTGCATCCCTTATCTCATCTAGACGCTTATTAGGGACGTCAGCAAATGCGGTGATGTTCATGATTCGGGCACCGTCATCCTGGTTACCTCCAACAGAGTCCAGGTGAGCTCTGCTTAGCGTGTCAGCAATGTGTAGACAGGTACCTTTGACAAAAACGAAGTTGACATCATATCGGTTGTAACGCATCATGATGTCTTGGAGACGCTTTGGAGCCATACTTAGGGGCTTGCGTAGTATTGCTGCGAGGGTTTTATGGTCGTTCTCCACCGTTATGGATCGCCCATAGGTATACTGGTCAAATCGCTCCAGACCATATAAGACAGCTGGGGCTTCTTTCCCTATTTGTGCCCAGTTCCGCTCCGATGGTGTTAATGCTCTTGATGCGTACTCAATCGGACGTCCTTCTTGAAATAACACAGTGCCAATTCCGTGTTTAAAATGAAACTTTGCACTCGTCGTTTGAAATGTAACTTTCAAACGGATTTTAACTGGTTTACCGGCCAAGGATTTCTGTAAGGGTTGAAACCTCTTGAAACCTGGTATCCGAGAGTTTTAAAATGACTAGAACTCCCCTCCGCTGGCAAAATCGTTGTTACTTTTGTTCAGGAATAAAACTTATATTTTTCTCTCAACTGCCAAAAATAGCAATCATCTGTATTCTTTTTGGACGCAAATAAGTAGCTGAATTGTTCGTTTGTTTTGTCACTTTGTTTTGTTTACGGCGAACGAGTGTTTTTACTTCGCTTGGCTGACTGTTTTTCGACCTCGGTGCCTCAACAGCGTAACTTTCAAATGGATTTTAACTGGTTTACCGGCCAAAGGATTTCTGTAAGGGTTGAAACCTCTTGAAACCTGGTATCCGAGAGTTTTAAAATGACTAGAACTCCCCTCCGCTGGCAAAATCGTTGTTACTTTTGTTCAGGAATAAAACTTATATTTTTCTCTCAACTGCCAAAAATAGCAATCATCTGTATTCTTTTTGGACGCAAATAAGTAGCTGAATTGTTCGTTTGTTTTGTCACTTTGTTTTGTTTACAGGCGAATGAGTGTTTTAACTTCGCTTTTAGGACACGTTATTTGAGAAATCTGCAAATTAAATTCATCGCCGCACTTCCGTTTCATGATAAGCTTGATTTAGAAAGTCTCTATAGCGTTCGCGATCAAGAAACGCAACAGGAGATCAGTACATCTACATCTACATCTATAACTTGCAGAAATCCTTTCAGGACAGTATTTAAAAATAAACAATTAATTCATTAATAAACAAACAAACAAAAAAATCAATCAATCAATCAACAAAAAATAAATCAATCAATAAATAAATTATTTCAATCATTCCAACCGGTAATAGAAGCACTGTTTGTAAGCCCACGGTCTCGTGCTTTCATCTTTTTTGTCGTGTTTGAAAACAAAATGAAACTTTGCACTCGTCGTTTGAAATATATCTTTCAAACGGTTTTTAACGGGTTGACCGGCCAACGGTTTTTGTTAGGGTTAAAACCTCTTGAAACCGGGTATCCGAGAGTTTTTGATGCCATCCAGTTCCCTAAGGTTGCTCATGGCAGGCTTTAATTTTTTTCCATGGTCTCCACAAAGTGCAACAGCGAACTGCAGAAGAAACAGCTTCTCGTTCGAAAAATCAGGATCGAAAGGAAACAAACTCGTGAAACAAACAGTAATCCAGTTTAATACCACTCCTTACATGTGTTTTTTTATAACCTTCCAACCTACTGTAGAAATAGTTTTAAGGTTTTGAACTGATTCTATTCATTAGTTTCCATTCTATTATCAATAGTTGCAACAGTTTCTTTTCATTAGCTCACAACCAAGCAACAGTACGTTTCAACAGCGTCATATGTTTTGATTGCCTTTCAATCTAGCCATAGTTTCAACTAATTCTATTCATTAGCTTCCAAGTTTAGCTATAGTTCTACGTTACGATTTGAATTACAAACATGTGATTTAATTTAATTCTTCTATTAGCCAGCGTTTAATTAGGGAATTTGATTTAACAGTTCGCGTCGATTAGTCTACATCCTTGCAATAGCTTCAATGGTTTCTATTTATGAGCTTGCAATAGTTCTTGCGGACTCCATTCACTAGCTTGTAATCTAGCTGTATTTTTAACAAATTTCATTTATTAGCTTCAAATCAAGCTGTAGTTCCTATGTTTCCTATTCATTATCTTTCAATTTCGTAATGTTTTTTTCAATGGTTTCTACTTTTTTAGCCCTCCACCTAGCAACGATTAAACTGATATCTAATCATGTGCTTCTATTCTAGAAATAGTTTCATGAAGGCAGTTTCTTTTGATTAGCTTCTCATCTAGCAATAGTTCAAAGTATGTATTTTTATCCATAGAGCCTCAAATCCAGCAATAGTTTCAATCTTGCAATACTTCAACGGTTTTTATTCGCTAGCTTTCAACATTCATTCATGTGATTTTGTAGACTAGGTCTCAGGTCTTCTTCTATAATACAGCTAAACACTCATGAAAATACTTTCTGTGCGTTGTACTAAGAGATCTTAAACTGCTTGAGCTGCCCCGTGCATGCAGCAGTCTGAGTTAAGTCAAATTGGGGAGAAGTGCAAGCCCCCGGCAAAAGACTTTGTCGAGTTTGTGACACGGTATATTTTTCCGCCAAAAGTGTATGTGAATATTTTACACAAAAGTATCCTAATATCGTATAGACTTTTTAATTAAAACCAGATATTCAAAGGTCAGCTTTTGATTGACTTCATTTTGCTAATCCTAAAAGGGCATCAAAAACGAAATAAACTGTTTCCCATGGTCTAGAATCTCCAGACATTAGATGACGATTTTGCTTTCTAGGCAGGTGATGTCTCCTTTTCTCTTTGTAAATGTTACGTGTCAGTTGTGTCTTTGCCACCTGCGTATGCGTCCACGAGTGCGAAAAGTAGCCTTTCACTGTTTTATTGATTGGTTACAATTTGTTACATTTTTTACAAACAAAAAGAAAAATAATTTACATACACATTTAAGCATACCGGCAGGTAGCAAAGGCTAATCTAGGCCTGTACGCTTGGAGATGGAAGTTACAGTTACTTAGTGATTTCAAAATAAGAAGTAAGTTACAGTTACGTTTAGTTAATAAGTGATTACAGAGTAAATAAAACTATTTATTATACATATAGCGAGAATTTTAGGCAATAAACCTTGCAAATAGAATTCTGTATATGCTATGTTTTCACATGTGATAAAAGCGGTACGTCCAATCAGCTACGCATACAGCATTCTTCACATGTGAAAATATAACCAATCACCATCCAGAGTAGAATCGCTTAGCCAATCACAGCAAAGCACTCAAATGGCTTGCGAGAAGTGAGGGCTTCAACTCAGCGCCCGCTCGAAGTTTGTGTTTCAAAAACATGGATTCGGCTTTCCATTTCGCTCCACTGGGTTTACCTTTAAATGATTTTATTAAGAAGCAATCGCACAAAAACAAGGGGAGAACATTAAGGGAGGAACATTCATCATTTCTATAAACGGTGTAAGTCAACAGAGTGTGAATTTGTCGTCGCACAGCGCGAAGCGCCGCCATCACATGATTGAATCTGACAGTGATTAGGGACAAGAGAAAACATTTCATACTTTGTATTTACGAATTCTCCCGTACTTTTCAGTTATTCTAAATAGGAAGTAATATTTAAGCTTGTGTAGACTCTTTGTCTACTTGTTGATGTCCTGGAAACCGGACATGTTTTTTTTATTACGCTCGGTCATGTAGATCAGTCTTGAATTTTTTTGCTGTTCTTCATGTAAGCTTATTGAATCGGGAAAAATAAAACTGATTTCAAGTGTAGGTTTAATTCTCGTTGTATATATAATAAACAAATTACAGCATAGAAAGTGCTTTGTACGGATTTTTATTCACTCGTTACAAAACTTTGGAAAACTCACTCGTTCGCTGCGCTCGTTAGTTCGTTTTCCCAAGTTTTGCAACTCGTGAATAAAACTCCGTACATCGCACTTTCTATGCTGTAATCTATATTTATGCTATTATACGGAGGTTAAATAACTATAATTAGCCTGAACTGTATACTTATTAGACTATCTATGTTGAGATCTGGATAGAAAAGGATTTCATTTTTAGGATAATTTCAGGGACATCAATGAAGGAGTCTTCAGCATTTAGGTTTTGTTTCATTTTCCTTTTAAATACATTTTTTGAGAGATTTCTTAAAGATAAAGGAATTTCGTTCCATAATTTAGCTCCGATTCTTGAAGAAGAATTTGCATAGATGGACAGTCGGGAATGTTTTATGTGAAAATTGTGGGACTTAAAGGATCGAGTGTTTATATTGATGGACACTAGAGACATACTCGAATAAAGCTTGGATACTTTTTGATGAAATTCCGTGTTGGACATCATCCATCAAGTTAGCAATCGATT
The DNA here is from genome assembly GCA_016490735.1 of Pachyseris speciosa. NCBI lineage: Eukaryota > Metazoa > Cnidaria > Anthozoa > Scleractinia > Pachyseridae > Pachyseris > Pachyseris speciosa. The sequence goes on from JAEMWC010001047.1 coordinate 132,715, forward strand.
CATAATAAGAAAATGTTAGGGATAGGATATTAGTATTAATAAAAAGAGGGATAGCATGCTCGTTACGGTTAGAAAAATAGATAAAGCGGAGGGCTTGCTTTTGAAGCTTTAGTATCTTATCAAGAGAAGATTTACTCGCCTGACCCCAGGCTACTAAGCCATAAGTTAGATAGAGTGCTATTAAAGATCGATAGATGGTTAAAAGAGTATGCGTTGGCACAAAATATCGTAATTTAGCAATTAATCCTACCGCTCTACTGACTTTCAGAGCAACATTATCCACATGATGTTTTCAAGACAAATTATGGTCGGTTAAAATTCAAAGATACTTAACAAATTCTTTACGCTCTAAGGCCACGTTCTTGTTTTGCTCGTTGTCAAATATTATGATTTTGGGTTGGTAAGTTGATCTTTTTTGATTCGGGCAGAATATTAAAAATTTGTTTTTATTATATTCAAAGTCAGCTTATTTGCTGTGAACCAAACACATAGTTGCGTATAAGATGTTGGTATCATCAGCAAAAAGATAAGACTTTAACTTGTCGGAAGAGACGTGAATATCATTAATGTACAGGAGGAAAAGTAATGGACCTAGAACGGAGCCTTGAGGTACACCACAAGTAATGCCGGCCCTATAGCTAGAGGATACATGTGGACCTATTTGAGTAGTTTGTGTTCGACCTTGTAAGTTGGATGAAAGCCACTTCTTTATCACTCCACGAAAGCCATAGTAATCAAGTTTATGCAGTAAGATATGATCAAAAGCTTTTTTTAAGTCAATAAAGACACCACATGAAAATAATTGCTTGTCCATATTTGTCTGAAGAGCGTTTACAATGTCAAGAATTGCTTGTTGAGTAGAGTGTGCTTTACGGAAGCCATACTGTGATGAAGAAAGTAGATTTTTTTGCTCGATAAAAGATTCCATTCTTCTTTTGATCACTTTTTCAAAGACACCACCTAAAACATTTGCTGAACATTTCAATAATCGCGGAGGACATGAGTATAAACCGCTGAGTATAAACCGCTGACATTTCAGCGGTATCTTTGTATGGTTATGAAGGTGCGTTATTTTAGCGGTACTACAATGATTTCTTTTAACACCGTGCTTAGATCTACGCCACTTAGATCTTAAAGACCCATGTTCATCCAAGAGGCTTTGCGCACGTTTGTTATTATTTTTAACCGTCTCCATTATTCATTCTTGCGATCTTATTGGTTTACCAGATTTTCCAACTGAGTCCCAGTGGCGTGAGACAATAATTCACAACAATGAAATAAATATCACTTTATTTGTCTATATCGCTGTGATTTATTTGAATCTTTTCATGCCTACGAAAGACAACTGTTCCTCCAAAAACGCTGCGAATGTGTGTGGTTCATCATGTAAAACTTTCAGCTACTGGGGAAGCGTAGATTAGCCATTGAGATGTTTAAGGCAAAACACATGCTAAATAGGCTGTCTCAACACGTAAAAACTACCGATTCAATACGCAACGGGAAGTTAATGGAAGTACCTAGCAAAAACTTGGAATTAGGTAGAGACAGTCTTTTATTTAGGGGTCCTATTGTCTGGAACTGTTTAGATAAGAATGCGCGAAAATGTGAGAACACTGAAACGATCAAAAGAGTTCTTAAAACAGCTACCAACAAAGCAGCACTAGAGAAGGTTTCATTTGTTAAAGAAACCTACACGAATTGCAATAGGGTTCATGATGACTTTGTATATATTTTTAATTATTTTATTTTGATTTTATTTGATTGATTGCTAGTTTGTCAGGTTTGTGACTTTTAAATTTTTAATAACTGTATATAGGTTTTAGCTGTATATATATGGCTAACTTTATAACTTATCTATCTCTGATTGTTTATTTCATCGTTTTATTTGTTTATTTATTTGATTATTAGGCAGGTCCACATCAGCTTTAATTAGTTGCCTGTATTCTAACCTGCAATATCAAATTAATTACGTATGTATTATGTATATATGTATGATCGTTTTGCTTGCATTCCTGCGACGCGGTGAAGGATTCCAAAAATTAAATACGTCGCCTTGAATATTTCTAGTCCATATATTTTAATTTTAGTGCTCCATAAGGTTTACCTTGTCATCATAGAAGTTGCTGCAAAGAGAAATTAACGGCGTTTGGATCGACAGCTGACTCCATGGATGTTCACTTAACGGATGCAAAACCGCGGTCGTTTCCGGTTCATTCGCAGATAGAATCGAACTGCACAGTAAACATACTCGCCAATGTCGGACATCAGTTAAAATCTGGCATACCTCTACGCCGGATATATCCTCGGAGGTATCAAATCTTCCCTTTTCTTTGGTTAAAAATACTAGCTAAGCAAAGTCTGAGATGGCGGTCGGGGGCATCTTCATTCGGGTTAACTGTACAGCGCTGTCAACTTCGAGAGGTCATTCTAGTTGCAGCTGTGACCATGTATCATCAAAGTAACGGGTCAAAAGTTACGTTTTGCCAGCATAATCACAAACAAAATTCAAGGAGACAACAGCCTGACAATGGAAGACAATATTCCAACAAGTTTGTGAAGAATTTTCCACAGGTTCACCCCAAACTAAAGGGATTTTTAAAGAGCCCGCCAATAAATAATTACGCGTTACGCGTAGTTCAACAACACAACACCAGCCTCCTCAAAGGTCTTTTTCTCATCGCTACGACGACTCTTGTTGAAAATATCGACGCAAATGAAGAAAAAGGATGTTAAGAAAACCTTGACCACACAAAAAGTAGCGATACTCAGGTAAACAAGCCGGATGAACGTGGATTGTTTTCGCAATGGCGATTTGCGTATTTTCCGTCTGTGCGAAATTCAATGCGGAGCGCAATGCGTCTTGAATGAACATGGGTCTTTAAAGGCTTCACGAAGTGTTTTTAATTGAAATCATATTGTGACCAGAAAAAGCTCATGAAATAGAATCACTACAATATTATTAAACAAATTTAGATTACAATTACACAGATAACACTAATACTAATAGTGTAGCTACAACAGAACCGTTCTGTATGAACCTGACAATTAGCAAACTGTCTTATGTTTACCTTTCTGTTAATTTATATTTCATTAAGGAAAGGCTTTTTTTAGTATGTAATCCTTTTCGTAATTATTTGCTGGAAGGTTCTACATTGCGTATACTTCTCTAGATCTTTCTAGATTTTTCCATCATCGCGAGCTATCACGTTTACTTTAAGGCACATGATAGTACACGCGACAGCATACAAAACCCGATTTTTTCTGCTGTCGCAAGCAGATAGGATGTTGCCATCTAAAGGGTTACAAGGTTGCAAATAAGCTACAAGTAAATGTTGTAAAAGGGGCAACAATGTCTGTTTAGGACGTTACAAGGACGTCACCAGATTTCCTTAAAGTTTCAGTGATTCTCAGGGCAAAACCAAGGTATTTATTTGCTTTCATTTAATTAATTACGATTAGCCGTTACGCACTTTCAATCGTATTGTCGTAACAGTCGCAAGCTTATCGTTTGTACATGATCGCTTTATTTATTGTAATTTGTTCAAATAATTTCTTGTCAGCATTATTGTACTCTTAAACTTAGTATCGTTGTTTTTCAAACCATTTGTAAACTCTCAGTTTTAGGTTTTAACATTTTGTAATAACCGCGTCGTGTAATTTCATCCGTAATTTATCTGCAGCGTTTCTCACAGCGTTTGTGCATTTATTTCAGTTTTCACGGTGTTCGTTGACAAATTTATAAAGAAGAATAAAGTTTACAAACAGCAGTCGAAACTCGTTCTTTAAATCACTGGAGCTATAAATAGCGATGCTGATACTGTTCACAATGCTGCTAAAGATAATGATAACTGTGATAATGACGATAAAGAAATGATACGTTAATGCAGCGTGAAAAAGATCATACAGAGAGTTGAAAATAATACGGAATTAAAATGCAAATAGTTGTCTTCATCATGTGATGGTATTTATTGCATTTATTGTGCCAAAATGTAACCAATTGTCTTAATGTGTTTGTCTCCATTGTCTCCGTCGTGTTTAGCCTCGTTTCCACACGTGTTGGAGTCGTCACCTGACCCTCCGGTACCAAACCCAATTCTGGAGTCACAAGAGTAGCACTCGTTTTGATCGTTACCAAGGATACCGATTCTTGCTTTGCTAGCATCACGATTATCACTGAGAACGTTAAACCCCTCCTTGTTACAGTTGATTTGGAGAGAAGCTTGAGAACCAAGCAGCGTCTTCCAAGTGTTACGACCAAGTGTCGTGGAGCGGTATTGTCTGTCAGCGATCAGTGAATACAGGGAGCTGGCTTGCTTGTGTATCACAACAAAGTTGTCTTGTCCATCGACCTTCATCCCCAGGCAGATCTTGGAGAGGGATGTGTTCCAGTAGGTTGGCAGCTTTGTTTCTTGTGTGTCGAACCCAGTCTCCCCTCCAGCAAGGTTGAAGCTTTCTTTGTTGCTCCACAGACTGGAATTGTAGTGAAATGTTGACTGTAAAATGAAAAACAGTAACTTCCTACATATGTAATGGCCTTTGAAATGAATAATAAGTTGTGTTGTAATTAATCAATCAATTAATTTCTTTAGTTATAAACTAAAAATAAATCTAAACACTTCTTCTAGAGTGACTGAGCTCGAGGTTGCCTTGTTTTTTTTCTGTTTGAGCCTCAACAGAGAGCTTTCTTATATTTCTAATTTAAACCTCTGCAGCTCTAAAATTACCCATTTCTTCCGATCTCTCTTTTTGTTGATGCGTGTATATCCATGTTTTCTTTCCTTTCCGTTTTTTCTTGAATAAAGTTATGAAAACATATACAACCAGTAGTCGAGTTCTCATCCAATCTATACAACTGTATACTCTTTCGTTATTCTTACTTCATTATTGACCATTCTCGCAAGGTTACTCCGACCATTATCCCTCGTAATAACAATTGACTGAGACCAAAAGAAGCGATAAATATACCTTGTTGCCGTCGACCTTCATAACCGGCGTCCATCCCCCATCTCCACATCCAAAATCTCCCATCTGACATAAAACGGAAGTTGGTTTTGAGTCCAAGATGAGGGTAACCAGGTGACTCATGTTCGACCTGTTGAAGAAGAAACTTTTCATCACGTGCAGATACTTAAAACCTGACAAATATGTCAACTGTTTTGTCTTTTTCAGTTGATGGGTGCAATTTCATAAATTACATAAATTGCGTTCACAACTGCGAGGATCATTCTTCATTTGGTTTCATTTCCGCAGTTCAAATATGATTTATTTCATGTCATTCACGCTCATTTCTTTCACTGGAACATATGAACCCACAATTGGCCTACTCCCAACGTCAGTGGCTTCATAGCTCAGTTGGTTAGAGCATCGCACCGGTATAGCGAAGTCACGGGTTCAAATCCCGTTGAAGTCCTGAATTTTTTTCAGGCTTCTTTTCGCAATTACATAAATTGCGTTCACAACTAACTACGAGGATCATTCTTCATTTGATTTCATTTCCGCAGTTCAAATATGATTTCTTTTATATATCATTCACAGAAGTACGAATCCATTAAGAGGCCAACCAAACTTGTTAAGAGCCAATGTCAGAATATATCGAGAATCTCAAATCAGTTTCGAAAAATCGAATTTTGGCTAATACCACCCAATGAAATAATTCCCCTAAAGGGTTGTTTGGGTGGTATTAGCCAAAATTTGATTTTTCGACATCGGCTCTTAAGATCGAAGCCCTAGAGTTACGTTCAGGAAAACTGTATTAACTCTTTTCGACCCAAGTGGGTGCTATTTATTTTACCAGATTTTGGGCAATAAATGGTCTGGGGCTCTTAACTTCCTCATATATGGAGTTATTATGAAAATATCTGCTGTCTTGAAATACTGGGGACCCAGGCTTTAGAGTCACGTGATGCACCCGAGTGGCTGTTGTTTGTCGAGTGAGTGGAATCGCTTGACTGTGGTGCAATTTATATTGCCAGTTTTTGAGTGCTTTTCTGAGCCATTTTCCCCTGCAGAAGCCCCCAAGCTGCCATCATTAAGCTCGAATGTGAGTAAAGGCAAGCCTTTGAAAGAAACCAGAGGTGAGAGGCGGTTTTATGTTGATGGAGATGCCAAACACGCTCTGTTGTGATGATGGTGGCTCGATATGGAACCTGTCTCTCTTGTCTCTCTGCAAGTGGATTCCGGGACCTACCGAGGCAATGTGGGCTAGTTTTGACCGCTAGAAGTACTCATCGATGCAACATTTTGCTGGTAGCACCGGGTGGCTCAGCTATGAAACTATGAAATGAACTGAAGGAGAGTTCTATGCTCGCGGCGTGGTTGAAGTTCCCAGAATTCTTTTCGGGCGTGAACGAGTCAAGTTAAGACACACAAGATTGGATCTCAGAAACGGGCTGAAACGTGGCAGGCAGAAAATGTGAGAGAAACGTTTCATAGCAAATACTAAGGAGAGAGCTTGAAGTTTGCTGTAAATGTAGAATTTTGATATTTGGGCAGTTTTTCTTATTAAAAAGTTGGCCACAAAAATATGTAAATTTTGGTGTTATTCTCTGGCCAAAAAACAAGCATTTTGGGCTTTGCTGTTAAACGATCGGTGAGATGCAGCGGAATTCTGGTATTGTAGTCGTTATTTTTAGCTTTAATGATTGCAAAAACACAGTTGGTCCCATTCACAAAATTATTATGACGTTCTGACAAATTTTAAACAAGAAATAAACCATAAAAGGGAAGCAGTATCTATCGTCTCATATGTGTGACGTTGGAAGGAAAAGAGTTAAGTTAACTGATTTCTTTCGTTTGATCATTGTTCTGACCGATTTGACTAAACCCCAGTTCTTCATCATGCGTTCAGCTTGTTGATAGTCTTTTTATATTTGATTGACGGTTTCAAAGTGGTTGTTGCACGTCAAACCAATCTCACGGCCACTTTTTAACGTCTGAAGATTACTTTATGGAATTTTCCAATGTCCAACTTTAGGATCAGTTTTCTCATAAACCAATACGAAGTAAGAAAAGCCCGACACTTTTTGTTAGCTTATCGTGTCTTGATTGATATGGCTTAGTTTTTTCGGTTGTTAGTGTTAACATAAGAGTGAGTAAGTCAGTTAAGTACTGTGATGCTATTTTTGGCATTGAATCCGTCCAAGCGCTTACCTATTCAATAGGGACCTTAAGATACCCTGGACGCGGCCGCGGTGGACTTCAACCGGAAGTGAGATGTTCAATTCTCGGAATAATTAGCATAATCTCCCATAGTCTTTGGCGCGTCGACCTGAGGTCGCGACGATGAAATTGATACTGATATATTTATGCTTTCAAGGGTTTTCTGGGTTTTGCATTTTGGCGTCAACTAAGACAGAAAGTGCAGAGTCTTCGACACGAAGCAATAAATACAATCCACTCTACGATTTTCTTATTTGTAGGGGAACAACTTTCTTGACTTAAGATCACATTCAGATCAAAATTTCATGTTCATAGAAGAATAAAAAAAATGATTTAAATAAAACTCTCGAAATAAACTTGAGCGGGTCGGGAAAAGGTTATCTTTAAAGAAGGCGCCATGGTTCGTTGTTCATTTTAGTTTATTTGTGTACCCGCAGTTTTCCGCGCGATGGAGTGGTCGGAAGGTCATAATCTCGCTTTAGTGCGGGAAGTACTTATATTAGAACCATATCGTTTTAAAGCAAGAACAACGGAAAGGGGAAAAGTGGGGCAACAGATTGCTGATAACCTGAACTGTGATCAGACCCTCAAGTTTCGAGTAACCAAGAAATCTGTGAGAGAACACCTGAAACGTTTGCTTGATAAGTACAGGGCGAAAACGCAAACAGAACACAAAGCAAGTGGAGTGGAAGTTGAGGATACGGAGCTTGACAAAGCCCTTGAAGAAATTTACGAAAACTGGGAGGCATCAGAGCAGGAGGATATCACCTTAGTAAACAACAAAAAACAGGCCGAAGAAGACAAGAGGTTAGGGGAAAGAATGCGAATGCAATCTTGCGAAAAGTTAGGTGAAACAACAAGAAGAAAAGAAGAAGATGAAGGATCTGTTGCACCTAAACCAAAAAAGGCGAGAAAAGGAGGAAACGACACAGAGAGAAAGCAAATATGGATCTTCTCTTAAAGAAAGAAGATCAAAAGATCAAGAAAGAAGAGCAAGAGAGGCAGGCAAAGTTGTTTGAACATCTTCTAACCAACCAGCAGCAGCAACAACAGCAACAGAATCAAATACTAAGTGTAATGCAACAGCAGAACCAGGTGATGCTGGGGTTTATGAAAAAACTCTGCGAAAAATAACTGCAAATTCCGGTACAAACATGATGTCCTTGTTTACATTTTGCTGTATAGTCATAAGTACACCAGATTTGTTTTTGTTCAAGTAGAATAAACATTTTTCAGCTGTTTGATTCCTGAAGAAATTTAATAATGCAAAGTTGGAGTTCAGTTAATTGAAATATAATATCATGGATGTTGTGGTTCAAACAGTCATCATTGATTTAATTTTTGTCTTTAATAATTTGTATTGATTGTTATGCTGTGAATTAACAATAGCATGTGGATAGCTTATTAACTATCCGATGATTAAAGGAAGCTAATATTGCTAATAAAGCCTTATTTTCAAGTAAAATATTCCTGCAAAGTGGGGGACCAAGATCAAAATACTTTGATGTGACATTGCCATACAAACAAGTGAGGGCATTTCTAAGAAGTGCACATACAATATAGGCTTTGCCAACACTACTCAATCCAATCTTTTGATTTTTTTTTTAAATCAATGAATTTAAAATAATTGACGATGTCCCCATATAACCATTCCACACAGCTACAGACACTGCTCATAGAGGTGTTAAATGCCTGCATCTGTGGTGTTAGAGCAACATTTCGGAAAGGTGCTTGAAGGTGGACCCTTACAGGGTAAGCAGGGTCCCCGTAGATACACATGGATTGATCAGTGGGTGAAACTGCATATCGTTGTAGGTTGTCTAGCAATCTGGATTCTGCTAACATGCTGGCATCATGCTTCCTGCCTTCTGAAATGAATAAAAAATTAAAAGAAAATGTTGATAACAAATACTTTAACAAGACTTACAACTTTTATGACTGCTTGAAAATTCTTTTTGGAGACCGCTAAATAAAATCAAATTAAAAGTTTGGAGGAATGGACACCTGTTATAATCAGCTATCAGGCTAAAGCAACCACACATCTTAACCCTTTTGGGGAGGACGGGGTGCAAACAAAACACACTCTGCTTACCTATGGGACCAAACATGTTTGCTTTAATTCCATTTGGAAGAGCTAGTGACTGGAACTTCAGGCCGTGTACCCTTTTATGCCCATTGTAGACTATCCTTTGATGTTCTCCTGGGCGTGCAATAGGTCTCACCGTCCCGTCTATAAACCCAAAACAGTTTTGAAGGGCAGCTCCCTGGTTTCGTACAGCATCTGCGTAAGTCTGAAGATGATTTGAATCTAGAAGGTCATGATTCCATTGCAAGATTCTGTGACTGTAGATGTCGTAGATGAAGTCCAAGACTTTGTTGGTAATCATACTCAACACTGGGACTGGCCGACAGAAACGTGGGATCATATCCGAGTATCGGCATGGATATGACAAACGACGCAACATTATACAAAGTCCCTCAATGCCCTCACAAACGGAACCTTGATAGCACTTGAATGCATCTGGGATTTGTAATGCATCTGCCTGCCTGCCTGCCTGAACTCTGCTTCGCATTCTGATTCTTCCATGTCGTCCAATTCGAACTGAGCTCCGTATTTATTCTTAAGGAAATTCAGGGTTTTTAGAGAAACTAGAGTCCTAAAGCAGAGCAAATTCTTCGTCAGATAAAACGTCATTAAGGTAGCAATCGAGCAAGACTTCACGGGTTTTTCTAAATGACGCCATTGAATTAAAACAAGAAAACAAATTACAGATTATCTCTCCAAATGCGTCAGACGAGCACTCAACGCCACCTGCTAAATCTTAATTTGTTTTTCCCGCCATGGTGGCGGCGTCCTCGCTTCAGGCCTCCTCCGCCAAACCCACCTTCTCTTGACCGCCGCGTCCAGGGTATCTTAAGGTCGGTAATATATATATTTTAAGTGCCGATATTTTCATAATCTTTAGTTATTCAGCTTTATAGCGATATATAGTTTTCATGGTTTCGTAGATAATAACGCGCGTATGCAGGATTTCCCGGAAGACAACCGTGAAACCCGTCTGTAACCTTAATTAAACACATACCTGTAGTTGTCATAAACGTCCTTGCAAGAAATCGCAGCTGAGAAAAGAAGAAAGTGTATTTAAAAGCCACTTTTGTATCAAAGTGTGTTGTGTACAGTGTACAAGACAATTATGTTCGTTCTTTTTTTTTCTAACGCTATTCACACTAAATAATTATGAAGTAAACATTCCTAAAAAAATTCTCTCACCGAAGGAGAGATTGATCAATCTCACCTTACCATACTTCACTATATTATTTTATCTCTACCGTCAAGTTAGATGCCGTAGTTCGTTAGTGCGAAATTTTGCTTCTCTACAGAAGCTTGACTCTACCTTGTTACAGTTTCTAAAGCCTACAGTAGTTAAGAGCAAATGTCGCTAAGGTGTGAAAATAAGAAATCTTTAAACAAACTTTTCTCTTCCTGGTATTTGGATTTTCCTCAAAATTAAGACTGGATGTGAATATTTCACTCTTTGTGAATCGTTTGATGCTAAGAACTCCGCGGGCACTCCATACGTTTTCGAAGGCTAATCAATTTGCAATGTATACCTCAGGCAAAATTACGATTTTTGGTTCTTTTTATTCACGACTATTCGAATGTTTACTATAGATTGTATTTATCTAGGTTTGACAGTCATGTATCGAGCAGATTTTCCGTTATTATTTTTCAAAAATCACATCTTCAAGCAAGCGGTTAATTTATGCAAATTACTGTCTTCGAGTAAGTGGGCAAGAAAAGTGTATAGCTAAACCGTCCGGCATAGTTAACCGCTCTGAAGGGATCTATAACAGGTAACGTAAATTATACATACCACTAGCAAAGTTATCAGCTCGAGAAACATTTCAGAGTCAACCGGAAATCACTCAAAAAAAGTCCGTGGTTCCTCACTGAACGTCTCATATGGAGAGAATGCATGTCGGCGCGTTCAAACCACAGTTCCCATCCTCGACGACAGCTCAAATGGTTCCTTTTACAGCGACACCCTGTCCAGTTTGCTGCACCTGCAATTGGTTCGGCAAAAGCTCCAAACATCATCACTTGTTTTTAGAGTTAGCTGACGAACATCTTGCATCTTGGTATTTCAAGTAACGATCTGGCATTCAGTTCGTACCTGCTGCTTCGTCAACGATGTGGAGAATGATGTCCTGAGGAGGGAGGCAGGGAGGGGTGTTAAATACTGTAGATATGAGGCGTTTATTAGAAAGAGGCGTTTGTTTCACTTAAACTCACTGTTAAAATTTGTGGAAAACGAAAACGTGCTGTTCCTTGATGGCCAAAGTAAAGTTGCTGACACATTGATACCGAATTAAGATAAAAGAGCGCTATAGGTACTTTTGTATTTGGAATGGAACAAGGTGCACTTGTACTGCTGACCAAGCAAGCAAGAAACTTAATAAATTGCATGATTTTACTCTATGGAGCGTTTCCATGGTTTCTGAGGCGATTATTGGGGGGCGTCAATTAGAAACGGGGCGTTTATTAGAGGGGGGAGTCTAATACAAACTTTACACCTCAGGGGTGGGGGGAGCGTTCATTAGAAACGAGGCGTTTATTTGATAGTGGGCGTTGACGTATGACTAGTTTTGCGGTTTGCGAGGCTTTTTTTCTACTAAAGTCAGAGGCCACTTGCTAGGAAGCTAGAAACTAAGATACCTGAAACACACGCATTTTGTCTTCATTTCTGGCCTTCCTCGTGGTCTTTGAAACTGTATCAGGATTTGCTATGACCCAGTCTGCTTATTGTCTTGAAAAATTTCCTTCAAAAATTCTTTCTGCCTTTCACTTAAGGGAGATAATGATTTACAAGATTTTAGCGCCCACCGATGGTACCCGTTGCTACCCACGAGTCAGCTACGAACAGTGACTAACACACATATAATGTATCAGCCAATTCCAAAAGCGCCCATCCCCCCCCCTCCGGGCATACCCCGGGTACTTTACCCGAAATGTGTCCCCGCACGGTGGAGCATTTGACTATCGACGGTCGCCAACTAAAGGCTTTCGCGCGTCTTTCGCGCGCAAAAATTCATTCATTCATCACGGGAGCCGCTTCTCTCCATTCACGTCAAGATTCCGCGTAGGTTTTCAGTTGTTTACGAACTTATTCAAAGTTTGGAGTGCCGACAAAAGAAATCGGAAAAGAGTTTTGGCGCACAATTTTTCGGTTTGCAAAGGTAAGCGATTTTAGATTAAAATATTTATTTTGAGCGGGGAGCATGCCAAAATGCTTCATGCAACGAGTGATTTGCTATAGATTTATACTTTATTTGCCCTTTTTGAGGCCCTGACGGTGGGGCATTTGACCGTCTAAACAGGAAACACAGAGGGGCATTTGTTTAAATTTTTTCAAAAAAGTCAAATGCCCGGGGCTTCGCCCGGGTGGGGTAACCGGCAATCAGGCCCAATTGAAGCATCGTTCTTATGTCCTCTTAGGTCGGCGCTCGCTACAATTGGGCCTGATACAAAGTCTCACGGGAGTCTGTGGCTTTGTCCAGAATCTGGACGAAATCTGATTGGCTGATTCAATACCCGGAAGTCACTAAGAGGCGTGTTCGCGAGGCTGTCGAGAAATTCTCTCGCGACTGAGCCGCCATTACGGACAATGAGTAATCTCAAGTTCTTTTTAGTTTTATAACAAAAAACAACAGAGCCTTTCTATTTTCATGTAAATTAGCGGAGATGGAAAAGTTTATTAGCTTTGGTTTTGATGTACATACTGGATTCATTTAAAAAGATTTGCGGAATGATCTTCTGAAGATTGATAAAGACGAAGCGTTCTGACGAGTTCCCACTGTTCCCTCTGTTATCTTTCGTGTTTGTGAAAGCCTGACAACGGTTTAAAGACTTGGAAGCTGGCTGGTTTGTATTCAAAAACAATTCAGCGAGAAGCAAGACAAATCGAAGCTCACTTAGCTCAGCTGATAAGTACAAGATCATAGGCACGTTGGGTTCAATTTTAGGAAGCGAGGGTACTCCTATTCTATGGACAAACATTTTGAAAGCTTAATGAAAGTTCTTTTAAATTTGTTTTGTACCATTTTTTTTACGGCCGTAAAGTTAATAAATTATCATTTGCATGTAGGGTCGCTTCTGGAACTACAACTAAAACACTGTTGGGTAATTCACACCACCAATAATAAAGTTTTTCTTATTAGGGAGTAATAAAATACATGTGTCTTGATATGAAAAAGAAAAACATAAATAGCAGAATGACCGGCCATAGAAAAAGTACGATGGAAGGGCTTTAGGAACTTCACAATGGACGTCAGTCTCTCCAGATTAAATTTAAGCTTAAATTGAATATTTGTCAAGTTTTACACTTAACAAAATTTCGTGAGGACAGCATAAAAGTGCCAATTATCTTGTTCATAGTAATACATTTAACTCAGAAAAACCAGTGAATTATTTGAAATCCCAACGTAAATTGTAGCAAGAGAAATCTACATGAGAATAAAGGAAATAAATTGAATAGAGCTTAGAGGAGTACATTGTTGTTGTTGTTGTTGTTGTTGAATGACAAGGTGATTGACATCCTCCACAAAAATGTAAAACATGACTGAACTCCCATTGCAAAAATTCTCAGTGTGAGGTGCAGTAGTTTGAAATGCACCACAAAGACTGTTGTACTACATAAGCAGTACAGGCCTTTGTTGAGTTAATGAAAGATTAACCTGATGAAAGCTAGATGTCCTTTGTTACCCCTCCTGTACCAAGTTGTTTCTTCATTCAGTTAATGAGTTACAGAATAACTGCATACTGCCCACCACTGGACTGCTGAGGAACAGGTCGCTCGTTTGAATCCCAGATCAAACGATGGTGTTAATTAAAATAATTGTTTGGATCAAGCTGGCTGGGTTCTCAACATCTGTCTCAGGTCAGATGATCAGGTCATTGGTTAGTGAGATTATAGTCTACAGTATTGGCCTTTTCACCCTCACACGTATTTTAAACATGAAGGGTACATAAAAGAACCTACGCACTTGATGAAAAGAGTAGGCGGCATAGTTTCCGAATTCTGTGCTCTGTCTTAACATACATCTCAGGGTCAAGGTTGGGTGGTAGACCAACCATCTGTTCCCAGAGGCCTTATGACTGACTGATAACATAGCAAATATCTCTCAAGGGAATGTGCCACCCTCTGAGCTGATCGTTTTGTGATTTTTCCCAATAGCGATTTCAGAACCATTTTCAGTGAAAAATTTAGGTGTTGCATTTGGAAATCCAATGGCTTGTTTCCCTTTTTCCCCTCACTGTTAAAAAACCTGTTGGCAAGAAGATGCTTGGCTTCCCCCTTAAAGAGGAGTGCTAATACCTAGGAAAAAAACGCAAGAGTAAATAGGTGTATTTAGAGTGCTGGTAATTATATTCCATCACAAGAACAAGCTTAAAGCATGTAAAAAGCCTCGCAGCATCCCCTTCCCTTATTGCATCATTTAGATTTAAAATAAAGAAACCAAACTGCAGTCTACTGATGTGTTAATTGTAGATGAAATCTTTGGTATTTTCATTTGCAATGTCTTCATCATTTGATGGTATTTGTGGATAACCATGTTTAGTGGTCTCATGCCTGTACACAGCAGATAAATTGGGTAATTCATATATTTACTACTACTGTTTCTTCTCAGTCATGGTTGCAAAGAAAACAATGGGTTGGAATTATCCAATTGCCCTTCAGGCTAGTTGATTCTACCTTTCACTGAATCAATGATCACAGGTTCATGCTACACTTAAAAATTTCAGATATTATTCCAGTGGATAATTAGCCAACCAGCGTATACATGTAAATACCTCTCATCCACTGAATAAAGTTATGTATCAAATTTACATCAAACATGGAGCCTCTGATAAACAGCTAAAAAAGTAGAATTAAAAATATTGTTTTCCTGCTCTGGAATCATGATTTTAAAACATAAAAAAATATATAAAATTTTCCTGTATTCAGAGCACAATTAAAAGACTTAAAAAAGGGAATATTTCGTTCGGATCAACCGAACTTCGTCAGCCACAATGTAAATTTGAAAGTTAAGAAGGGTTATATAATGGACCCGAGGGAGCTAAGATGGAGTCATAGCTAGATTCTGGCTAATTCGAACCCATTGCCCCTGTTCAAGGAGGGCTTACGTAATTTTATCTCAATTGCCTCCTTTATGCGGCGTTTGAAAGTGTTACTTTCCGTGGCAAGACCTTTTATTTTGCTGGAATCCACCGAATGACCTGTGAGGTGGCAATGTTCACGAACTATACAAACTCGTCAGCTGTTTGTGAACATTGCCACCTCACAGGTCATTCGGTGGATTCCAGCAAAATAAAAGGTCTTGCCACGGAAAGTACCACTTTCAAACGCCGCATAAGGGAGGCAATTGAGATAAAATTACGTAAGCCCTCCTTGAACAGGGACAATGGGTATTGGTATCCCAGTGAATGAATTCAATAACGGTGCACCACCACAATGCAGCTTTTTAGTGATGCTGCAAAACTTGTTTTATAGATTAAATTACATTAAAAGAATACATCAAGGCCGGCCTGCATTTATTCATTTGTTTAAATTAAAGGAAAGCGAGCTTCAAAAGTTAAAACTTAATAAACGAGTGAACGGCAAAATCCCGTTTTTCCACAACTCAAATAGAACAACAATCTCGACTCTACTGAAAAAAATTCTTTACTATTGTATTTCGAGGGAAGACGAAAAATACATTGACAATAGTAATTCGCCTGATCTTCCTTCAGCCGAATAATCAGTGGTGCTTTACTACCCACAAAAAGATACAGCATCACATAGTCTTGGAAACACATATCGTTTGTTATGTGCGCTTACTTTGGGACCAAAACCGCTACTTTTCCCCCAAAACAATGAATGATGTAGGACAAGACGTTCCCAAAACAAAAATGGCGTCTTCTTCATTCCACATCACTTCACGCGCGAGAGCTCGCGAGTATTGCGTAACGGAAGTAATTTTGATTGGCTGATTTTGAAACATGTCAATCAATCAAAAAATTGGGCGGTAGACGTTCCGTGGAAGACTTGTATCAGGCTCTATTTTTCGTTTCGCCTTTCCAGCGGGAAAGGTTTACCATCGAAACGAAAATAGAGCCTGATCGCAGATCAGGGTGGGGGGGGGGGGGGGTTGGGCGCTTCTGGAATTGACTGATACATAACCTGTTTGACACAAATTAGAAACGGTATATGATGTGCTATTTTAAGTGCTCATCCAAAGCTGGTACTTATTTTCTTGACTAACAAAATTAAAGTCGAACGGATTTCTGTAAAGGTTCCACTTCCAATTTCCCTTTAAAGATCCGTGGGGCAAGTGGCCACTTAGTTTGGTGGAAAGAAAGCGTCGCAGACAGCAAAGGTTGGCATACCTCAGCACCTGCATTGCTCCGCTTGTGTTAAGACTCTGTTCCAGCTTAATTCCAAAACAGAGGAAATTTTTTTTTTAACGAGCTTTAGAGATCTTCGAGGTATTGTAACTGAACTTAAACTTGGGGTTAACAGCATTAAGAAATCTGAATATATTGTTCAACACTCCTCGAGTTGTGAACCATAAGAACCGGTCAGCGGAAACGCGCACAAACATAAACACCATACTGAACCTACTAAACCCTTGGTGGGCTTGGAATTGCGGAACTTCGCAGCTTTCGAACTACATGACAATTAACTTGCCAGCAATTTTACAGCAAGGCATTTCAAAGTTAAACACCCCGAAGTTTAAAAGTGCTTTAAACATCATTCTCCGCAGCCGGTACGAACTGAATGCCAGATCATTGTTTGAAATATCAAGACGCAAGATGTTCGTCAGCTAACTCTAAAAACAAATGATGATCTTTGGAGCTTTTTGCCGAACCAGTTGAAGGTGCAACAAATTGGATAGGGTTTCGCTGTAAAAGGAACCATTTGAGCTGTCATCGAGGATGAGAACTGTGGTTTGAACGCGCCAACATGCATTCTCTCCATATGAGACGTTCACTGAGGAACCACGGACTTTTGGGTGATTTCCCGTTGACTCTGAAATGTTTCTTTAACTGATAACTTTGGTGGTGGTATGTATAATTTACGTTACCTGTTACAGATCCCTTCAGAGCGGTTAAACTATGCTGGACAGTTTAGCGATACGTTTTTCTTGCCCACTTACCCGAAGACAGTAATTTGCATAAATTAACCGCTTGCTTGAAGATGTGATTTTTGAAAAATAATAACGGAAAATCTGCTTGATATCTGACTGTCAAACCTAGATAAATACAGTCTATAATAAACAATCGAACGGTCTTGCGTGAAATTGCCTGAATAATATTATTTAAAAGAAAGATAGTCGTGAATAGAAAGTACAAAAATCGTAATTTTGCCTGAGGTATACATTGCAAATTGATAAGCCTTCGAAAACGTATGGAGTGCCCGCGCGGAGTTTTTAGTATCAAACGATTCACAAAGAGTGAAATATTCACATCCAGTCTTAATTTTGATGAAAATTCAAATACCAGGAAGAGAAAAGTTTGTTTAAAGATGTCTTATTTTCAACTTTTTAAAAAAACATTTCTCCCCCTTCAAAATGATAAGGCACAGGGGTCACCAGGGGGTGGCAAGCTGAAAAATTGATAACATATTTCTTGAGAGGAAGGATGAAAGTTTGCTACGATATAAGCAGAAATTTATCTGTAAAGTTGCTCTTTGAAATATTTTCCTAACAAAACTCCAATTTTTAAGGTGCAAAATGTTTCCAAAAATGCTTTTTGAGGCCTAAACTTCCCGTCCTAGAAATCAAACAAATACCACGGTGAGTAGTTTCATCCCAAGGACTAACTACACAAAAAGTATCAAGGAAGGTTTTGTTTGATCATTTCCAATTTTGCTCAAGCCTTAGCGACATTCGCTCTTAATCTACATAGCTTATCGATCGATACCAAGAGAAAATAAAAGAAGGTTAGAGAGCATGTCTGCCAGACACGCCTTATTTTAGGGGTAATTCGTGTGAGGTTATTTTTAGCTTCCGCGAAAGAGTATGCCCTCACGCGTGTATTTTCATCTCTGTATGTGATTAGCCATTACCTAGCCACGTGGGATTTCTGAGATTGGCACATGTTCTCTTGTCGATACTCAAAGACAATTCTTCACAGGGGAAGATTTCTTGACCTGTTTTAATCTTGACGGATCTACGAATTTGAATGAGGTTGGTGACCTGACCGAAGTTTTAATAGCAAATTCAGCTTAGCTTTTCATCATTATTTTACAAATCGTTTCAGTACTTAACTTATGCATCGCAGGTACCTTTTTCACAGTATTTTACGGCGAAGCCTTCTTTACATTGGCAATTACAGCAAGTTCTGGTGTTGGGCACGCAGGTAGCCCCATTTTGGCATGGTGTAGGCAGACATGAGGTCTGAAATATAAAATAAAATAAAATAAAATAAAACAAAATAAATATATAAATAACCTTTGTTTTACCTCGGTGGTATTTATCGCATAAAGGCTAGTGGGGCCAAGCAAATCTGGAGACAAAATGAACAAGAAAATTGTCTGCCATCCTACGGAAGAACCTTTACCCTGAGAACCTTCTAAACAATTGTATTTCTAAATATACTTTGACGTCGGTTAAGGGCGTGAAGGCTCAACCCCCTTCTGCAGTAGAGTCCCGGGAAAAATCCAAGTTCTTTTTTAAGATCCCATATCTTGGGCACTTCTCACTCTTAACACAGAGAAGGATATGAAAACTTGCTAATCGATTATGTAAGCCTATTGATATTAAACTAGTGTTTACTACTTTCAAAATCAAAGATCTTTTTAGTATGAAAGATGCCATCCCTAAAGGGCTCCGCACACGCGTGGTGTATAAATTCTCGTCTGCAAGCTGTAACGCTTGTTATGTCAGCGAAACAAGCCGACACTTCTCCACGCGAGTGCGCGAGCACTTATTAGGGAGTTTAAGCAAAGCCGTTTTTGAGCGACGTACGTCAATCGGAAGTGGGCATATCTCATATTTGAGCAGTAGTTGTGCACATATTTCCAAATGAATTGTCTCTATAAGAGTAAAGACACATAGTAATACAAATCTGGTAGCGCCAAGAGGAGTAAGAAGATAAAACGCCTCACTTCCGGTTGACGTACGCCGCTCAAAAACGGCTTTGCTTAAACTCCCTATTATCGGATGGATCTTCGCACGTTCACAAACATCTGCTGAGTACAGAGTCTTGTCGAGCATTCTGTTCAACGGAATCCATGCATATCAGATGGTAGAAACCCAATCTCAATCAGCAGGTGAAACACTTAAGCCTGACACTCTACCTGTAAGTCGCTCTATTTTTATTGTTTGAACAAGGATTTGTATTTGAAATTGCTCCACAGAGACAATAATCCCACCTTAATAGAATAGTGATGAGAACTCGCATTTTCGTTGTACTCCTCTGGGTTGCTGTATTTCGTAGAAGACAACAAATCACACCAAAGCTTGCCATCTGCTTGTTTGGTTGCAGCCAGGTTCAAAGATTGACAGGAAGGATTGCTGAGGCATTCAAAGGTGCAGTCAAAGACGTCGTGCACTGTGTATGTTCCAACTCTTGCCGCATTCAGATAATGGAACTCGTCTTTTAGGAACACATCTTGACCGTGATCTCGGGTATAAAATTTATCTAAACAGTGAATTACCATCTTGGATCAGTCCTGTTGAACTCGCATTGAAATGTGTGGCCTAACAAAAAGTTAGTTTTGCAATTATTTCCATTCTAGGCCTCGCCTTCTTCCTACTTAAATTTTCACTGAATACCAACTTTCTCCAAAACTAAGTAGTAGGTGTCCACTGTGTGCAGTTGTAAGATATAAGGACTACTATTGTTTCTTTTTTTTCTAATTTGTGAGCAATAATTCCGTTTACCGTAAATGCGGAAACAGGCTATATGTTATTCCATCCAATATTAGAAAAATGAAGGCCTTCTGATGACGCTGATGGCAATTCTTTTTATTCTAAACATAGCGTCCACCGTTTTGTAGTCGATATGTTGCACAAAAGTTTCAAGTTTTCCTTGACTGTATCTCACAAAGGTACTCCCAAATTAAATTTGACTCCTCCACGAGACAATACGAAAGAAAGAAGATAAGAAAAAGAAACAAGAAAAAGAACAAGGAAAATAGGTTTGGGTAAGGAGATGGAACCTGAGATTGTTTCACTTGTAACATCAATTGAAAAATAGATGTCCTTAGATCTGGTAACCTACACTCACTGGTCACCTGGTACTCAATTTCTCTTTATTTGCAGTCTAACAATTTCTCTTTATTTGCAATCTGACAATTTTTCTTTATTTGCAAACTGTATTTACCAGTGAAATCACCTTCAGTTGATATTGGTTCGTAGCCAGATGAAGATTATTCCGAGGCAATGTGTAGAAAAAAAAAACCCTCTTTAATATTCCTTTTTGTTTTAATTTCGCGGGATGGCCGAAGGCAGACCGCGTTGAGGTTTCGGTCGAATTTCTTTTTTTTTTTCATCGTAGCCACAAATTGCAACGTTAATCTTTTTAAGTTTCCCGTATCCCGCGGGAAGTCTCGAGAGAATGGTTCGATTTCATTAGCTCTCAAGAAATCGTGCGATTTCATTGGCTTTTCATCATCATGGAATCACGTGCCAGGTCAAGGTGGAAAACTACTGCGAGAGTCTTGAGAGTGGTAGAGAGAAAGGTTTTAGTCACCCGCATGGAAGATCAAATTTCAAATAAAAATGGCAGCCGCTTTTGCCGGGGTGAGTTTTCAAGATAGCAGTATGCCGATCTAAGAAGGGAAACACAGCTTTTTGAGACAGTAAATCGGAAGAAAACGTTTTAAGGAACACTCGACAGCTAGAAATCCCTCTTCGAGGACAGATTGTGGTTTTAGCGAGGCAGACGAAAATGGATCTTCCCGGAATAACGACAACAAGTCATCGCAAGAATTTTAGACTTTCTCCGAATCGTTTGGGCGCTTCTTGGAATCCACCTTCCCAAAAACTACAGATTCAGTTGAATATGAATTTTTACTGTGCTTTATTTTAAATTCACCGATTCGTTCTATTCCGAGCAATTTTAGCCAACTTTGCAAGAAGCGGGTCAAAATATGAATTGTGCTTCAAAGTAACTCGTAAGGTTAACCGTTTGCAATACTGTACTCAATCCATGTTTGTATTTCCGTTTTGGCTGCTTATTCAAACGGATTGTGACTTTCGCTAGCCGTTCAGGGTTTAATGCTTACATAGACGAAACACATCCCGCATTAACGCCTCCAGGCATCTTGTTATATATATAGCCTCTGCCAGGAACATAAAAAAAATATTTACGCCTCTGTGAAACTACACAGCCTGGTAATATTTGTCGCAAGATCCACAATCAAGGAAGGAAGAAAAAAAAACAGAACGTCACTTCGAAATTTTTACCGAGGGAAGTGCATACGGCCTTGAAAAGTGATTATAATTTGCGGTAGCAACTGCAAAACAAATGTAAAGGAAATACGCTTTGCTTGGAAAAACAAGGATTACGCTGACGCGAGAAAGAAGACCTTGTGAAACCTTATGCATTGCAGCTTTTTATTGTGCACTGGATCGATTTTAGTGTGTCTGGTGGCAAAAGTATTAAACTTATATTTTGTTGTGGAAGCCATGGCCGATGGGTTAATTGCACTGAAAATTGCAAGTCAGGTTTTGTGTTTGTAGCTTATAACTTACAACTGCAAAAGCCATTTTAGGGAACACAATATCGAGTAGTTTCCTTTCTGCCTTTGGAATAGAAAAGATGCAACATCATTCACTAAAGGCCGGTAAACACGAAGGGATTTGCTCCCGGCATGTGCAGGGTCAATTTGTATGCATGACTATAATTTTGCGTTGACAGTCAACTAAAACTTTGTGACGACTATACATTGAACAGGTGCAACCACCGAGCAAATAAAGGAAAAGCTGTAGAAAGGCATAAATCAGTTTAAAGTGATTTTTTTCGTTGGCAAGAAGATAAATTTGATCTATTCGGATTCCTTGGCTGACAGAAATTTTAATTGTCCGAAAATGTTAGGGAACCATATCTTCCGTTTGAGAAAATGCTAGAGGAAATGAACTTTCCCCGAACATTCTTGGGAAATGGTTTCTTTATGAAAATGCTATCTGACTTTTTGACTGTCAAAAAAGTAATTTCAACATTTCCGAAAACCTTACGGCCTATGATTCCCATTGCTAATGTTTTAGACCATGTTAACGTTTCAGTTAAGGCGAAAATCCATGAGCACTCTTTAATCGATACCGAAAGCCTTAAGCGAACTACCCTTCGCCGAACAGATATCTACCAAAACCGGATGGTTTGTTTGGCGAATTAAGCATCGTTTTAGCAGTTTCAGTTTCCCGTTTTAAATTGAATCAAACTGATAAAAAATTTCAGTACTCCGAAGACCGAACTAAGCTATTTCGTGTATCCGGCTGGACTACTGGATTTCATTTTCACTTTAAAGACTTTAGTCTACTTTATTTGCTAACACACGCAGGTATGAAAAAAAAACCACACACACACACACAAACACACACACAAGACTTGTGAACTAAAACTAACGGTCGTAAGGTGTGAGACATTAATTCGGAGTATATATGGTGTTTCTTTTAGTAATCTTACGCCTTAAAATCAATGGCTATTCACCAACTGTGCGCACAAACGCAAGAGTGGCGCTCAACTCACCAGCATACATTATTGAGCCCAGTCCAACTGAAATCCACGCTAGGAGAACGAAGCCCTTGAGAGAAACCATGCCCTTAGGTTCTCTAAACTTTCTTGAGTCTTCCTGTTGTTGTGAACAGACTTTCACAAACTAACTGGCGAATTTAAATGAGAGACTCGTTAATTATTCTGTCTTCCTGTACAGGGATAAATTATTAACAAAGTCACTAACTTGGTTTACTAACTTAGAACAGACACCACTGAACCGTTGACAACAGCTTCCCACACCTTACAAACGACTTATTGACGATGTCAGCAACTGACAAACAATACAAAAACCAATTAATATGACTAACAATACACCTACAGACAACTGTGTAACAGACGCAAAAGTGGGGTTTACCTCGGTGTAAAATCCTGGTGAGCTTTTCTTTGTTTTATGAGGTATTGTTTGCTGTACGCCATTGTTTAGAATGTTTTGTTTTCTTTGTTTTACGTCATTCGTGAGTTTCACAGGTTTTTACACCGAGGTAGAGCCAAAAAGTGGCGCTCAACTCACCAGCATACAGTACTGAGCCCAGTCCAAATGAAATCCACGCAAGGAGAGCGAAGCCCTTGAGAGAAACCATGCTCTTAGCTTCTCATAAGTTTCTTGAGTCTTTTTTTAACAAACTTTATTAAGACGCTCAACGTTACAATTACATTATTTGCTTATATCACTAACTTTGAAATACACACTACATTTACAATTACAAGAAATTTTCGAACGTTTTGTCAAAAGCTGTTATTTTGTTATGTGCGATTGCTATCTCACGATGTATATGTACTTTTTCATTGAGAAATAGAACAAAACTGTCGAAGCAGAGTTTCCTATCATGAAGGCAGCTGTTATAAATATTGAACATTGAACTTTGCTATCAGGAGTGCATAATTTAAAGAATATAGGTGCTTAACATTGCCAAAACCTCCATATAAAATCGATATACTGTCAGACAATGTGATAATTGACTTAGTTTTTGTATTCCACCAGTTTTGAAAACAGTTCCAAAAACTGGAACTGTCAAAGGGCAATGTAGGAACATGTGATCAAAAGAATGTCTGTCTGCAAAATACTGAGGGCAAACATCGTGCTCGCAAAGTTTTCCCCGGCAAAGGCTAACTTTGGTTGGAAGGATGTTGTGGATGATTTGCACTGGAACATTGTTGTAGTTATGTCGTTTTTCAACTTAAAAGGAAGTTCGTAAACCGAGGAATGTTTTCTTGGGTGAAACCATGTCTTAAAGTTTTGCTTTCTGTGGTTAAGTCCTCCTGTTGTTCTGAACAGACTTTCAGAAATTAACTGGCGAATTTAAATGAGTGAGTCATTGACTATTCTGTCTTCCCGTGCAGGGATAAGTTATTAATAATGTTACTAATTCAAGTTATGTTAATGAAGTAATCTTCACTGGGGAAATTATTTTGTACGTCCTTGGCATTTTTTCAACATCTCGGTATCTTGAACCAAGTCATCAGTAACTTGTGATGATGAAAAATCATCGACGTTAGTAGAACGAGCACCTAGTTTGCGAGTCGTATCTTTTTAATACCGCAAAGTTATAGTTTCGGAAACACGGGAAGTTTGATTGCTGGGAGGGGGAGGGGGGGGGCACAGATCTTGCTCTCCAGCACACGAACGTCTTTAAAATTTCCTGACTTTGTAGAACCATATTTTTGCTATTTTGCAAGAAGTGACTCACAAACTTGGCGACTAATTTTCAGGGGCTTTTTGTAGTAGCGTCGACGGATTTTCGCTACCTGGTAAAATCATAAAACGTTGAAAAAAGCGCAAAGGTCTTGTCAGTGCGTTAAACTTAAAGTGGGGGTGCTTTTGATTTTTTATCCCGTTTCGTTGGTAACCCATGTCCAAAAATGACCTCATAAAACTTGTTTTACTATAATCGGGAATTAGTGGGATACTGTTACCACAGCATCACCTTATTAATGGAGGTATTATGCAGTGATGCATTAAATAATAGATGCTAGGAAGTCCTAGAAAATGTTGTGAGCTTTCAAAAACGACTCTTTGTTCACTTTCCAAAATTTGATGAAATGGATAGACTGACATCTTCCATTAATCCTTGGCTCTTTTTAGCTCATGGATGACGTAGTCATGCCTTGAGGTATAGGAGGCAGTCGACGTCACTCACTCACTTAATCGAGTCTGATTAATTTATTCATTAAACTTGGATGAAACATTTCTTCTCTCCCTCCCCTGGTAAGTATTGTATTTGTCCCCGGAGTCCTCTTTGCTCAAGGTTTTTCCAGGGGTAGTAGAAATGCGTAGATTCTTGCTCGACTGTTTATGTATCATGAAATGAACTGATGAATGGCGTCGATCAGAGCATGTGGAGATTTAAAAGCGGCTGATTTTTCATCCTATCCTCTTGAATATACTTTTGTGGAGTTGGAAAGTAGAAAGCCAATACGATTATGTACACAAGCTGCGAGAACTGAAGATGGGAATCGACGAAATTTGCACGCTGATATCTTTAAAGCGATGATGAAATTGCTGTTCCTATCGACTTGTCACCCGGAGGAAGAACCAGGGAGGAATGAATGTCTTAATGATCAAAGCAATTTATTTCGATACCACTAGAACAAGTGGTATCAACAAGTGAAAGAAAACAACGCCAAAAGCATAAGTTTATATAACAAAACTAGGCATGCTATGGCCACCGAGTGTTTGGAAATAAATTTCCTGCGACCGCAAGTAAGGAAATAAGAAATTCCCTATCCTCAGGAGTTTTAGACAAGGACCAAAAGCAACTAATTCATTTGAGCAAAGGATTGGAACATTCAACAACGAATTGATTCCCCCACCGCGTGATGAGTACTGCGTGCTGTTGCATATCAGGTTAAAGCTAGCTTAGATCTTATGTTTGACGCAACATATATTCACGTCGCAATCGCTACGGTGAACAAACATAAACAAAGTAACCAGCAGAGCTTTTCTACCCATTTCTGACTTCCATAAACATGAAAAAATAGGGGGATTAAGATATCATGGTAAAAAGATTGGCTTAAACCAATACCACTCTGCCCACTTTGCAGCTGTAGCGAGGTATATTTCTTTCAGGAGCTTTTCAGAAGAGTTTCTGAAAAAAGTTTTCTCTGAGAGGTACAAGTTTGGAAAACTGAGTTTCCATCTTGGTTTCATCAAACAGTCAGAACGTTGCTTAACAAACCGTCGGAGGCACGCACTGCATTTTTCAATCATTCCAACCGGTAATAGAAGCACTAAGCCTACGGCCTCGTGCTTTCACCTTTTTGTCGTGTTTGATAAAACACAAATGAAAGTTTGCACTCGTAGTTTGAAATAAATTTCAAACTGTTTTTAAAGGGTTTACCGGCCAAGGGTGTCTATCGATATCGGCTCCAATATGTTGCAAGAATTAAATGGTAATGGTAATGGCAAGGTATTTATATACCGCTCATATCAAATAGTCTCATGGCGGTTTACATCACTGGCCGGGGGACTTAACCAGACTGCTTGTGCAGTTTGCAATTAATGAAGTAAGTAATGAGTGCCCCTCATAAACAAGGAATCTTTTTCAACTGAATCCTTTATTCAGAGAGTAAAAATTACAAAACAGCTCTTCTGCTTCCAAATTAAAGAGGAACTTTGGGGAAAAAGGCAAACAAGAGCTCTATCAGCTCCCTTTTTATCAACAACCCAAACAGCAAGAATCTGACCCCGTTGCATCATGGAAAATCCCACATATCTTTGAGAGGGAAAGGCTACTCCAAAACAATTTACTTTTTTCTTGTAAGTCTCTGACCAGGCTTCAATCCCGCACCAAGAGTTGTCCAGGCACCTTCAACATTCAATGAAACTTTCACAAGTGAAGATTGGAGCCTAGTGAAACAAGTCTCATTTGCTTTTAGGCCCTTTGTCCATGAACAACAAACCGTCAGCAGATTGAAGCGAGCGTTTGAGTAAAAATGTTGCATTAACAGTGCCAATAAGCAGTTCTTTGGAATTGGCAAGTTTTATGCCTTCTCAGCTCTTGATAGTGAGCTCCACTACCAGCAAATGACCTAAAACAGTAATTTAGGGCAATTTTGACACATTCCAGGGTAAATTCTGCAAATGATTCGGCCGACCAGAGAGTGAATTCAAATGAGCCGAGTATAGCCACGTGACCAGCAGTCAAGTGACTAGATAAATGCATAGCAATACCCAGTCCTCCATCAAAATCTTTGGAGATATAAGAGTTTTAATACCCCCACCCCTAACTCACTTTTGGCAAAAAAAACTCGCGGTTTGCTCATTTGGTCTTGAGTGAAAGACCACCTTAATTTAAACAGAAAATCAGAGATCAACTTTTACCAATACCCTACCTGAAAGGTTCGTTTCATTCAAAGATTTTCACTTTTCGTTACCATTTTCTCTTTCAAAATTCTTCTGGCTTAAAAATGCAGTCGACCTTCCCACATTGGCGCGAGTGACATTCTTTGTATTGTACGTGATATCCCGGATGTCCGTAGGTGTGGTTGCTCCTGGTCAACAGTGCTAGCCGTCCCAGGATTCAGTGCCCGGTAAAGCCCTAAAGAATCTCACGTTTAAATCAATTGTGGTCAGCCGCCCTTTCGAATGCCAAATACTCTGTGAAAACGACCTTAATTGTCAGAGCTATAATTTTTTGTTACCTAAAAAGATCTGTGAGCTCAGTAACTCAACTAAGGAAGCGAGACCTGGCGACAATGTATCCGACGAAGCCAGGTTTTACATGAGGATCTGGCTTATTAAAGGTAAAATAAACAAAAACACAATATTTACAATTGTCAAATAAGCTTTAGCAGAGAAAATTAAAACTTAAGATAATTTATACAGGTAAATTTCATGGGAAATCTTTAAAGGTATACTATAAATATTTCTATCGCAGGCTTCAACTCTAGAAAACATGTAAAGGAATTCAAATATCGACAATAGAAGTTACTTATTGTATACTCTGGACCTCGTAACGGCAAAATTATTACTTACATTATAAAACTAAATGCCATCCGAAACATCTTTAGAAAGAGCAAATATCCAGATATTTCTTAGAGTTTATACTTCTTTTAACCCAAAGAAAGAAAAGTGGAGGAAGAGATGAACAGACTTCACAGAGAGAAAAGAGGCGATAGCTTAAAAGATTGAAACATGAAATAAGATAAAGACTGACGACTTATAGGTGCCAGAATTCCTGTCAAGAGTCAAGTAACTCGACTTTAAGTCATGAAGTGATGCTTTTAAAACTAAGTGAATTGTATTTATTTTTCAGATATGAAGTCATGTAAAGAGCTTTATGATTTGTTCAAGTGGGGAGCAGGGATGGCGCATTGGTGAGAGCACTCGCCTTCCACCGATGTGGCCCGGGTTCGATTCCCGGACTCGACGTCATATGTGGGTTGAGTTTGTTGTTGGTTCTCTTCTCTGCTCCGAGAGGTTTTTCTCCGGGTTCTCCGGTTTTCCCCTCTCCGCAAAAGCCTACATTTCCAAATTCAAATTCCATCTGCTTGTAAAGCGCATTTGATGATATATACATGGAAAATGCGCTATATAAGTTCTAAATTATTAATAATAATTATTATTATTAAGTAAGTGCCTTTGAAAATCTTCATCAACTCAAAAATAAATTGGCATAAATTCATTGCTTCCTCTATTACAGAGATAAATAAGGGACCAGTGATTTATCACCTAAGGCACAAGGGGAGTTTTGGATTTTTGATCTAATAATAACTTCCGTACGTAACAAATTTGTTTCAGTAATATGGAGAGCAAGGTGTTGACAACAAGTGAGTCGATCTAAATTTTGCTCGCATTGCCTCAACTATTCAGCTGGGTATAACAAACATCTGTTTAGGGGGGGGGGGGGGGACAGAAAGAATATTACAGTCCATGCGAGGGCTTCAGAAAAAGTTAGCCAGATTTTGAGGTAGACCAGATATTATAACTTAGCCAATCAGGAAATCCTCCCACTCCTTAGGCGATAAACAGTGACTGGTTCCTAGAGATGTAAAAGGCCAATAAATGCTAAGAAATAAAAAATAGAACTGGTCGGTCGCTAATTAATTTATTCCTGCTGTAATCTTGAAAAAAAAATGCTTGTTTGGAACACTTACTTCAATAAAAAAAACTCTTTTATATCTTTTTTTCTCTCTTTACGATTGAGTCAAGTGGTACTCTCAACTTGGGCTTCAAACCAACTTCTGTTTTGTGTCACATAGGAGATTTTGGATGTGGAGATGGGGGATGGACACTGGTCATGAAGATCGACGGCAGAAAGGTATATTAATCTCTTTTATCTATATATCAATATAATCGTATTTAAATACAACTCCCATACCCGGTCCCTCTTCTTGACATGTATTAACGACCTATTTACAAACATGACTTGTGGCATCTAAGCGTTCAGCCTACGATTGCAGCCTACGATTCTTTATCACTCAAGTGTATCTAAGGCCACTTCACAGGACACCAGCGTTACCTCGCTTATCTCGAGAAGTGGGGGGAAACATAGCATATGCAGTTTGCCTCAACAAACATTTTCGCCTTGTCCGTCAAGATGGACGCTTACAAATATAACACACTTGCACCATAGGTAGGCTGGAGCGCGTCACGAGTAGCAGCTGGTCAAAAGCAAGAATCGGTATTCTAGGTTCAAACGAGTCAGACTGTAGTGCGCCTGAATCCAGAATCGGCTTTGGTACTGGAGGGTATCCTAACACGAACAACGCGTGTGGAAATCAGGCTACAGAGAAGTCAGATAACGGTGGAAAATACGCCAACGCTTTTTGTTATATCTCGGTACAGTGACGAAGAGCTGAGGAAACTAAGACAACAGCACCAACAGCTTGATCAAACGAAACATAAATAAGACTAAATTATTGATTCCTTCTCATTTTTTCGAGCTGTTTCTTGATAAGCTCACCCCTGGTGTCAGATAATGAAAAGTAGTTACTTTGGTAGCAAAATAAAAGTTTTGTTATCGTCACTAGTAGTCTTCGTCTTCGTGTTAGTAGAAGTCTTTATTAAGAAATTAGTCATAACATACATGTTACTTTACAATCAATGACGAACTAAACTAACATATGTATAAAAAAATTAAAAAGATAAAAAATTGAAAAGGATTCAAGTTAAAGGATATTAAAAAATAAATTTAAAAAGACATCTAGTTACAAAGACCCGTTTGAATCGATCAGTTTTTACTTTAGGAGATATAAAGTTATGACCCCTTTCTCTGAGGACCCTATAACGTTTGGAAGGGAGCAAGTTATATAATACATGACCAGTATCACTTCCCCTATTCGTAATTACATCAGATATCAAAATGATCTTACTAGTGTAGCCAAAACGATAGGCTCGCCGAAAAAAGGTGTCAATCCGATCTTAATATTTGCCTTGATTGGCAGAGGCCCACACTTGTAATCCATACAGGACTAACGACATTATTAAGGAGTCGAAAAGTTTGCTAAGCTGATCTTTAGAGTACCATAATATTTGCATACCCTAAGAATATACAGTCGACTAGCAGCTCTAGAAAGTGAGCTCTCAATTTTAAGATCCAAAGATCTTCATGGAAAGTAATTCCCAAAAGTTTCAGCCACTCTTTCCGTTCAATCCCAGTTACTGGAGAGGAGCAAGCTTAGTAGTTCTACTACGCAGTAGCATTTCCCACGTTTTCGGCAAATCAAAGACATCCTATTTTTGGCTACCCAGTTCTCAAGGTTCTTGACTTCTGCCAGCGCTGTGTCAGAGTTCCTTCTTACAGGTACACTAATAGTGATATCATTAGCATATTTCGAGATCCCATTGTCTGAATCAACTAGCTTTATATCATTCACCATCAGAGAGAATAAAAGAGACCCAAGGACTGTACTCTGTGGCACTCCTTTGTTAATATCAACAAAGTCAGTGATCTTTACATCCACGACTACCCTCTGTTTGTGGTTACCAAGGAAACTGATAATCCAGTTGATGATATAAATTATGTTGGTTTTGCTCTTAGTGTTAAGGATGTAAAACAAACGGTGTGCACCTCGCTTAGTACATTATTGAAAATGTAAGAAAACGAAAACCGGTGTTTATTTATTGCAAAGTCAGTTAGGGATTTATCAAGTTTGTGAGCATTGAGAACGGAACCAGACGGATCATGTAAAATTTACCATTATCAAATGTCCATGTTCAGGCAACTAAGCCCCACTGATACTGCTGCAAAGCCGAGCAATTCCAAATTAGCTAACTGGCCAAAATAAATCAGAAAGTTACATCTCTGTATATCGCAGAAATATAATTCCACCGCTTGTACAATGTTTGTGGCCTGTTTTCATATAACATCTGTTAAACATTCTCAGACTCAGTAAGTAAATAAATAAGGACTTTATTATTGTGTCAAAATCCCTAGCATACCATGTACACCTAGCTTTACAGTTAGTTATCAAGAGACAGAATATGAAATATATGCACATGTGTATATGTTGAATAAACATGTGTATATATTGGATAGACAATGAGTTATGCATTAAGATCAGTTGTTAGTTGTTAAATAAAAAACAGTCTTTTCAAGTATAATCCAGCAGGCTTGTAAAATTAACCATTTTGATTAGTCCGACAGATTGGTGCAAGATGTGTAGGATTTATGGTAAAAGCACCAAATTTGGCACACTGATAGTACTCGACAAGGTGATTAATTTAAGCTATGGGCCCATCCGGGATTCTTCCAGGGGTGGACAAATTGTAGACCCAGGGAGTGGGGGTAGGTATAATTTTAGCTTTCCGGCAAAACTACTACATCTTTTAGGTTAAAAGTACCAAATATGGCACAGTCATAGTACTCGACGAGCTGATCAATTTAAAATATAGATCCATCCGGGATTCCTCAGAGCGGAACGCATTTCAGACCTAGGGGGTGGGGTGGGAACAATTTGAGCTTTTCGGAAAAATTAACTTCATCCTTTAGGTTAAAATCACCAAATTAAATTTGGCACAATAATAGCACTTGATGAGCTGATTGATTTGAGCTACGGACCCATCCGGGATTCTTCTAGAGGGGAGATTTTCAACATGGGGGGGGGGGGGTGGGTACTATTTGAACTTTGTGGCGAAATTACTGCATCCTTTGGGCGAAAATCACCAAAATTAGCACAATGATAGTACTAAATGAGCTGATTAATTTCAGCTATGGACCCATCTATAATCCCTTCAGGAGGGGTCACCGTTTAGACCTAAGTCAGGGGAGGGGGTAGATACATTTGAACTTCATAGCGAAATGACCAAATACGATTTTAATAATACAATTCTGTTGGACACAGAATTCTTGGGAATTTAATATTTTTTTCTCCAAGTTAACAATACATTGTACCTACCAAATAGTGAAATCCAAAGATGTCGAGGATTAGGACATTACATAGCTTTTGAGCCAACTATAAGGCCGAAAAACCATTTTTTTTTAGGTCATGATAACATGAAACGAACAAAACGTCATAAACACTTCATCAGCTGAATACAAATTTTGTCAAGAGTTCAAGGGATATTGCGATTTTTTCGATGCATTCTTGCCTTCATTCCCGTTCACAAAGACCAACGCAATTGCACAGACCTGTGCCTGGAAGTTCCGCTTTAACGCATGTGCACCGTCCTGTACAACCTTTCTCGCTCTTGTAGTTGCACTTAAGTAACTCCTGACAGCTGTGTGATGCTTGAGGAATCGTCATCCACAAGAGGGTCATACAATCATTAAAGGTAGTTAAGACCCATTGTTTAGAAGGCCAGGAAACAATAAAATAATCTGAACGGTAAAAAAAATATCTTTTCGCCAATGTTTAGAATTATGCAAATGAGCTTTGACACCAACGATGATTATGTAAACACATGGATTTTCCTCAATTTTGAGCTCTTGGTGTGTGGAAGCTAAGGTGATACCCGCCGGTTTGAAGCAATACACCAGTTCATTGGAGTATAGACTTTGCTCTGATGTGTTAATTTTTTTTGTTTGTTTTTTATCGCGATTTAGACCAAACTTTTGAAATTTCTTTCCTTTAATTTGGTTCATTTTCGATATGCAAATTAGGCTCTGGAGAAGAGTGTTTTCTAATCACGCTGGAATGCGTAAGATTTTTTTGTAAGTTTCCATATTTTGTCTGTGAACTAACTGAATACACCTTGTAACTTGTAGCTAAATAGAATTCATTGAGCTGGATTTTTGCAGTCAAAGCACGCTTGACAAAATCTTTGAAATTTACACAGTACTTTCGATCGCTATAAGTTCGGGCAGGTGAGCCAAATTCAATTTGGGCTTGTGGCGGCGCAAAAATAAAGAATTGGAAAATAATTATAGCATTCTTTAAACATGTGTACCAAACCCCTTTCATGGTCAAAAAATAAAGGAAAAACGGTTTTGGTCGCCAAGTCGAGGGGATCGCTCTTAGAGGGACTGCCTCTTAAATGCTGAGTGAAGACTTTCACGTAATTTATATTAGGCTGCTGGAAATCCCTGGTAAGTGGTTAGGCAGCTAGTTTTAGGAAAACAAAACATTTAAGTTCCAAAACTGTTTTTATAAATCTCGAGTGCCACCGTTCGAAACTCTTTCCCATTATATATTATATATTTTTATTTTATTTTCCCTTACTAAAAATAATACATTTTCGATTACTTTCTGGCACACACCGTTGACATGCTTCTGTTCATAATTCAGTTCGTAACTATTTGCTGCACTTTAAGTCTGTAAGTTATTAATAATTTAACATTTCTCATTCTTTTCATCAAAGTATCCACTGAAACTAATGCGCCTTGCGGCAGAATTATTCACTTTGTGTCATTTTTGGTGTTCATTACGTTCATGGTGTTCATTACGTTTTCTCACGCGTTTAGTCATGGGATCGTTCATCCTTAATGTGGATTTCATGTATGTGGTACTTATCTACGTCTTGCCGACTCTCCTCATCCTAGAAAAGTCTTTTGCACAAGGTTAGTATCTTCGTCCGACTATTTTAATCTTGTTTATTATGTAACTATAATGGTTGAATCCGTAAAATTAAGCTTAACAAGTATGACTATGTTCATGAAAATCACTTTATTTGCGACGCTTTCCTCTTGTACTAAGTACTAATTAAGAGATATCCCACCCGAAAAGTCCCACTGGAAAAGTTACTTTGAAGCTTGTCAATGAGGCCTTTAAGCCATAAAAAAGTAAGCTCTCAGGAGTATATATAGTTTCGTGATGTTGTTTATTTTGCTATTTCTGGTGTTGGTATTCTTTTCTTTTTCTTTCTTTCATTTTGTTTTCTTTTCATGACTGTAATCGGAGATCCTCAACTGTTACCACACAAATTAGAACGTGAAACGTAATGGAGACAAAAGCTGCCCAGCGGTGATATGAAATTTAACTTTTCCCTATAGGAGATTTATGAGGAAATAAATTAGCCTTGTTCAATCTGTACGCTTTTGGTATTCATCTTTAGGACGATTCTTAACTCAGTGTTCGTCTGGGACAAAGTGATCTTGCATCCTCGTAAAAATAGTTCATTATGATTTCGCCTCAAGCATTTTAATTTAAAGGAGTTCTCCCACTGCCCAGGAGATGAAAACAATTATCAGAGCAAATAAATTTGATCATTTTTGCGTGCAGGGAAATGATATCATTGTGAAAAAAACCCCAAAGAGTTTAATTTCTAAATCCTAGATAATTTCCGGGTACTGATGAAGTAAATACTTGTCAAGTATTACTCTCTTGATTTCGAAGAATATTTGGGATCAGCTGCCATGAAAATTTGCATACAGAATAGCTTTTATTTTATCTATCTCTTTGACTTCTTAAAACTCGTTAACCAAGCAAAACGCAACGGAAAAGTTTGGAGTTAAATAGACAGGCACATACAAATAAGTATTTCTTTCAGTCTATATTATTATTATTTTTTTAATTCGAAGACTAATAATGCTGTCCTAACTCTTTGGTGAGTTAAAGAGAATAAAGCAAAACATTTTTTTTAATTATGTATTCTTTTGAATGGAACAAATTTGGTAAAAAGGAAAAATAAAGCTAGATAGCTGATACACTGATTATTTTAGGCATTCGTAAATGCCTTTTCTTAGAGTAAAATAAGCTTTAAGCTAATCCGGACAAGAAAGTTATTGATAGTTGAGTTAATCTTTTGTCTCACGATTGAGTCACAAAGATGTGGATCGTGACGTTTCGACCGCTATACTGCTGGTCTTCATCAGGCGATGGTGTCGACTGGTTGCGTGTGAGAATAAGAAGCACCGTGGCTGGTCGTGATTGGTGCGTTTCGATCCTCGCTTAGGCTGTTGTTGATTGGAGGATTTCGATCCTTGTCGTTCAGACTAGAAATTGTTCCCTCAGCGGTCCGCTTTGGTACTGATCGGCTGCTGTTGTGTTGTTGATCGTGGGCATCCACGCTTCAGGAATTTCAATTCCACTGTCCCTGTTAATGTTGTTAGGGTGAAGTCTTTATGTGAATAGCCTCTTTAACCTTACGGGTGTACCAATGTGGGTCTCGGTCAATAAATTTAATTCGTAGCGGATAATGTCCGGTCGCGTTGCTATGTTCTGAAACGGCGGAGGATTGGGTTCGAGCAAGCCGTATGTCTCTATCGTGTTCCTTAATCCGTTCATGCATAGATCTTCCCGTCTCTCCAATATAAACCTTACCACATCCGTCTTGTTTTACTGGATCGACAATGTCCTAGGTGTGATCTAAGAGTTGTGTCAGATCTGAAAACAGTCCGTATGCCTTGTTGTTGTAGGCAACGGCGAAGAGCCTCCGATGTGCCTTTGACGTATGGCAGAACCACAGTAGATTTAATTCCGGGTTCAGGTTCTTTAGTGGTTGTTCGTCCCTTGGTTTTCGTAAGATTTTTTACAAACGAAAACGGATAACCGTTGGAAACAAGTACGATGAGAGGTGTTTCTTTTCATGAGAGATAACTGATGGTTTTGTTATGAGGTGTTTAGATCAATCGTACAGGCACTTGACAATACAGCGTTTTACAGATTGCGGGTGGTGTGAATCATACGCTAGGTACTGGTCAGTGTGTGTAGGCTTTCTGTAAACACTGGTAGAGAGGTATCCATTCGAATCCTTGATGATCAACGTATCAAGGAAGGAAATTGAGTTGTGATTCTCAGTTTCCTTTGTGAAACGGATCGTCGGCTGTTGGCTATTGAGGTGTTGTAAGAACGAGTCAACTTTGTCACGATTTAAGATGGTAAAGGTGTCATCCACATAGCG
Source organism: Pachyseris speciosa (assembly GCA_016490735.1). Taxonomy (NCBI): domain Eukaryota; kingdom Metazoa; phylum Cnidaria; class Anthozoa; order Scleractinia; family Pachyseridae; genus Pachyseris; species Pachyseris speciosa. The sequence continues at coordinate 168,858 of JAEMWC010001047.1, forward strand.
TTTCCAGATCTTAGGTGTACAGGGCGTCGATGTCAAAGCTTGCTCCTCAAAACCCTCCATGTAGAGGTTAGCTATCACTGCGGATACCAGGCTACCCATGGCTGCTCCTTCTTGCTGTTCGTAAATCAGTCCATCATACTGGAAGTATGTGGATCTAAGAACGAAACTCAAGAGGTCTGCAATCTGCGTAGGTGTAGAGTCGTGAGATTGGCAAGGCACTGGTCAGCTTCTGAATTCTAGTTTTCGCAGTGCAGTCTGTACTGCTCCTTCGATTGGAACGTTCGTGAACAGAGACACTACGTCGAAAGACACCATGATCTCGTTTTCTAGTACCCTTTCACAGTTATTACCTGGATGAAAGATACTGAGAAATTAAACTACTTTAAAAGTGTTATCCAATGTTCTAATTACTATGTCTTCCTGCATTATTAGCTTTGTATTAGTCATTTCAGTGAGTCGCTACCCTTCAATTAATCAATTTTTTTTTACATTTGCTATTCAATACCCAGTGCCATTGTTCTCTCTCTGCACTAAATCACTGATTGCAGTCTTAAAAGATGCTAAAACAACTGTGTCAGGAAAACGGGGGCGGTTCTTTTTGTCAGCAGGGAAATTCTCAGGGGTAATATATACTAAACGTGCTAAAACAAACAGGCTGCAATATTAAAAAAAGGCTGTCATAAAAACAAACAGGCTGCAATATTAAAATATTGCAGCCTGTTTGTTTTATGACGTTTGGTATATATGGCTCTTTTAAAACGGCCTTGTTTTATGCCAAAAACGGCAATCTTTAAATACTCTAACGACCCAGCGCCATATCCTCCGACTGTTATCAGCGGCACAACTTCTTTCAAATTCTTCCAACTCGGTTGTCGTAATAGGCTTCCCACAAAGCGCTCATCTGAAGCAAAATTAAACACCATACATTACTCACTAATAAAAATGCCACAACGCGACTCAATTCAATCATGTATTAAAAGCAAGAAAATTAAACGGGCTAATAAAACTTACCCTCGTTCTCCAACCACAAGCTTTAGGTGAACCTTCGCCAGTATTTCGAGTTCGGTTTTGTTGTGTTCTAAAAATCGCCTCTTCATCCTCGTCTGATGTAAAGCCATTGTCGTACACTTCTTTAATGTCTGGTCACAACTGAAGGAAAAAGTTACTCTGCACGTGCAAATACCACGGTATATCTCATTGTCTATTGTTTCCGCATGGAAAACAAAGAAGAACAAAGAGATCTTTTCAAATTATCATTAGCAGCAATTGTTCACAGTGCAAGTTGTTTTGCAGTAGTTCAGAGACCTGCTTGTTGAAAAATGTTGAAAAACAACAACACATACACGAAACGCAATCAGATGTTCAAACGCTACCACTTGTATTGAGATGCAAGGCGTCTCAGTCACCAATTCCCAGTTGAGCTAATCAACGAGTGCTAATTATATTCTTTTGTGCGTTCAGGAACAAAGTGGGAGGGGCGACTGAAATCAGTGATTTAGTGCGGAGAGAGAACAATGGCACTTGGTATTGAATAGTAAATATATAGATAGTTACTTCGGCCGACAGCAATATGTGATATATTGCAGTCAGCTTCGGGCTACCTCCTCAGCTGACTGCAATATATCACATATTGCTGCCGGGTTCAGTAACTATCTAATACATATTAACTTTCCATATACTATGGGTACAATAAAGTATCGTTGATGCTGTTGCTGTTGTTGTTGTTGTCATAGTTGTCGTCATTACGGTAGGGTTAAGCTCTTATTTGAGTCTTCCGGTTTAAAGTGAATTTGTCAAGGAGATTGGGTTTTGGAGTCCAAACGCTAACTGAAAAATTATTCAAATAAACTGCATTTTTAGTTTCTAAGGACCTGATTACATGGCGAGTTTCAGCCCGGTTAACCGAGCTGACATTTCAGTTCGGCTTCCAGGACAAATCTTCTTAAAAAGACGTTTGCGATTACATGACCAGCCCGGTTTCACAAACCGGGGCGGAAATTTTCTGCGCCAGCACAGTTTGGCTGAGCATTGCCATAGAATCGGCGTGCGAAAACTCCGATAATATGCCGTGAATAGGATCTACACCTTTAATGGGAAGTATCAAGGGTACCAGCCAACCATGGTTCGTTCCTTTTATGTATAAATGTCAATAGTTTGCATGAATGTTGTCCACTTTCTTTGTCTTTGTTTGTTGGTACTCGAAAAATATAAACATTAATGACTCGCAGCGATCGATCTGCACGTTGATGTCTTTCTTTATTTATTTTCTCACAGACCAATGCCGTCATCTGGAGTTCAGACCAACAGGTGTCTATAGGGGCAAAAGACTTATAAATCACGTGATAAATACTGCTGAGATAACGGAAGAGAGTCCCTGTCGTATCCAGTGCTATATGGAACCAAACTGCGTCAGTTATAATTTTATAAGGAGGGGTGACGTCGAAAACCACATTTGCGAATTGAACAACTCAACACACCAAGGGCATGAGGTTGACCTCAAGGAAAACCCTGCGTGTTTGTATCGTGAGGCGATGGTAAGTACATCGTGCACAGGACCGGAAAACTAGGGCTCTTGGTGCTTCAGAATCTAAGCGCTCCAAGCCCAATTTATTGGGCGACTTTTTATAGAAAAAATGTCTCAAAACATTAAATATAGCTTGCCAAAAAAAGAAATCAGTCTATCGGTGACCCACTGTGTAATACATGTATCTTAAAAAGGTATAAAGCGCTTATCGTTTTGAGCCGAAGATCAAGGATGGCAGCCCAAACGAACACGCTGTTTTCCAAGTCTTTGCACTTGCAGTATGCTTACAATAAAGCTGAGGCAAGGCAATGAAATGAGATTAAGGCCCCGTTTATATGGAGAAAAGTTGTCCCGGGTAGAAGAGTCATCCTCCTAGGCGAGTAGACTTTACCGAGCGTTTATATGAGAAAAAATTGACTCTTTTGCCCGAGCCAGCAGCACTCGCGCATGCTCTGATTGTCTCACCTTGACCCGAGTTGACCCGGCTAGGCGAGCTAAAGTGTTTATATGGAGAAAGTTGGCTCGGCTAGGCGAGCCAAAGTGCTTATATGGAGAAAAGTTGGCTCGGCTAGGAGGGTGACCCTACCATCGAAAGAGGGTGACCCGGTTAGGAGGGTCACCCTTCTAGCCGAGCCAACTTTTTGTTTCTCATGTAAACGGTTCGCCAAGTTTTGTAAGGAAATGTATGAAAAGTTGGCTCGCCCAGGGTAGCTCGGGTAGGCGGGTGACCCTTCTACCCGGGACAACTTTTCTCCATATAAATGGGACTAAGTGCACCTTACATTCGTTGTGTGTGAACCTGACAAGGTCGCCTAGTAGGGCAACTGTCAATTTTGACGAATTCCGCTTTTATACACAGAGAAACCCAAATCAAAATCTACTTTACACCTGGTTGTGTTAGCTGAGGTGGGTCAGCCCCAACTGGCCCACTTCAGCTACACTAGGTCTATAGAGTTATACATACGTTCGTTGAGCTCAATATCCTTATGTTTGTGATTAGCTAAACAATGCTTTAAAGGGGTTTAATTTACCACAGATTATACAGCGAGATAGCCGTTTACAATACTATTTTATTCTATGCTGTAGAAAATACGTTAGACCAATACAATCAATGCAGCATAAGTCTTGGCAAGTGCTGGGTGAGAAGAAGGTTGGGTAGAATGTCAAAGAATTAACAACCGGCTTTCTTGCATTCTAATAGGCCATTTCCGGATTACCTTGGCCTCTTTTTCAAAGCGAGCCCAAGTGCTCATCTTTTCATATGAAAATTAATTTTCATTCATATGAAAATGTGTTAGATTTGCATGTAAATGGAAACTAATTTTCATATGAAAAGATGAGCACCAGGACTCGCTTTGAAAAAGAGGCCAAAGGTAATTCGGAAATGGCCTATTGACTGCATTTGCTACGTCATAGAATATCAGATGGTAGGCTGTTAACTGATTACTTGCCGAGATTTTGATCTTGAGCTACGTGGCTTTAAGCAGATCGAGACGAGCGTTTCTCGAAACTCGTGGAAACGTTTCGGATACGAAAACTATTTTATGTACACTAGGTTCATTCGATTTCTTTTATTTTTAATAACTTTGTAAGACAGCGCGTGAGAAACTTGAGAAATACATTGGGCTAGTTTTTCCCAAAAGCTAACACTAATGGATACAAAACTGACTTGAAAAATACTTCTTTTCCGGAGTTTAGAAAAACGCTCTCAGTCCACACTGAAATTGCATTGCTTTACAATATAGGAACTGCCAAGTCATGGCTTATTATTGTCACGTGCATAATGAAGTTTGCTTATGACTCCTTTTCTTTTCGTCAAAGGACTTTTGTAGACACAACCTTTGTAAGAATAAGGCAACCTGTCAAACCGGTTTTACAAAGAGAGGATACCGCTGTCTATGCCTCGCTGCCTTCGAGGGCGAGAACTGTGAAAAAGGTGAGGTTTCAACGTCAACGTTTAGAGTTTTAGCCCACTGAAATAGCTTCGGCCCTGGTGCCCGTTTCTCGAAGCTCCCTGTAATTACCAGGCCCAGATGGGAGTTTCAAAAGTTTTGAAAATTATGCAGTAAAGTTAGCAGCTAAATAAACAAAATGGACTTCATTAGAGGTCAGAACACACCTTACTTTTCTTGAGATTTTGATTTCAAAATATGGTTTCGGGCCTGTTAACTTACCGGAATTTTCGAGAAACGGGACCCAGAGCTTAAAATTATCTAGGTCCTGTTTACAAGCAGGTGGGTTACCCTAGCACCTTTGTGCTTTATTTCAGCGATGTGTTTACCAGCTAGAGTTACCCTAGCTGAGCGCTAGGGTTACCCTAGCGCCAGGGTAGCCCTAGCTGCCTTGTAAATGCTCTGCTAGGGACAACTCGCCTACCCGGGACAACCATTTACTTGTTTCCAAGCCCTTTGAATGTTGACAACAAACGGCCATCATGGCGGACCGAGTACAATGCGGCGCTCAAGGCATTATAATCCTCTTTTTTTCTCAGAAATAGAGAACATTTCTAATTCAAGTTAGGTAAGCATCCTTTCCTCGGATAACTTCCTACACACAGATCTGTACGGCCACGTACAGATTCTTCCGTAATCTTCTTCGTTGAATCACTCTCACGGCGAGTTGTTTCACATGTTGCATTCGAGTCATGCGAGCGAGTGATGTATTGTATTGCAACTTGTTGTTGTTGTTGTCTAGAAATAAGAGGGTAACATAACAGCATTCCATGAAACTCGAAAGCAGCAATTTATAACAGGCAGTGCAGACAGGGGAATGGAAGTACTTAGCAGAGCTCTTTTCTTGTAGGTCATTTTGTTTGCGTTTGAGTTGTCCCGGGTGGTAGGGTAACCCTACCTGTGAAAGTTTGCCTGTAAACCCGGGATATCTTTGACCGCCCTGCTAGGATAATCCTAGCACTTGGGTTACCCTACCTGGTTGTAAACAGGGCCTTAGAACTGAATTTTTGAAACGTACTGCGGCAAATCGTCCAAATGCTACTGAAAAATTTTACTCGACGGACTCAGATGTAGTAAAGCCAAAGGTTGCTCAGTGAAGAAATCGATATGAAGCAAAATTAATTAATTAAACTGTATTCATAGTTTCTAAATTGCCATCAATTTGTCGTGTCCGCGGCAGGACTTTTGAGGCTATAGTGTAAGTCGCGCTCCCATTCAAATGATATATTAGATCGTCCCATGCGACAGCGAAGATGTACTATAGGTTTTGAAAAAGTGGTACCAAAGGTTACCCGTTTCACTTGATTCAGCATGGAAAAAGCACGAGGTACAACTAATGGCCAAATCTATCCATGTAGACGACTTATGCGTCGGACTAATAAGGACGGGTAACTCGTTCCAATTTAAATAATGATTTAAAAACGGACCTCAAAAGATCTCGTATAATAGACTAGAAAGAGAAAATCAGAGAAAAACAAGATGTTGGCGTCTTATCCCTTTATTTTAAGCGAGTAGTTAGAAGCAAATGGGAAAAGTTTTGGTGACGTTTTTGGCTTCTATGTTTACAGAAAGGAAGCGGCCAAAATGCAGACGGGAAGGGTAAATCAAAAATTGTTGAGAGGCCGGACTTACATGTTTACGACGAGAATTCGACATCGGTGGAAAGATAATTTTTACTGTTGAAAATTGCAAAATTTACCATGTGGCTCATTTACTGACTGAGACCTCATTACATTCATGTCACCTTACTATGAGATCTTGGATGATTACTCGCTACGAATATAGCTAGAGCCCCTCGAATTTTAGTCGACATTGTTGTTCTTGGTCTTATTGTTGAATAGTTGGACAATTTTTCTTGGACAGCGTATTTTGACGTACAATTTAACATTTTGCGATCAGTTAAAGTGTGGACAAATGTTTGATTTTAGATATCGACGAGTGTGCTGCAGGAACACACAGCTGTAGTGCTAATGCTGTTTGTAATAACACCAAGGGATCATACAACTGTACGTGTAAACCGGGTTATCAAGGAGATGGAAGAAATTGTCAAGGTACCGATTATGTTGTAAGCTCGTCTCAGAAATACAGTGGAACCCCACACTAGGAACACCCGCTTAATACGGACTTCCGCTTATAACGGAATGTTTTCTTTGTCCCAACTACTAAAAAGTTCATATATTTTTTCTTAAATTACCCCGCTTAATACGAACACCCGGACAATGCGGACACTTTGGCATGTCCCTTCGGTGTCCGTATTATAACGAGGTCTTACTGTAGGTGCCTTTTAAATAACTCAGTTTGCTTGTATCGCGATCCAGGATCGCTTGCAGATGTTTTTCACCTTGCAATACGATCATGAAATACTTTCGAGTGTTTGAGAAGCGCACACTAGTTCTGAGTACGGAAACTATCGTTCTCTTATTTATAACATCCATTTTTCAGATATAGATGAGTGTGCTGCTGGAACTCACGAATGCAGTACCAATGCTACGTGCAACAACGTCAAAGGATCATACAACTGTACCTGTAATCCAGGGTTTGTTGGAAACGGACGGATTTGTGGAGGTAATGAATTTTAATTACTCCAAAGTTTGTTAAATGATTCTACTTCATCTATCTGTAAACAAGCATTAGCATATAAGACATAAGTGAATAGTGCTTTTCCCATGCTCTGATTGGTTAACTTGTACAAAGTACTATTCATCTCCACTTCGGTGAATAATTGTTAACTAGTCATTAAAGTATTGGACTTTGTAATAACTTCCTACTTTGTTATGAACGAAGCTGCTGCTGCGATTTGGTGGCAAATTAGAATTATTGGCTTCACGATTAGAAATGAACTTCGCTATAATAAAAGTTAAGGTAATTTCTGGTATTCCCATTGCACCTGTATTTTTCACCCTTTACGGTGTATTCGTAATGGGCCGGGCGTATCGTTAATGCTCTTAGGTTTATTCTTCTTGAAAACATTACATGACACAAAACGTATAGGAGTGATGACTATGAGCAATTGCTCATTGCCGCTGTTGTTAATTGGATTTACATAAGCTATTCAACGCCATACATTTAAGCCACGGAAATGAAACCTGCAAGGAATTAACAAACGTCCAAAACTGTCGTAAAAATTGGCCGATACCGCCATCTTTGATCCACCTTATAGTTGACTTTTCATTTCTCCAGAACCTCTGAAACCGCTCAAATTGACTCAAACATGATTAAATCCAGTTACATGGACATGAATATATGAAAATCATATATTTGAACTGCGGATTAATGATTGAATATGTGAGTTATCATCGCAGTTATGAACACTACTGTAGTATTTTGTAAATAAATTTGACTGAGAATAACCACGAAACACACACACACACACACACAACATGGCCGATTTAACACAACTTTATTACAGCAATGCACTCTGGGTACTAACACAATAAGTACTATAGGGTATTTAATATATTACATTACTTCCCTAAGAAATAAGACATTCTTTCAACAAGAGACACAATATTAACTATGACATCAGCTATAGGTCCAATCGGACAACAGGTTTTCTGATTCTCTTTGATCGCCTCAAAACAACTGGCGGTGGAGTGTTTACATGCCCTTCATTAACACTACAACTTGGTTCACTATCCTCATCTGAGAAATCGACTGGCGGCTGCGACACGCTGGTTGAAACTTGCCTATCATCTATACCTAAGTTAGATTGTTAACACATTTTCGGGACAGGTATATCTAGCCCTCTTATTTCATTTGGTACCTTTTCATGAGCTTTGATCAAATGATCAGCATGAACATATCTTGTTTTGTGACCAGTCTTAACCAAATAAAATCTGGGTCCACAGACCTTAACTACCCTTCCCAGAATCCACCTTTCAGTATTGCTACTGGTTTGGGTATTTCTCACTCGAACCATGTCATTCTCAACAAACAGCCTGTCCTGATGACTCTTTAAATCCTTATATTCCTTCTGCTTATTCTGTTTACTCTCTACGGTTTGGGCTAAATCAGGTTTCACTAGACTTAAACGTGTACGCAGGCGACGTCTCATCAACAGTTCAGTTGGCATGGCACCTGTGGTGTTGTGAGGGGTGGTACGATACCTTAAAAGAAAATCTGCGAGTCTATGTTTGATAGACCTACTCTTGTTTCCCTCTAAAACCTGTTTGACAAGCGCCTCCTTTACCACTCTGACCGCTCTTTCAGCCGCACCATTTGATTGTGGGTGGTAATGAGGCGTTTGAGTGTGTTTGATGCCATTTTAATGCATGAATTCAGCAAACTCGTTTGAAGCAAATTGTGGTCCATTATCTGATACCACTTCCTCTTTCAACCCGTGTTGGGCAAATACTAGACGTAACTCATTTATGGTCTTCTCTGTGGTAATTAGGGTCATGTGCTGTACTTTTATCCACTTGGAGTGGCTATCAACTACCACTAAGAAATAGTCACTGCCCTTCTGGCAAAAATCGATATGAATATGCTGAAAGGGTCGTGTATCCAATTTCCGCGGTATCAAATTGGCACTAGGTGGAGAGCTCCGGACATTCTGACACACTGAGCATAATTTTATCTCTCTTTCAATCTCCTCATCCATCTTGGGCCACCAAATGCAGGTACGCGCTATTGCTTTCATTTCACAAACGCCCGGGTGCTCCCAGTGCAACTCCTTTAACATCTTTCCTCGAAATACTTGGGGAATGATCACCCTTGAGCCCCAAAGAATGCAATTTTGTTCACAAGAAAGTTCGTACCGACGGGTATAATAGGGTTTTTAATCTTCCGTACTAGCCTCTGGCCACCCCATTATGACCCAATCAGGTACTTTGCTTAGCAATGGGTCCAGTAAAGAGGCTTACCCGATATCCATTGCAGTTATACGAAAATCCTTACCAATAGCACTTAAATTGTAGATTTTACTCTTACCGGCTATCTTAGAATCTTCATGGGGCAATCTGGAGAGTGCATCACAGTTTCTGTGCTTCGCAGAGCTCCTGTACTCAATCTGATAGTCATACGCTGAAAGGACAATCGCCCAACGCTGCATACGGGAGGCTGCGAGCGGGGGTATAGCAGTTTTAGGGCCCAAAATAGTTAACAATGGCTGGTGGTCAGTCACTAAAGTGAACTTTCGTCCATATAGGAAGTGATGGAATTTCTTAATCCCAAAAATGATAGACAAGGCCTCCCGTTCGATTTGGGCGTAATGTTTCTCACTTGAGCTAAGGGTACGTGAAGCATATGCTAACGGCCTCTCCTGGCCATCCTCCATTACATGACTCAGCACTGCCCCCAAGCCATAACTTGACGCATTACAAGCTAACCTAAGCTTAAGATTCAGATCATAGTGGACTAACAGCGAATCACTGGTAAGGCCCTCCTTGCATGCCTCGAAAGCTTTCTGACAATCATCTGTCCATTCCCATTGAACATTTTTCTGCAAAAGCCGATGTAGAGGTGCTAAGATGGTAGCTAGCCCTGGCAAAAAGAAATGATAATACCGGACCATACCCAGGAAAGACCTTAGTTCACTCACGTTTTGTCGGGCTGGAGCTCGTTTCACTGCATTGATCTTCTCCTCTAGTGGCTGTAAACCTTCAGCGCCTATTCTCAGGCCTAGATAGACCACTTCAGGTTTCAAAAATTCGCATTTTGGTAAGTTTAAATGCAAATTGTATTTTTGTAACCTGTCCACACATCTGCGAGTATCTTGAGATTTTCCTGCCAGTCATTTCCCCCTATTAAGATGTCATCCGTTTGCCAACACATTTCTCAACCCCTAAAAGAATTTGATCCATCTTTGCTTGAAAGATTTTTGGGGATGACTTGACCCCATAGGGCAATTTTAAATAAGAATAAAGACCGGTTAGCTTAGTGGTAGAGCACCGGACTACCATGCGGGAGGTCGCGGGTTCTAACCCCGGCCGGACCAACACTCAGGGTCTTAAAAATAACTGAGGAGAAAGTGCTGCCTTTGTAATGACATCTGCAAATGGTTAGACTTTCTAGTCTTCTCGGATAAGGACGATAAACCGTAGGCCCCGTCTCACAGTACTTTCACTAAATCTGATTCTGTGGGACGTAAAAGAACCACTAGGGACATAACAAAACTCTGGCTGTGACCACCCCTAGTGTCTGTCCTAGATATCTACATTACGGAGGCACTCATTAGTTACTTCATTAATTGTAAACTGCACTAGCAGTCTGGTCAAGTCCCCCGGCCAGTGATGTAAACTATCCCTGAAAAGCCCCGACGGGGAGAGGATAAGTATGTATGTATGTATGTATGTATGTATGTATGTATGTATGTATGTATGTATGTATTTATGTATGTATGTACCCTTGTGAGTAGCAATCGTCAGATATTCCTTACTTTCTTTGTCAACATTCAGCTGGGCATAAGCATGTGATAGATCGAGCTTACTAAATAACTTAGAGCCGACTAGTGCAGTATACAAATCCTGAGTTGTGGGTAAAACATATTGCTCATCTTCAACAGACTGATTGATAGTTGACTTGTAGTCCACGCAAATTCTAACTGTGTTATCAGCCTTTGGCACGACCACAATGGGGCTAGCCCAACATACCTTGTCAGTTTTCTTTATGACCCCATTCTTTTCGAGTTTGTCTAACTCCCTTTCAACTTGCTCTTTTAATGCATATGGAACTCTACGCGCTTTCACAAATACAGGCTTTGCGTTGCCTCTCATGGTAATATGCGCTTCAAGGCCCTTCATACCTTCATAACTCTCAGTGAACAATTCACTATGTTTAGACAGCAAATCCTTCAATTGACTATCAGCACTCACAGCGTCTCCCTTCGGAATACAAAAAATCTCACCCCACTCTAAGTTGATGTACCGCAGCCAGTTTTTACCAGGTAAGGTAGGTTTAGCATCATAATGAGTTACAAGAGTGGGTAAAGAGTATTGTTTACCCTTGTACACTATGTCACAATGCATTTAACCTGACACCTCAAGTACTTCACCTGTGTATGTCTTCAATAGGGAACTTAAGCACCAGGTTATTTTGCGACGGCGACGGCGACCGGAAGTCACTTTTAGTTCCGGTAGGCGTTCTGGAGTTGTCTGTCAAGTCGCCTTCGTTTCGCGCGAACGTGAGAACCTTCATTTTGGCGTTGTCTCTAGAACGTGAGTATTTTTCTTTTACTAGCTCGTCTCAAAGGTGTTGTAACATTTTATTTCGGTCTAGTTACCTTTGTAGAACTATTTTCTTTCATGTTGTTCAAACTGTATACTCAAACATAGGTAAAAACACAGACATTTTCATTTCTCGTAGCTTTGAGCAAAAGATGTCGGCGCCCGCCTCCGATGGAAAGCCAAAGTAAGCTTAACTATTGAGTCTTTCGAAAACATTTCAACAGAAAATATTTTTATGCACATCTTTATAAGTTTACATTTTTTCTCGACCGTCAGTCAAATATATGAATTATCATATTTTTGCTTTTAGAGTTATGGAGTGGACTGAAGATCATGATGTTATTTTGCTTCGAGAAATCCTGGCGAGCGATTTGTTTTCATTCAAAAAAGGAAGTGTTTCCAGGGGAGAAAGGTGGGAATCGATCACAGAAAAGTTAAATCAAGTGAAGACACTCAGTTTTCATCTCAAAGATAAGAGGGCAGTAAGAGACCGATGGGTTCTCCTCCAGAAGAAGTATAAGGCTAAGATGCATCAAGAAGAAACTGCAAGTGGAATATCCGTGGACGACATGTCTGAAATAGCTGTTTTACTTGAAGAACTCGTCGGGAAAGAAGAGAGCTTAAACAAAGTTGGTGATGCTCAGTCAAGAAAGCAAAAAGAAGATAAAAGCAAGGCAGAGGACATAAGACAGAAGGCTTTAGAGCGATACAGCGAAACGAAAAAGCGCAAGTCAACAGAGAATGGCGATGAACGCGAGGAGAAACCGAAGCGCCAAAGGAGAAGTGCTCGCACCGAACCACTAGTTGAATTCATGCAAGAGAAAGTCAAGACTGAGCGAGAATTGCGACAACAAGAGCTGGATCTAAGAAGACTAGAGCAAGAGCAGAATCAGCAAGTGATGGTTAGTGTCTTACAGCAACAACAACAAACAAATCAAGCCATTCTGTCGGTTATCCAAAAGCTTCTTGAGAAGAAAGAATGACATTTTCCCTAAGTATGAACATGTAAAGTCAGTGTTTATTTATTTCACCAAAAAGACAGGTATTTATTGAAATTGCTGTCTTATTATTTACCTGCGTTTTGTGAATTCGAAGAAAACAAGTTCATTCATTGTTGTTGTTACAAGTCTGATCTCTGCACAGTGGTGACTACTAAGAAGAATTCATATACTTAATAAATTTGTGTTTAATTAAAATGGCCTTCATTTCTGCTCTGTTTATTTGAAACAATTTATCTAAAATAATACTGCAGTGAAGAAGGGTCTAGACCAAAAAACTCTGAGGTTTTGTTTCCATATAGGCAGGTAATAGCATTATTAAGAAGTGCACATACAAGATACATTTTTCCCACACTACTCATTCCAATTTTTAGATTTTTCTTAAAATCCAAAAACTTGAAGTCGTTGATGATGTCCCCGAAGAGCCACTCCACGGTTACTCTAACAGAACTCATGTCAAAATTGTACTGCTCCATCATCGGTGTTAGGACACCATGGCGAAATGGTGCCTGTAAGTGTACTCGCAGTGGATAGGCGGGATCACCATAAACACTCATGGGCTGGCCAGTAGGGGAAAATGCATTCCTTTCCAATTCCTGGAGAAGATTGGAATCTACCAACATGTTTGCATCATGTTTTCTCCCCTCTGCATACCAAAACAGATAAATAAAATTAATAAATTAATGAAACATGTGGCAGCTTTATATATTCATGGCATCCCAGTGGACATAACTTACCAACAGGCCCATACATATTTCCAATAAGTCCATTTGGTAGAGCGATGGACTGAAACTTGAGTGAATGTACGCGTTTATGGCCATTGTACACTATTCTTTGGTGTTGGCCTGGGCGAGAAATTGGTCTTACTGTCCCATCAATAAATCCAAAGCAATTGTTGAGAGGTGCACCTTTTGCATGAATAACATCTGCATACTCCTGCAGCATCGGTGGACTCAATATATCAAAATTCCATTGTGAAATACGATGACCATGGCTTAAAAAAATATGATCCATCACTGTATTGGTAATCATACTTATTTCAGGAACTGGTCTTGCAAAACGATGAATCATGTCTGAATAGCGACATGGATACGAGAAGCGCTTCAGAAGCATACAAAGCCCTTCAGTTCGGTCACACGTTGTTCGTTGTGGACAGCGGATGGTGACTGGTAATTGAAGAACATTTGCCAATAATGTTATGTCCTGTTTTCGCACCCTGAACTCCGCTAAACACTCAGATTCATCCATCTGGTCGAATTCAAACTTTGGGTAGGAGCTGTAAGGAAATTCTGGATTCTTGGAGCCATAACTTTCGTAGAAGGTCAAAAATTCTTCGTCACTGATGATTTTACTATCGTACATAAAAAGAAGCAGGTTTCTCATTTCACTGAAGGATGACATGCTTTCACACAGCTAATTTTAATAAAAGCGAACAGAGTTTGCTACTGACGTCGTTGCCGCAAAACTCGTGTAGCTGCTTAACGTTTATATTTTGGCGGGAACGACGCTGTTCTCTTCCCAGGCTCTTTCGGTCGCTAAAGTTGCCGTTGCCTCTAAAACGACCGGTGCTTAAGTTCCCTAATATTACTTGTGAGGGAGTCAGAGGCTTATCTGCAAATTTCTCGAGATATTCACTTTTAGTCATTATTGACAAATCCGCAGCTTTGTCCAACTCCATCATACAGGGTTTACCATTGATCTTCATTTCCATAGTGTACCTGTTGAGATTAGGCCTGTTTTGGTCAAGCGAATACAGAGAATAAATTCCTAATTCATCATCATTCTCACACTCATCATTGCCAGAATCCGAACCCTGTACCTTATGAACTTAACCTTTCTTTCTTTCATCCTTACCGCGGCAAACAGAAGCTAAATGCCCAATTTTGGAGCACTAGTCTTGTAGCATTTTGCTGACTTAAATTTACAAGACTGACCTGAATGACTACCCCCACACTTATGACACGATAATTGTTCAGTGTACTTCCTGTCAGTGTTCTCACTTCCTTGTTCTGTCAGCTTGTTAACTTGAATGGTTTCACTACTTGAAGGGTTGTTCAGGATTTGATTGTTCAGTCCACATACGAATCGGTCTCGTAACACCCGATTCAAGTATTCACCATAATTACAATGGACCGCCAATCTCTTGAAGGCCAACACATAATCACTAACTGACTCCTCAGATTTTTGATTTCGGGTACCGAAATGGAAACTCTGAGCGATTTCAAGCAATTTCAGGTTGTAGTGCTTCTCCAAGATCTGAACAATGTCAGTAAATGGCGTGTCCTTAGGTTTCGCGGGCGCCAACAAATTACTGAGAGTTGAGTATACCTCCGGTCCCACTTCTGTAAGGAAAATTGCACGTTTCTTATTTGCTACCACTCGGTTGGCGGCAACGCTTCCCTCTCCCGTTGTCTCAACAATGTTGTTGGCTGTAAAAAACATTTCCATCCTCTCAACGTAAGCACTGAACGTTTCACGAGCAACGTTGAACTCACCAACACGCCCAAAGAGTCCACTCGAATTAGTGCTGGTCATTTTGTACTCCACAACACACCAGCGTTGTCCCAAAACTTTGCACTAACGAGTGAGGTGGAAGAACGACCAATCCTCGTCGCCAAAAATGTAGTATTTTGTAAATAAATTTGACTGAGAATAACCACGAAACACACACACAACATGGCCGGTTCAACACAACTTTATTACAGCAATGCACTCTGGGTACTAACACAATAAATACTATAGAGTACTTAATATATTACAACTACTTAAGCAGTAGTGAAAGTAAAGCCTGAAAAAAAAATCAGGTTTGTACGGAATAGTGTTCATAACTGCGATGATCATTCACATATTCAATAAATCCAGTTACATGTATAAAGTCTTGTAAATACGTAAATAATGCGGCAAAACTCCGTTGCCATAAAAAGTTAGATCAAGCCAGTAAAGAAGCGAGAGCCGTTGTTTGAAAGGGCTTCATTAACCGCGACCAGCCAGATTCATTTGTAGCAGCTAAAAATACTCCAGCAGCGGATTCTCTTTCCTCCAAAGCGGGATTCCTTGATGATCTGGATGTTGACCTAATAACGTTCAATAAAAGATAGGATGACGAGGGAGGTAGCGGTCATCTTTCAGTTACTTTGTTGCTCGAATTGAATTGATAATCGTCTTGGTGCTTTACTTGCTCACAATAGGGTTTCCTCCCTTACTCATCATTTAAATTGCATAAACCACCAACGCACGACTTGTTGTGCTCATCATCTCAAATCGAGATGGCAGCGGGTTGATCAAAGTAAGTGATCTTAAAAGTTACAAGGAGAAATAGGGAACTGCGAACACTCCAACATACTTTTCTTCAAGACTTGAATACCTAGGGCAGGGGGCAGCAAAGTGCATGTTCCACTCAAACAGTCATCTCTAGTTTATTAAGGTTTGATCTAGCTCTTAAATTGGCATGTTTTTTAAAGGGAGGGATTCCTCCAGTCGTTATGAAACTTGGCGAGCAATTTAGCATGCGCAAGACATTAGTTTGCCCACTCTACATGCTCTTTCATCTTATATTTTTGTGACGTGGCTTTTTAACGGCTAAAAACAATGCAAATCCTTAGTCTAAAACGTAGAAGTTAAAACTATCTCACAAAAAAAACTTTTTTGTTCATTGGCATCTTACTCCTATGCAGGGCTTTATCATACCGCCTTTTAATCATGTCCACGTGTTAACGGAAATTATGTCCAAATATCTCACAATGCAAATGACCTATACCACATTAAAAGGCGGAATTCAATTTAAATGGCTATTCTACGTATTTTAAAGCAGAAATGTTTTCGGATTTCTAAGTGCGAATGTTCTCCATTTTCAAAAACACGCATCATGACGTCATTAACTGAGAGATTTCACTTGACAACTTTTCAACTTTCACGTGGTCAAACAAATTAAGTACTTTTTTCAATTTAAAATTTATGAAAATAATAAGCCATCTTATATGCACAAAATGGAAGCACTTTGATTTCTTTGCCCTGATAGGTTTTCTAATTATAAATATCTAAGCCTTAACACACGAGATGTTCTGGCGAGACAAAAGTGCAAATGTAGCACTAATCATTATTTACACTCTTTGTCTTTTTCAGGCTCACGTTGCAAGGATATATACGATGAAAATTATTTGTGAGTAGCGAGATTGTTAACATTCAAACCTAACAGCAATCAAAGGTTATAAATCAGCGTAAGTGCACATTTTTTTAATTTAGTGTTTATTACCGAGACACAGAGAGAACGAACTTTCACTGCCTCCACACAAGTTCGGCACTGGGCTCTCATTCGACGAATGCAAAAAGGTAATAGGTCAAAAACAAACCATTATTAATCATTTATTAAAAAATCCAGTTTTTGTTAGTCTCTCAAATCCTTCGGTTTTCCGTCTCCTGTATATATTTCCCGTTCAGAATCTCATAAAACAAGGACGAGTAAGACAATTTACAACACAAATGGGACCCAATCTCGTACCTAGAGTCCTCAGGCTATTTGGCCAGCGGTTAGTCGCCGGGAGAGACTCTGGGATAACGGACCGGCCATTTTCCAGAAAATCTGGGGTAAAACAATGGAAGCCGTTACAGGCCAGCCAATCAAAAAAATTGAATTTTTTTCATTATCCCGGAGTCTCTACTGGCAACTAACCGCTGGCCAAAGAGCCTAAAGGACTCTGGGTACGAGATTAAATGGGACCCATTTAAGTTGTAGCTTTTATCATTACACTTGGTTTCAGAGCTAAAGAAAACAAAGCCTATGAACTGAATGTGGGACTACAAACAATACCGGTATACTGCCATATGAATGAGTCTGGTCTTGGGGCATGTGGTGGAGGAGGATGGACGCTGGTCATGAAGATTGACGGTGCACAGGTTTAGTTTTTAGTTTGTTTGTTCGGTCACCGAACCAGGCCAGTTTTTAAAAAAGTACGCAAAATAAAGGGTAACGAAAGTGTAACCATGAGGGGTAAATATCCTCTTCGCATGAAGCTTGCGTGTACCGTTAATAAGAGCAGGGTTGTTATTTCTTTCTTCCTATATGTTTTTTTTTCTTTTTTCTCATTCATTCAGTCATTCAGTCATTCAGTCATTCAGTCATTCAGTCATTCAGTCATTCAGTCATTCGTCCAACCATTTGTCCATCCATTCATTCAATAACCCTTACACTTTTTTTTTGTTATTTTCGTTCTTTCTAAGTATTTTCCTTCTTCCTTTTGTTGCAGACCAATTTTGTTTATGATTCTACCCTCTGGAGCAACAATGAAACCTTCAACCTTGCAGGAGGGAAGACTGGGTTCGACGCTCAAGAAACCAAGCTACCGACCTACTGGAACACATCCTTCTCCAAAATCTGCCTGGGGATGAAGATCGGCCAGCATATCAACTTTATTGTCATAAACAAGGAGGCCAGTTCATTGTTTTCTCTGATCGCTGACGGGCAACACCGGAAAACCTCACTGGGCCGTGACACATGGAAGATGCTAATTGGGTCAGCAGCCACTTTACAACAGAAGTGTAACAGGGAAGGCTTCAACGCTTTTAGTGACCACAGCAGCCATTCCAAAGCAAGAATCGGTATCATTGGAAACAATGAAAACGACTGTACGTCGAGTGATTACAGAATCGGGTTTGGTTGTGGAGGATGGCCCGCCAACTACAAAGCGTGTGGGAATGTAGACATCACCGCCATGGGGTACATCTTGGTGCAGTGAGGGCTAAAGGTCCTTAAGGCCACTTGCTCAGCACAAAAGGGTACCGAAGATAGCGAATTCAGTTACTCTGGTGATTTCGTAAAATTTTTGAATAAAGAACTTTTTGCACACACGGAAAAAGTGATCTTTTAACGCAGTGTCAAAATGAGTCCTCTATTTTTTTTCTGGCATATATTTAGTAGTTATTATTCAACACATTGTGGTCCAAATATGGTCATGGCGTTAATATTCGTCTTGCGTACTCAACAGGTATTCTGCGATGTAATGGAGAAAAAATGATCACCGACTTTTCCAGCTTTTTTTTTTTACATTAAATTCCGAAAATTATGCTTTGTCATTAATGTAATGAAACAATTGTCCTGTTCAATCTTGCGCAATATCGCCTGATTTTGGCCAACTCGGCCTACGGTCTCGTCGGCTAAGTATCAGGCGATATTCCCTGCGATTTCGCAGGATGATTGTTAAATATGGACCTCATTGATAGCTTGGGGTCGTGAAAGCAACGCAGATTAACGAATACACAAGGCGTTGAAGATGTGCACCAAAATAATATCTTTAATTTAGACCCGTTATTCTTAATCCTGTTGTGAGGTATCGAAGAAATGAGATTTGATTACTACCTCATTGCACGAGCAAATCGTTTTGTATGATATCTTACTAAGGGGCTGTTTACAAGGAGGTAGGAAGATCCTAGAGGGCGAACCAACTTTTCGTTTGGTTTACATGCAGAAATTTCAGTCGGAAATCTCGACGAAATTGTCTTCCTCTAGCAGCTGATCGCCAGGCCGCCGCCATGTTTGTTTGGTTTGTTGTTTTTGTCCCTGGTACTAGGATCTTCCTAGCGAAAGCAGTTTACATGGTGCTAGGTTCTTCCTAGTGCTGGGATCTTCCTACCGCTCAGCTAGGATGATCCTAAGACTAGGAAGATCCTAGCGCTAGGGCTAAGTACAACCCTTTGCATGCAAACTGAATACAGAAACATATGACGCTAGGATGATCCGCCTTCTAGGATTTTCCTAGTGGTAGGATCTTCCTTCCTTCCTCCCTCCATATAAAGGACGCTTATAGGAGAGTTCGGAAATTGAGCCTATATAATGATGCAAAATAAACATGTTACAGTTTGTAATTAAAAACATCTGTTTCTCGTTTAGTGGGCGAAATATATCAGATCAACAGCAAAATTTTTGTAATTACTCAGCTCGTTTAGTTTTTACCATTCTGAGAATTTTTTTTTCTTATTTAAGTTTATCTTTCTTTTGCTGTAATGTATCTTTTATATCTAGCAAAATAAAATGGTTGTTGTTGTTGTTGTTGTAAAATTTATTTACAAACAACAAAATGTTTACAATTTCTCGTTAGCTTCCACTCGCATGAAAGCCTTATCGAGGAGGGTGGAAAGTTTGAAAAAATTTGACATATTTTATATACAGTGCCAACTGACTTAAAATTAGAATTGCAGAGTGACTTACAGAGGTGCTAAGAACTAGATTAATTTATTCATTGATAATCTGGATGAGATAATTATCAGATTTCGATTAAATATATCTTTGGCTCCAACGAATACTTCCCTTGAAATATTCCGGAAGGGTGATTGTTGCAGAATGTCAGTTCACGAGCAAATTATGGCCATCAAAGGAAAACTGTTTTTAAAATTCGATTCTCTCAATAAAATCAACGCCGACAGCACCTGGCCAAATTTACCCAAAATTGTTTTCTTCAGCTAAAACACAAAGTAAAGAAGTTTGTTATTTGTGGCTTACAAATGGTTTAAACTAATAAAAATGTGAGGGGTACAAACTATGACATTGCCGACCTTCACCACCACATTGAGCGTCCAGGACGAGAACGACGACGACAGCAAGTAGGTGTCCCAAAAACACTGGGGCGACTTAGTCTCAAAACTTGGTTTTCGGCGAGAAAAAGTAAACTTATGAGTGAAATGTCGCGAAGGGCTAGATTTTTAGAGCAGTCAGCCGATAAGAACCACTAATACATTTGAAATTGTGCATCTTCCCTGTTTATTATTTTACTCTTGCGATCGATCTTGCGAAGACCTTTGGAAAAAAAGAAGGTTATTAAGCCGCAGTTAAAGCAAACGTTAACGATTCCACCAATCATACAGGTTTTCGAATGCTAAAGGAATACAGAAAAATAGTAATATATTTTTACTTCGCTATCATTGGCTAACATCGTCGTAAACTGCTTTTCGTATTAAAATTGCTCTTAAATTGACGTACTGAGGAGATGAGGTAATTTCCAGCTACGAGGCGAATCTGTATTGTGTTATTAACAGACGCTTCGCTTAGTGTTTCATCTGCCATGTCCTTCCCTTATGTGTCCTCTCCGCTCTTCTTCATGTTATGTTCAGTGATGTTACAAGCAGTGAATGCGGAAGGTAACTTTCACTGTAATTATTTTGTAAGAATATTCCGGTTTTTTTTTTTCTTTAATTCACTTGAGTTAACTACAGACGTGTCTTCTTGAAATTTTCTTCTGTCATGTCCTTCCATTATGTGTCCTCTCCGCTCTTCTTCGTGTTATATTCAGTGATGTTACAAGCAGTGAATGCGGAAAGTAACTTTCGCTGTAATTATTTTGTAAGGATATTCCTGGTTTTTTTTTTTTTATTATTTTTATTTTTTTATTCTTAGTGACAATTATTTTTTTTATTTCACTTGAGTTAATTACAGACGTGTCTTCTTGAAATTTCTTTGAAGTCTTTCTCTTTCCCACCAATATAAGAGCGGTTAGGTCGAGCTTTTTTAAGGCTAATATTACTATTTATAGTTTCCTATATCTTAAGTTTTTTGTCTTCAATTTCTTAAATTAATTACTGTTTATTTCTCTATGAGAAAAATCCTCAAGCCCTTACTGTAATTAAGATGATTCTAAATTATTAATCATAACTTCTTGTTGCCAATAAAACGAATATGAATTTCAGAATTTTTAAAGACACGTTTCGGCATTCTTCGTGCCTCTCCTTTCTTCCTATTTATCAGTATATGTTTACACATTTTGAACATTTCCGTTATAAACGTTACAACAGAGTGTGTGCGGAGCAACATTGTTGGAGGGCCAAACACTAAAATGATTTTCCTTTGAAAAATAAAATCTATTATTATGCAGATACTTTAATTGCTTGGTTTATTTCTCTACGAAAAACAAAATCTGAAAATTTTGCCGTAGCCAAAACGATTCTGATTTTTTCATCATAACATCTTTCCAACAAAAAAAATGAGACAACTTTCTAAAGACTTGTTTAATTTCGGCATTTCTCTTGCCATCTTCAGTTGTGATGTTGCTTTCTCTTCATTCATATACGTTTATAAATTTTGAAAAATTTCCGTTATAAATTATAATTACAACAGAGTATGTATGGAGCGGCCATGTTGGAGGACCAAAACAATAAAATGATTTTCCTTTGGGAAATAAAATTCATTATTATGCAAACATATTCAAGTGTTTGTTTCTCCAACATGGCCCTTCCGCAAACTATATACTGTCACTGATACCGTGGCACAATTAGATTATGAGCTCGAGATTTCTATCGCCTGATAGCTGATTCGGGCTGCTATCACGCATAGAAATCGAGAGAGAATTGTTTTAGTATAAATCTTCTAGTCGTTCAAAACTGAACAAATAAAATATCTAAGTCCTCCTCGCAGACACTCCGTACTAAAGGCATGAAGCGGCCATCACCATTAACATTATATACTGTTTATTTCTCTAGGAAAATATCCTCTATAGTTTGCTCTAATGTAAACGATGATAAATTATTAAAAATTATTAAGTTTTCAGTGAGTTCGGGTAAGGCTACATCGTCACTAAATATAATCATCATTAATGTTGAGGATTAGCTTTTAATTTATCTTATTTCATTTTATTTTTTCGTGATGGCTCCCCCCTCCCCCACTTTTCAACAGTACAATGTCTCGAGGGTAATCGTATGTACATGTTGAGTTGAGCTTTGAGGATACGTTACTTGCCAGTTATGATTAGTAAAGCGGAAACGTAATTAAATTATTGTTTGAAAACACCGCTTTTTGTTGCTGAAAGTATATTTTTCACCACACCATGTTAGTTTTAAAAGCATCTCAAGCCATTTCAGAGGACTTAAATTTTAAAATTTTCTCCGGGAGAGCACGTCCCCGGACCCCCCGAGTTGACTCATGCTAACGCGTTCGAAGTGAGAACGTTTTACCTACCTACCTACCTACCTACCTACCTACCTAGAGCGTCAGGTAACTTAACAACGAAACAGAAGAAACACACAAAATTAAAGCAGATGTCGCTTTTCACCAAAAAAAAAATACTTCATTAGAATCTTAGCTTTCATGGGCGTATCTACGACCTCCCTTGTAGAAACCCCCTTGCACGAAGAAATTCTCTAAATATCCGATTACGGAAAAGAACCCAGATCAGTTTCATTCAGATCAAAAATTTTGTAGAGACGAAAACAATAAGCAGATACGTACTATTAACACATTACAAATAGTGCATCTTACTTGTATATCCAGTTGTTCCGGGTAAAATCCTATCATCGCACTAGATATGAATGTGTCATTTCTGTTAACGGTTACGATTTTTTTTGTTTTCACGATAGCATAATTGGTGTTTTTGGAGTTGGCAGCGGCATTTAAAGACATTTTATGGGTTCTGTCGCCTCTTCTCAAAAACAAGAAGTTATATTCACCATATTTCCCTTTCCACCTTCGTAACGGACCTAGTTACAGCAACTGCGTTGGTCTAGGGAATGAAATATTGCCTTGCTCATTGCCGGTTACCCCATACATTTCAATTTGAGTCCACAAGGCCTGATTCAAAATGTTAATTTCCTGTTTAGACAAATTTTGTTCCCGGGATCACGGTCAAGATGTGTTCCTAAAAGACGAGTTCCATTATTTGAATGTGGCAAAAGTTGGAACATACACAGTGCACGACATCTTTGACTGCACCTTTGAATGCCTCAGCAATCCTTCCTGCCAATCTTTGAACCTTGCAGCACCTAGCCGAGCGGATGGTAAGCTTTGGTGTGACCTACTGTCTTCTACGAAGTACAGCAACCCGGAGGAGTACAAGAAAAATGCGAGCTCGCATCACTTTTCTATTAAGGTGGGCTTATTTCCTATCTGGAATGATTCCAAATAAAAAAAACATTAATTGTGTTTTCGCTTTCCTCCGTGGCATTTGTTTTCAAAGCAAACTTCTTGAACGAAACAATACATGATACAGCACAAACAATACCCCTAGCCCTGCTGACAAAAGAAGCTACAGGTCACAGATACCAACGAAAATAGAGGTCTCGTAACTCAAAAAATTATAGAGTTCAGTATGGAGCAGCCATGGGGAAACACGGCAGTCAGACTGAAAACATCTGGAATTTAGTTTGGCCATGTTAAAAGCTTTCTTCTCGCTGTTGAACTTGCAAGCACTCCTATAGACACTTCTCTTAACATATTACAGTTGTTCAGACTTCAAAACCACAAGGTGAATCGACGTTTTTGAAAACGGGGCAACAGGTTTCATTCTTGTTGCTGTTAGATACTATATTTAGTTAGCTCTTGCGCAGAAACGCCGGAAGTGAGCTTTGTGACTAAAACACGAAGAAAAATCTAGCTCATGATCATTTTAAGATTCGGGCAGAGTTCCTAGCCCGAGTAATAGTTACTGGGAAAGTGTTAGGTAGCTTTTTACAGTGAAGTATGCGGAGACTGGTCGAAGCCGTGTGTCTTTGTTTTCTGTTTGAATGTGTGATTTCTGAAAACCGATTCATCTAAATAATTTGGTCTTTAAACGTTTCTTAGTGTCTCACAAAACGATTTAGTAAACGCACAGACTCAGAAAAAGAGATCAGCTTTTTAAC
The DNA here is from genome assembly GCA_016490735.1 of Pachyseris speciosa. Taxonomy (NCBI): domain Eukaryota; kingdom Metazoa; phylum Cnidaria; class Anthozoa; order Scleractinia; family Pachyseridae; genus Pachyseris; species Pachyseris speciosa. The sequence goes on from JAEMWC010001047.1 coordinate 193,090, forward strand.
TCTCAAAGTAAAAACCTTATCTTACACAGGGTTTCTAATTGCGCTTGACCGCGGTTAATCCGCACCCAACGGGGTTTCTCGCGGCTCCCTTTGCCGCATTCCGCTCGAAGTCTTGAATCATTAGACGGATTTCTTTTCAGACGCAGCGTCTGTCTACAACATGTCTAAACGGGGGTACCTGTGTGCCCAACACCAGAAGTGAGAGAATTCTTTGTAGATAGTCAGTGCGGTACTAACTGTGTTTTACAGCAATAGCCTTAAATAAATAAAATTTAAAATTTCTTTCTCTTCTTAGGGGCAATTTCTTGTAAGGACTTTTATGACAAATACAAGTAAGTATTTAGCTAACCATCAGTTGTTGGTCACGTCTTTTTCTGAAAATTTGATTGAGTTTATCTTTGTGCGTACGTTTAACAATTAGATTTTAAGCTCGAGATTTCTTTCGCGTGATAGTTGATGAGGGCGCAGCCCGAATCAGCTATCACGCATAGAAATCGAGAGCTAATAATCTAATTGTTTTAGTATATTTCTTCAAGTCGTTCAAAACCAAACAAGTAAATTATCTAAATCCTCCTCACAGACAATTCGAAAACGCGAAGAAGTGGCCACCATTTTGTAGACAACCGCTACTCACTATCTATCACAGAATGGATAGCGAGTAGCGTAGCCAATAAGAAAACACAGCATTCGTGATAGAACGCTAGTAGATTTATCCTAATAGCGTATTGACATGTTTTTCCCTTTCCCTCTTTTTATGGCAAGTGGTGGTTGTGGGAGGGTAGGGGGGCGCGGAGGTTTTCGACCTCGCAGTTTCAGTCAGCTTAACCTCTCAGCTATTGGAAAGCTGGGCCAGTTTAATTTGATTTACGGTTGCTCCGCAAGTGAGCAAAAACCCTTCATTATGAAGTGGACTTAAAATCTCCCATTGGCTAGTGGACTTGACATCTGCTATAGGCATTCGGATAACCCACGAATGAACCAAACGTTTTCTAAATAAAGTGAACAAAACTTCACATTGCAGAAACAAAAGCAACTCAACAAAGAAAGTTTCAGACCTCAATAATTATGTGACAACTGTGAGGATCATTCTTCATTTGAATTATGTGAGATTTGCTTGTCGATGAGGTGCAACAACCACTTTGAACCTTGAATATACACTGCGAATAAGCTGTGATAGACAGCGGCTGGGAATTAGTAATCTATAATAAAACAAAAACAATTAAATGCAATACGCTAACTACGGTTTTCCTGAACGTAACTGTACTGCCTTGATCTTAACAACTTTGCTTGGCTCCTTACTTCTGTCCTTCCAATTATACAATTAACTTATAAAAATTACAGACAAATCAATTAACTCACCGCTACATTCACTGTCACCATATCCACAAAGGGTAACAATTTGACTGAAAGTGCACCTATCGACTGAAAAAGACATAAACAGTGGACAAAGTTTGTAGGTTTGATGAAATGTTTCTACTTCAACAGGTCGAACATGAGTCAGCTGGTTACCCTCATCTTGGACTCCAAACCAACTTCCGTTTTGTGTCACTTGGGAGATTTTGGATGTGGAGATGGGGGATGGACGCCAGTCATGACGATTGATGGTAGCAGGGTACAATCATCTACCTTTTTTAACACTCAACTCTTCATCAGTGAAAAGTGTCGTACTGACTTATGAAGAACTTATGGTTACCCGTTTTTAGATTAAATTGTTAATATATATAAACATATTTAGCTCCACGATTATTATTATTATTTAGTAATATGGCTTTTTGTGTTCAAACAATTCAGCAGCAACAGACGAATTATTCGATAGCAAGCGTCTGAAAAAAATAAAAACATTCTTTAGTCCAAACTACTTTCAGTTGAAAGCGTTAAGGAGTTCAAAGCGGAGAAAAAAGAATACAATAACAATAACACAACATTGCAAGATCGGGGAAAAATATTTTAAACCCAATTGAGCATACTGCGCAGACGGGCTCTGAGATTAAAACTAGAAGCCGCATAGCTGAGTTATCAAGCGTTTATTTAAATTATTCCTTTGACATCATGAAATGCTAATGTTTCTTACAAGGAAATTTAATTAACTAACTTCCTCAGCAATAACATTTTTATCTACATCACTCTCTCAAGTAGGGAACAAAAATAAACAACACGCAGTCATTTCATTTGCGGCTATAGCCGGCGACGTATTACAGGCAATGCAAATCAATTTGAATACAAAACAAGAACACTTTGGATCTTTCTTTCTGTTGTGTTTTCTTTTCTTTTTCACAATTCTACAATGCGAAACACTCCATTCTTGGTTTCGAAAGTTAAAGAACGCCCTTATCCTCCCCTCCCCCCCTTTTTTCTACTGAAGAATATTGTAGCCGACGCTACTGATATTGTAGTCAGCAATATCGCCGGTCGCCAGCGCTTTTGGACAATCCTGAAATTATTAGCTACCTATGTTCACACTTCGATCAAAGTGATATTACAATTCCAATGTCCCACCATATATTTCTTTTTCGCCCAGGAAATAAAAGATTAGATTTTTTTTCTTTACTGGCACCGGGCAACTTCGAATGGCTTTCCTTGGGCCAATTTTGTGTCCAAAAAAATTTAGCAGTAGCAGGGAAAACGGGGAGTTTTATGATCCAGATGAACTATACCAAACAGTGAAAATGTAAAGCTTGTGGGATGTGGCTGGAGTGACAAGGATACCTCACAAATTAATGTGATCTGGTAAGCTGAAGCCACTCTTAGGGCACTAAGGCCACATGGTAGAGGGCATTACCCCTTAAATCTACCAAATCAAAGACTGAGCCAAGCATCAGCAGCCATGGACAGCTTTTTTTTTGTGAAAAAGCGTTTATTTACAAACAAAATTAAAGTCTTACTACAACAATAAACCAGGACAACTACATGGATAAACACAAGATATAACAAACAGTAAGAACAAAAATAACTCATGAAAAGGCACTAGGGAAAATGTCCAATGCTCAAACAGTAATAATCTCAAAACCAAATTAGAAAACGAAAAGATCGCAAATATTCAACACTAAAGAAAAAAGTCCAAAGCAGAGTTCAGCTCTCTGGAGGAGATTAGCTTGCAGGTTTCTTTCTCCGTCTCGTAAGATATTGAATCTTCTTTTCAGCTAAGCAAGACAAGCGGTGGACGTAATCAGAAGAAGCAAATGGAACATCAGGAGGAATCCGACTCAAACGTTTCTCAGTAATGACTTGACCATAACATTTCCGTTCGTCACGAAGCTCAGCATCCTTAGAAGCAGCACCGGACAATCTAACCAAAATGGAAGGGCGAGAAGAAGGCTGAGGAACAGAACTCTGAGGCATCAAAACACGTCGAGAAGGCGTCGAAACACTTCGAGACAGCATAGAAACAGTAGAGGGCTCATTGCAGATTCACAGGAGCTGCAGGAGACGAAGAAGACACAGGCGGAGGGGAACACGAGGTGACTGACGGTGTTGATACTGACGGAGCAACACTGCATGGGCTCAGGCACCACAGAGGGCTGATCGACGAAAACGGAAGAAGACTGAGAAGCTGAAGCACTTGGGCGACGAGGGGGAGGAGGGGGTTCAGCCTGAGAAGCAACCACCTCATCTCCAGAAGCCATCTCACACTCATCATGGGAACCTCGCCAGGGGAAGAGACGAAATCTGAAGAATCATCACCAACAATCGAAACAACAGGACTGGAAACGAGTACCTCAGTAAGTTCGTAAGTAGGAAAAGGGTCAGTGGTGCTGGTAGATCCTGAGGTTTGGGAGCACTCTCTGGCCTTATGACCAGGCTGACGGCAGCGCCGACATAAACCAGAGCGAGGACAGTTACGGTTGCGGGTGACCAAAGTTGTTACAAGTTGTACGCTGCGCTGGTTGACGCGCATACCATACTCGACAGTCAAAGTCAGAAACACGGACAGCAGACGGGATATCTTGCATCAAGGAAATCTTCACAACGCGATTCCTATCCAGGAGAGCCAAAAGACGGCTTGCCTCGATCTCTGAACAGAGGGGACTTCGCCAAAGGACGAGCAAAACTGCTTAACAGCATTAATATATAGATTTAGCCAAGCCTAAAAGCGGAGCTCCATGGTTATTATTTTATTTACTGGTATTGAGCAACTTCGCATGGCTTTCCTTGCGCCAATATTTTGTGTTTAGAGCAGTCAACAGGAATTGACCGCGGTTCGAAAACCTCAAAACATTAAAACGTTCCAAAACAACACGACGCCTATGTTTGTTCGAAGATTCTTGGAAAGGGTGAAGAAAGTTGACAAGTAAGCTTCTAGTAAGCTAGAAAAATTACTAAGCAATCTTAAATTTTTACATAACGGTCCGTAGAGTATGAACTTGATCGTTTAGAGCAGTCAACAGGAATTGACCGCGATTCACAAACCACAGAATAACAAAACATTACAAGAAAACAAATTCACTGACGATGCGTAGGTTTGTAGGTTTCTTTGGAGAAGGTAGGGAAAATAGACAAGTGACAATTTCATAGGAAGTTAAGAAAAATTGTTAAGCAATTTTGACATAAGCTTAAATATCGGAGAAAAGAGAAAAAGGAAAACAAACCGATGGTTGGATAGGTAATCGCACTGGGCCGAGAAAAATTAAGAATTGATATTTGTGTTTTCAGAAGTTGCTGAAATTGTCCTCTTTGCGCAAAACACAAGTAATACGAAAGCCCCCGCTAAACGATCAAACATTTTCCTGAACATTATGTTTGACAAACATAACGTTGGGTGACTAGCCGATAAACAAATTTCCCTGGGCAAGGAACCTCTGCTAGCAGGAAAACAAACAATGTTTGACCAAACACAAGACAAAGCGAGTACACAGGACACTTTTTTAGTGTTATCGCTGAAATTTTCACGTTCTTCATTTGGTTTGCTTTTTACTGACTGTGCACTTTCTTGGTTGATTTGGCTAAACGATCAAACATTTGTTCGTAGAGCGAAATGTTGGATGAAAATGTTTCATCTGGATCAAACATAGAAAGCCGTTTTAAATTATCTTCCAACACGATGTTGAATGAAGTGTTTGATCGTTTAGCCTGGGCTTAATGCTTAATTTTACGAGGACTCATTGCGATACTTGTTAATAAGTTAAGGGCAAAAGTTTTTTAATGCTGTTGAGGCACCGACGTCGAAAAACACTGAAACAGTCAGCCAAGCGGAGTGAAAACACTCGTTCGCTTGCATGAAAACAACAAAACAAACAAACAATTCAACTACTTCTCTGCTTGCAAAACGAGTAGAGATGATTGTTATTTATATCCAATCGAGAGAAAAATACAAATTGCTTTCCTGAACAAAAATAAGAACGATTAAACCATTTAATGTTAAGCTTCGATTCATTTAATTCAGTCACCTGTGTTGTAGAGGTTGAAAATACGAATCCACTTGAGTTAAAACATGCATCTGGAAAAATAGCAAACGGTTTGTCCAAAGAAAGAACTTCTTCCACTAACTTTGAGCTACTCGTTCCTCCCATTAATGCCAGTGAACCGTTAACTGACCTTTCTTGGTGAGCTGCGAGGTGCCGCGGTAAAGTGAAAGTCCTTGAAGCCTTGAATCATTTTGTTTTTCAACCACACAATCCGGGCGTCGATTATGCAAGTCGATCCAAGTATTAAGCGTTTCCTGAGGCAAATCTTTTGCTATCCCCTTTATCACTTGAAAATTCACCTTCCGGAGTATCTGTTAATTAGTTCTTGATTTTTATGCCTTTTACGCGAATTAAAAGACAAACTCCGAAGAAGATGAAGTCGCTTAGGTCAAAATGAAGAAAGCAACTGAATGTGAAATTACGAGCCGCCGAAAGCGCGCGGAAAATTAAGCCTCGTTTTGGTTTGGGTGCCTCGTTTTGGTTAAATTAACCTGGCTTGAGCCTGCGATCTAATCGAAAAGTAGTACGTGGTCAGCGGTCAACTTCAAAAAAACAGCTGACCTTTATGAACTCTAAACTTGAGCCCGCGATATGGCCACGTGATACTGGTCAGCGGAAACCTTGTTTTGACACCTGTCAATTGGCCATGACACGGACGTCCTATATCAAAACTAGCTGATCAGCTGGGGACCCAGCTGGGTCAGGTGGAGTATGGCCGCCATGTTGGATTATTATGGTTATTATTAGGATATTATTAATTATTGGGCAACTCCACCGTCGTCGTCGTGCGCGCCCACGAGCAATACCGCTAGCCGCTTTTACCATGAGAAAAGCAGTTGACGGGTTTCTATAGGTATGGTGCTCCGCCGGAGCTCCGCTATCAGAAACTTCAGCCGGGCAGTCACGCAGATAAACAAGGAGCGACCAATATCTGCACTGACCACCCACAGCGGGGTGTCACCATAGGAGACGCCACGAAGAACCAGGTCCTCGCAATCTCCCACTTCTTTAAAGGTGAGACGAACTACACCATTCCTCAAAAGTTGGAACAACTTCTAACAATTGTAGTAAAACCACAGAAGAGCCAACAGACCTATAGATATCCACAGGAAGAGCAAGATCACACTGCATAATTTAGGGTGAGAGCTACGCCGTTCTCTCCTAGCAGGTACTTAGGACAAGTGTCTCAAACATAACAAGCAAAATCGCCAATTAGACCAGCTGTTTCGGCCTTGCACTTGTTAGGCCTCATCACCATGGCATAGCTAATGCTCAGGCTCAAGTACCCACATCCATCCATTAACCCTTACATTTTTTGCTATTTTCGCTCTTTCTAAGTATGTTCCTTCTTCCTTTTATTGCAGACCAAGTTTGTTTATGATTCTACCTTCTGGAGCAACAATGAAACCTTCAACCTTGCAGGAGGGAAGACTGGGTTCGACACTCAAGAAACCAAGCTACCGACCTACTGGAACACATCCTTCTCCAAGATCTGCCTGGGGATGAAGATCGGCCAGCAGATCAACTTTATTGTCATAAACAAGGAGGCCAGTTCACTGTTTTCTCTGATCGCTGACGGGCAACACCGGAAAACCTCACTGGGCCGTGACACATGGAAAAAGCTGATTGGGTCAGCAGCCTCTTTACAACAGAGGTGTAACAGGGAAGGCTTCAACGCTTTTAGTGACCACAGCAGCCATTCCAAAGCAAGAATCGGTATCATTGGAAACAATGAAAACGATTGTATGACGGGTGATTCCAGAATCGGGTTTGGTTGTGGAGGATGGCCCGCCTCCTCCAACACGTGTGGGAATGTAGCGTCGTCATGGCCTGATAATGGCGACAGAGACATCACTGCCATGGGGTACATCTTGGTGCATTGAGTGCTAGAGCCCACTTTCTCAGCAAAGAAAGCATCGAAGATAGCAAATTCAGTTAATCTAGTTACTTCGTAAAATTTTGGAATAAAGAATTTTGGCTCACACTGAAAAAATACAACAGCAAAAAAGAACGATAATATCCGGCGTTTAGGAGTGATCATGACTCCATTGTCAAGGAAATGATTTTTACATAGTGATCAGATTTCGATAAAATATATCTTTGGCTCAAACCAACACATTGTTATAGAAGATCAGTTCATGTACGAGCATATTATTGTCATCAAAGGAAAACTGTTTATGAAATTCGTTTCTCTCAATAAAGTCAACGTCTACAACACCTACAATAACGTGGAACGCGTTCTTATTAAATTATGCCAAAATGGGGGGGGGGGGGGATATTGCCAAAGTGTTACTGCGCCTTAACGCACGGGCACCCCCCATGTGATAAATATTCAGTCAAAAAAGTTTGAACAAAAATCTATTGCCACTTTTATTTCAGAGGAATGACCTTGAGTGTGGCTAATCTGGAACGAAGACAACTGCCGCGAACGGTTAGAGATTTAGTAAGCTTAGCCGATAAGAAATACATCTTTCCTGTTCACTGTTTTACTCTTGCGATCGATCTTGCGAAGCCCTTTCGAAAAAATGAAGAAGAAGTTTATTAAGCCGCATATAAAGCAAACGACTCTACCAATCGTAATCTTAGTACGATGCTCAAGGAATACATAAGGAATATAATAGATGTCTACTGTGCTATCATTGGCTAACAACGTCATTAACTGGTTTTCGCATTAAAATTGCTCTTAAATTGGCGCACTGAGAAGATTTGGCAATTTCCAGGCTACGAGGCGAAACTATAACAGAAGCTTCGCTTAACGTTTTCATCTATCATGTTTTCTCATTATGTATCCTCTCCGCTGTTCTTCATGTTCTGTTCAGTGATGTTAGAAGCAGTGAACACTGAAGGTACCTTTCACTGTAGTTATTAATCAGGGATATTCCTGTTTTCTATTCTTAGTTACACATCATTTTATAATTCACTTTAGTTTATGGTGGCGTCTTCAATTTTCTTTCAAGGAAGCGGTAAGGTCGAGCTATTTTTTTAAAGCTAATATTTTTTTTAAAGTTTTACTATATCTATAGTTTTCTGTCTTCAATTTCTTCAATTAATTGCTGTTTATTTCTCTACGAGAAAAAATCCTCAGAAGTTTGCTGTAATCAAAACGATTCTGAATTATTAATCGTAACTTCCTGTTACCGATAAAAATGAAATGAATTTCAGAGTCACGAGACAACTGTTTAGAGACTTGTTTAATAGGCTAGTTTCGAATCGTGGGAGAACAAAAGAACCAAGTCGAGGTTCACAGGAATAATTTGCATTTTCCTTTGTTTCTTGCCACCTTCAGTTTATTAGCATAATGCTTTCCTTCTATCAGTCAGTATACGTTTAAAAATTTTGAAAATTTCCGCTATAAACGTTACAAAAGAGTATGTGCGAAGCAATCATGTCAGAAAACCAGACCAAAAAAATTATTTTCCTTTGGAAAATAACATTTATTATGCAGATACTTTTATTGGTTGGTTTCTTTCTCTTTGAGAATCAACATCTGAAAATTTTGCGATAATCAAAATGATTCTGAATAATTAATCATAACTTCTTTTCCACAATCAATTGGAATTTTTTTTTGTTTTAAAGACTTTTTTGATTTCGGTATTCTTCATGCTCTCTCCAATTTATTGTGATGATGCTTTCTCTCAATGAATTTAATTTTACATAGTTCAAAAAATTCCCGTTATAAACATTACAGCAGGGCATATTCGGACCGGCCATGTTGGAAAACCAAAACAGTAAAATGATTTTCCTTGGGGCAATAAAATTAATTATTAAAGTGCACATGAACCGAAATTTCAAAGCCAATTTTTTTCTCCAATACGGAAATAGATGTTGTACAAAATATTTTGAGGGGAAAATAATTTACTAAAAGTGGCAGGAACTTATTTTAAAAAGCGATGAAAGTTTGGCCTTTCTCACTAAAATTCTAGACAAGAACCTGGGGGCTGGTGAACCGTCGTGACGTCACTCGTGTGTACCCAGTCGAGTGCGTCACTCTGTTTTTATGAGTTCCGTGGAGCAAAAATGTCGGAGAGCCATCAAGATTCACTATCCAGAACGAAAGCTTCAAAACACTTTCCAGGTTTACACTTTTTCGCCTTCTCCGCCATGTTTCGCGCCTAAACATGCACACGAGTGACTTCACAGAGACCTTTCGATCGCGCCAATAATGTCTCAAATTTCAGGCCACGGTGGGGATTTTGGAACCCCTACAAATAGCAAATCCTCTTCGCAAAAAGGAGAGAAACGACTGAAAATGAAATATGGGGAGGTAAAAGCTTAAATATATATCTTTGTTTGGTCCTCCAACTTTGCCGCTCCGCACACTATGTACTTTTGCATTTGATTTGATTTGATACCGCGGCCAGCTCGAGCCATCACCAGTAATATAATATCATTATTATTTTTACTACGCAAGTGTTTAGTTTCGTATATCTTTACTTTTCTAACTTCATTATCTCATAGCATTTACTAATGATTTCTCTAAGAAAAAAAAACCCTCTGAAGTTTGTCGCAATATAAACAATTACAAATTATTAAAAATATATATTCAGTGAGTTCGGATAAGGCTATATCGTAAAATTGTCATTAATGTTGAGGATTAGGTTTTATCTTATTTTATTTTATTTTTTTATGATGGCGTAAGCATAAGTTAAAAGTAGTAGAAAAATCGTACAAATCAAGACACTTAGAATAATTGACCGCCCTTCAGTGAAGTTTGTTTCATAGTCTGACTAGAGCTGCATCCTTTATAAAAACAAAAATATTTTTCCCATTAGTCCATGGTTCAAAGTAAGTGGCAAGAGCGTCAGGTAACTTACAAACTAAACCGGAGGAACGGACAAAAGCAGATGTCGCTTTTTCACAAAAAGAAATGCTAAATTAAGACCTTAGCTTTCATGAGCGTATCTGCAACCTCCCTTGGAGAAAAACTGCACGAAATTTTCTAAATATCATTACGGAAAAAATACCAGATCAGCTTCATCCGGATCAAAAATTTTATAGAAACGAAAACAAAATTGCTAAACTTTTAGAAATGTTAGCAGATAAGTACTACTGACACATTTGAAATAGTGCATCTTACTTGTATATATGCGGTATCCAGTTGTTCCGGGTTAAGACCCTATCGTCTCACTACTATGATTGTGTTATTACTATTTAGGGTTAGGATTTTTGGTTTCCACGATAGCATAATTAGTGTTTCTGGAGTTGGCAGCGGTATTTCATGGGCGCTGTCGCCTCTTTTCAAAAACAAAACTTTATATTCGCCCATATTTCCCTTTCCACCTTAAAGGACCTATTTACAGCATCAAACAAACTGCGTTGGCCTAGGAAATTAAATGTTGCCTCAGCTTGTTCATACATTTCTATGTGGGTTCACCAGGACTAGTGATTCGAAATATTAATTAACTGTTTAGGCAAATTTTGTTCTCGAGATCACGTTCAAGATGTGTTCCTAAAAGACGAGTTCCATTATCTGAATGCCGCAAGAGTTGGAACATACACAGTGCACGACGTCGTTGACTGCACCTTTGAATGCCTCAGCAATCCTTCCTGCCAATCTTTGAACCTGGCTGCATCCAAACAAGCAGACGGCAAGCTTTGGTGTGATTTGTTGTCTGCCACTAAGTGCAGCAACCTTGAGGAGTACAAAGAAAATGCGAGTTCGCATCACTTTTCTATTAAGGTTGGATTATTTCCTATCTGGAGTGATTTCAAATAAAAAAAAACTTATTATCCGCTTTCCCCCGTGGCATTTATTTTCAAAACAAACTTTACCTTACCCCTGAAGATTGCACGTCATGGAAAACGAGAGAGCCTGTAGCTTCCCCGACGCGGTATGTGATTCTTGAATGAAACAATAGATGATACAGCACAAACAATACCCCTAGCTCTGCTAGCCAAAAGAAGATACAGGTCATTTAATTAATGAAACTATAGTTGAGTTATGAGTGCTCCCGTAATGTGAAAATCAAATTAAGACAGACACTCGTGGTGGTCACTGCCAGAAAAGAGAAGAAGCAGCGACTGGAAAAGCGAGGAAATAGTATCCCTTCCCTCCGCGTTGTTGAAACACAGCAAAACGTAAAGAGTAAGAGATAGCCTTTAAGCGTAAGGTTTTTGCTTTGGGATTTTTATTAATAAAATCATTTTACGATTTACTGAGAAAGTCTTAAGTATCTTTTTTAAACGAAGTACGTGGAGACTTGTCGAAGCCGTGTGTCTTTGTTTTCTGTTTGAATGCAAGATTTCTGTAAAGCGGTTCATCTAAATAATTTGCTCCTAAATTTTAATGTTTCTTGGTGTATCAGAAAATGATTTAATAAGCGCACCTACTCAGGAAAAAAGAGATCAGCTTTTAACTCTCAAAGTAAAAACCTTATCTTATACGGAGGTTTTAATTGCGCTTGACCGCGGTTAATCCGCGCACGGGTTTCTCGCGACTCCCTTGGCCGCATGCCGCTTGAAGTCTTGAATCATTTTCATAGTCGCGTTTCTTTTCAGACTCAACGCCTCTCTACACCATGCCAAAACGGGGGTACTTGTGTGCCCAACACCAGAAGTTGCTGTAATTGCAAATGTAAAGGAAACTTCGTCGGAAAAAACTGCGAAAGAGGTATTTGCCAGCCATAGGTTTCTAAAATAATAATAGTAATAATAATAATAATAATAATAATAATAGTAATAAAAGGTAAGTTGATTGTACTAATGAACATTTTGTTTGGTCAGGTTACAGGCCTCGTTCAAATTCGTAGCTCTGTTAGAGATTACAAAGACAAAAATAACCTGCCCTGTGGCGGAACAATAGTATTTGGGTATAGTGCTGTGCAGGTTAATTAGGCTTTAGGAACTGCAGTAATTCACAGTCAAGCTTGAATATCTTCTATCTTAAAAAAGGCGCATCTGTAGAGAAACAAAATAAAGAACTAAAGAACTACGGAGTCTAACATGACGAGAGAGATAAAATAAAGTATTGAAATATAGCACGGTGAGGCTGAACGTTCTCCTCCTTCGGTGAGAGAATTCTTTGTACAGAGCTATGATACAACAATGGCTGTTAAATAATCCAACTTTGGCATTTCTTTCTTTTCTTAGCTGCCGTTTCTTGTAAGGACTTTTATGACAAATATACGTGAGTATTGACAAGACGTTCAGCTGTTGGTCTTCTTTGATATTTGATTGATTTTATCTCTGTGTATATATCAGCGTAAATTTGGTTTATCAACGGAGAAACTAATCCCTTTATTCATATATCAGCGTGATTACTTATTATTTGTTTTTTTTGGGGGAGGGGTTGTTCCACCTCGCAGTTTCAGTCAGCTTGACATCTGCTATTGACATGCGCGGCCCGTTTAATTTGATATACACGGTTGCTCAGCAAGTGAACAAAAAACCCTTCATTAGAAAGTAGATTTGACATCTGCTATTGGCATTCGGATGAGCCACAAGTGAACCAAACCCTTTATAAAGTGGACAAACCCTCACATCGTGAGTTGCAGAAACAAACGCAATTCAACAAAGCAAGCTTCAGACCTTAATAATGTTGTGAGATTTGTTTGAAGTGCAACGGCAACTTTTAAACCCTGAATGTACACTGCGAAAAAGCTGTGATGGAGAACTGCAGTTTAGTAAATCAGAAAACGATAATAAAATAAAAACAATGAAATATATATGGGTTATTGGCCAAGCGTGAGGTCAAGATGGCGGGATATTATATCCCGCCACCTTGACCGAACAAGCTTGGTCAATAAAGGATTTATTATATGACTCAAAGAACGCTATTAAAGGCAGTAAAACGCGGGACGAACGGGCTATCCCGAGCGGTCAAGATGGCTCCATCTTGACCTCGCGGGTAGCCAATCACAGGAGGAGAATTGATTCATCTTGACTGAAAGAGCCAGTCATATAATAAAATGTAATCTTACAGTACGCTAAATGCAGTTTTCCTGAACGTAACCGTGGTGCTTTAATTTGATCATAACAACTTTGGTACCCCAATCTTCTCGCGGCTTCGCCGCTCCCGTGGCCCATATCATGACTCGCGCCGCACAAAAAATTGGAGAGCTTGCTCTCAGACTACAACTTTGGTTGACCTCTTCATGGTGCGATCTAAACAAGCTTTCTATAAATATTAAGAAAACTAATTATATGATTGTTAAATCCCCTAAAAATAAATCAGGAAACCTAAATATTAATTTACCAAGTAAAGATGGAAATAGTGACATAATTGAAAAAAGAGATCATATTAAATACTTGGGCGCCTTACTTGATGAAAAGCTTTCATGGAAGCACCACATAGCATACGTCTGCTCTAGAACTGCCGGAATACTGGAATTTTTAGCAAACTAATACATTACATGTCTCTACCCAATTAAAACAAACTTATTATAGTCTTGTCCATCCCTACATATCTTATGCTATTCTTGCATGAGAAAGTGAGTTTAAAACCCAAATTAAAAAATTATAAACAGAACAAAACACAGTAATAAGAACAATATTTTTTGCCACTACTCGTGGAAAGAACAGTGAAAGTGCCTTTCCCCTTATGAACCTATTAAATATCCTATCACTTACTTCTATTTTTAAGTTGCAAGCACTTAAATTTGCACATCGTTGGCATAGCAAAGCACTACCAAACATCTTTGAAAACTATTTTCAGTATGCTAATGCATGATATTCATAGTAAAGATTAACAATTGTTCCGCTCCGAAGAGGAGGTGAATAGTACTTGGTAATCGCTAATTAGAGCGCGCGAAAAGCGCTATTCACTTGTGTGGTATATAGTCGAGATATGTCACTAATAAAACGTTTTATAAGCCGTGCACAAGAACCAACACTGGAAAATAATCTGTATCTTTACTTGTAGTTGACCTTTGGGAAGATCTTCTAACTAACACTTTTACATTTTCAGGCTAATTAAAAGATTTTTTTCTTAAAACTCAATCCAGTAAGTAAAATTATGCCAACGACTGCCTATATCTGTGCCAATATTTTGTCCTAGTTCTTTTTTTCCTAGTTTTCAAATGTGTGTATCTGTTGTTGTTGTTGTTGTTGGTTCTTTTTTTTTTTTTTTTTTTGTAGCCGCTACAATTTGTTTAATTACCTTTCCTTAACTAGGGGCTAACAGGAAAGCTTTATGATAAAAACTTGAATGGACGTTCTCTGGCTAAAAGTATTAAAAATTGCGAGCTTTCGACCACTAGAACTGTGGTCTTCAACGGGCAAAAAGATGAATGAAGTAGAAATTCGGAGAATATATGGTGAATAAAAAAATGATAACAATAGAGTGAAATTAGGGATAAAAAGGTGATGAAGAATTTTCGTTAAAATGTATGCAATATTGTCCTGGAAGTGGGCAAAAGTTATTGTCCGCATTAGGCGTGATGGACTGGATGTGCCAAGATTCTGGAAATTTCCTGATGCGGAAATTTCCTTTGTCAATGATCGACGCATTGTTGGAAAACTTTAGTTTATTACACTGTATTCACCACAATATTCACTCTTAGCATATCCACACAGCGGAAACAATTTAACTGAAAGTGCACCTTACAGCTAAAAAGTACATAAACAGTTCATAAAGTCGGTAGTCTTGAAAAATTTACACGTGATAACATGTTTCTACTTCAACAGGTCGAACATGAGTCAGCTGGTTACCCTGATCTTGGACTCCAAACCAACTTCAGTTTTGTGTCACTTGGGAGATTTTGGATGTGGAGATGGAGGATGGACGCCAGTCATGAAGATTAATGGTGGAAATGTACAATCATTTCTCTTTTTTAACACGTTACGTTAATGAAACAATTTACCACAACTTATTTGTGCGCAAGACTATTATCACTGTGACAGCCCCCGTACTATATTTCATAAATGTAACCTTGACCGTAGTCTTGCTCGCCCTGTAACATGTTCTCGTTAACGGTATCTATCTTGCTTACCCGCTGTTGTGGTCACCCTGCCTATGGCGAAACTAATAAAATAAAATAAAATATCCAAAGAACTCCTTTCAGAGCTTTCCATTTTCTCATTCTTTTTAGTCAACATTTCACTACGATTCCAGTCTGTGGAACAACAAAGAAACCTTCAACCTTGTAGGAGGGGAGACTGGGTTCGACACACAAGAAACCAAGCTACCGACCTACTGGAACACCTCCTTCTCCAAGATTTGCCTCGGGATGAAGAATGGCCAGCTGATCAACTTTATTGTCATAAACAAGCAGGCCAGCTCATTGTTTTCTCTGATCGCTGACGGACAACACCGTCCTATCTCACTTGGTCGTGCCACCTGGAAAACACTCATTAGAGCTCAAGCTTCTTTGCAAATCAACTGTAACAGGGAAGGGTTCAATGCTGAGTGTGGTGGTCGTAGTTTTAGCAGAGCGAGAATCGGTTACATTGCTAACAACGAAGACAATTGTGGAAGCTGTGACTCCAGAATCGGGTTTGGTACTGGTGGAAAACCTGATGACTCCAACACGTGTGGAAACGAAGCTCAAAGTGGAGCAGCTCCAGATAACGGTGTGAAACACACCAAGGCTTTTGGCTATATACTGGTACAATAAGACTTATCTGGCGAAACCAAAAACCTGAGCTAACAAGCCAACTGGAGCTAGTCATTTTGTTGGTTCGTGATATACCCGTGAGTGATGAAAAAAAAACTTTTTTTTCAGGCTTTATTTTCACTACTGCTTTAGTAGTGTTTATAACTGCGGTGATCATTCACATATTCATTCTTTAATCCGCAGTTCAAATGTATGATATTCACATATTCATTCTCAAATATTTATCACTCACTGGTATCTTACGAAGCAACAAAATGTACTCGCTCCCAGTCACCATTCAACACGGCATGATAAACGGTTCAACTTTGGTTGAACAGCAGTTATAATATTTCATTTGTTAATCAACAAAGGTTGACCCGCGTATTATTAGCTTAACGAACTGAGGGCTTTCGAAGTTCTCTAGCTTTTCCATTATGTCTCGGTGCACCTCACATAAAAGCGATTTTAAACACACAGCGAGACAATGAGCGAATACTTGACTTTGATTTTATTCGCGTCTCCTTTTGTTATTCTTCCTCTTGTATAAATAAATGCTTCATTATCATTATCACTATCACTATCACTATCACTATCACTATCACTGTCACTATCACTTATCATTATCTCTTAGAAGTCACTGCTCATGCAGGAAATAATACAGAACATCGGGCCACTGCCTATTATTGTCATTGTCATTGTCATTATCATTGTCATTGTCATTGTCATTGTCATTGTCATTGTCATTGTCATTGTCATTGTCATTGTCATTGTCATTGTCATTGTCATTGTTATTGTTATTGTTATTGTTGTTACCGTCTGATCATACCATGACCATCAGCCCTGTCCTCAAGTATCCAACACTTTTCTCACGATCTTCCCTGTTCCCAGCAAGCACACCAGCTGCAGGAGTTCCAGGTGTTAAGACATTCCCAGAAGGTTTAAGGTGGGACTTAAAGTGAATTGGAGTTTAATGTTAAGGAGTTTGGAGAAGGGATTGAAATGGGGGGAAAATGTTTTGAAACACCACCAGTTAGTTGAGACCCCACAAGAGCACTGCAAGTTGCTGGGGAACTGTTTGGTGTCCGTCTACTAATTTCTAACTTCAAATTCCAATTTTAAACCTTCATTAAAAATTCCAAGTTTCCTATTTCCCTCAATTTAACTAATCCTTTGAGAAAAATTATCTCTTCCCAAATATAACCAAAAATCACCAAAACATTCACAAAATATCCCAGCGGATCGTGTCACTGAACGGATCTGCAAATTCAGGATATTCTTGTTATTCTGTTCAAATCTTCGAATTATTATGGACCGGGACATCTTTGTAGTTTATGGATTAGCTCTCAGAATTAAAGGGGCACTGTGGCATAATTTGGATCAACCGTAACAGTGATATGTTTCAAAGATTTTGAATTTGTCCTGAAAAATACTGAATACGTGCATTGAAACTATTTGCGGTTGTCTGTGGCCACCGATAACGAGGAGGAAATGGATTGCAGCTTGAAAAAGTTAGGTTAACTTTCTGAAGTTTTGTCATTGTGTGTAGGAAAAATCGCCATAAAATAAACTTCTAGGGAATGATTTACCTCTTCGTATTACACGGACCATTCATGTAATAGAAAAAGTTAAGTACTTCCTCGCAATTAAACAAACTTATTAACAGGAATTGCCGTTACAGCACCCCTTTAAACAGAATCAGTGTCCTCAGTAGGTCGCTATTGTATGTCACTTAGGGGCGATTTAGACGGTATGATTTGTCGCTCGTCTTGGCGTATGTGACACAACGTAGAACAAAGTTGTGCCGTGTGAATGCTCCTACAACTTCTCTACCACAGACGCACGCGGCCTAAAATTTGTCGTAGGATTTTGAGTCGTGTTTTAAAACCATACGACAGTCGTAGGTATAAGTAATATTGAATGGCAAGTGTCGTATACGATTTCTTGCTTGGCGCGAGCAGCGCGCGCTACAGAAGTTGCATGCGACAGTTGTAAGCACAAATCGTACCGTCTAAATCGCCTTTTTGTATTCCCAGGGTTAACACTATAGCGTAGGGCCTCAGGATAGTGTCCCAAAGCCACCCCTGTTGGGGTAACAACAACCAAAATGGTTAGGTGAAGCTCATTAGCCTTGGGTGGCAACTCTCCTAGGAGTGGGAACTTCAAAAAATCAAATCTGCTTACAGGTGATGCTAAACCGTCTCAAATATGATGAATTTGAAAGCTACGTATGTACGTAGCAACGGCGTAAATGAGACTGAAATTTCAAGCTAGGATCAGTTCCTCGCCCAGCAGGGAGGTGGGGGACAGCAGCACATTCCAGGTCGTCATCCAGCTACTGCTAGGCTGAGGTGGAATAAAGAAGTAAACAAGCTGGTAATGAGGTGTTTCCTTAGAAGTGAACCAACTAAGAGGGGTTATAGGAAGAGGATGTTTGGAATTTGGCAAGAGATTGGGGTTTTTGAAGCTACTGAGCAAAGACTGGCTGACCAGGCTAGAATGATTAGAGTGAACGAATGGTTATCTGCGGTGGAACTGGAGGAAATAAGGAGGGAAATAAGTCATGGAACTCAAGAATGTGAGAATATGGAGAACCCAGACATGATGGTAAACGATCTTAGTGCTCAGGGGGATTCTGGCGGCCAAACTGAACAGTCATTTACCCAAGAGGTAGTTATCAGCATGGAAGATAAAGGGTGCGGTATGAAGGAAATCCAGCTAGCGAAGGAGACTCTAGAAAGTTTCAAGAATGGGGGAGATCCCCCCACAGAACCTGAGAAATGTCGAAATAAAACGATTGTAAGTGAAAGTGGTCGAAGTGAACAAGGTTCTCGCCTTTATAGAGACCAAAGATATCACCCAAACCAATGAGCTGTTGCTTGCTGTGGGATGGGTAGTTGCCAAAAGGCTTGGAGTTAAACCAAAGCAGTCGAGGAGAAGTGGGACAGTACCCTGGTGGAAGAAGAGACTACAGGGTCAGGTCGCGCAACTTAGGAAAGATATAAGTAGGCTAGAAAGGATGAAATTTGGTGAGCTTAATAACATAGCAATTCGAGAGGGGCTAGAACGGAGATACTCTCTGAATAAGAAAGGTCTCCAAGTTGTGTTAGAGGAGCTAAAGCATAGAGTATTAGCAAAGAGGCACAAGATCAGAAGATACCAAGACAGGACTGCAGCAATATAAGCAAAACAGGATGTTTCAGTCCAACCAGAAACGTCTCTTTGAAAAGATTGAAAACATGGAAACTGACAACACTGTAACACCCGATGCTGATGAAAGGAAGGCATTCTGGGGCAATATCTGGGATAACCCAGTGGATTATAACAGAAGTGCTGATTGGCTTAAGGGAGTGGAGAACAGTGTGTCAGGGGAACAAAAGCAGAATGACATAGTGGTTACACCAGCAAAAGTGGTAAAACAGCTAAGAAAGATAGCGAATTGGAAAGCCCCTGGCCCAGACGAGTTACAAGGATTTTGGCTGAAGCGTTTACATCATGCACAGAAAGAATAGCCTTTCAACTGCAAGAGTGCCTGACTATAAACCATATCCCTGAATGGTTACAAAGGGCAGAACAACATTGATTCTTAAAGACAAAGAAAAGGGGAACACAGCTTCGAATTTTAGACCAATAACATGTGTACCGTTAATGTGGAAACTGTATACTGGTATAATGGGAGATAAACTGTACAATCATTTGGAGGAGAAAAGGCTACTCCCTGAAGAACAGAAGGGTAGTAGAAGAAAGTCCAGAGGCACCAAAGACCAACTACTAATTGATAAGATGATTATTAGAAATTGCAAAAGAAGACAAACGGGGCTTGGAATGGCGTGGGTCGACTACAAAAAAGGTCTATGACATGATCCCACACTCGTGGATTATCAAATGCTTGCAGACGTTTGGAGCAGCAGCGAATCTAATCGCCTTATTGGGAAAAAGTATGGCACAGTGGAAAACGGAGTTAAAGGCAGGAGGACGCTCACTGGGTACTGTCAATGTAAGAAGAGGAATCTTCCAGGGGGATAGCCTATCTCCACTGTTATTTGTTGTGTCCCTTATCCCGTTATCTATGGTATTAAGGCAATTGAAGGCTGGGTATGATCTGGGAAACAGGAAGCGCCGAAGGGCCTAATCAATCATCTCCTGTTTATGGATGATTTAAAATTATATGGAAAGAATGAGAAGCAAGTAGACACCCTGCTAAATACTGTCCGAATTTTTCAGCAAAGACATCGGAATGGAATTTGGAATTATGAAATGTGCCGTGCTGTGCTTATTATGAAACGAGGAAAAGCATGTGCATGTGAAGGTATTGTTTTACCGGATGCCCAAGTCATCCGAGGGCTTGAGGAAAGTGATGGATATATGTATCTAGGAATCCTGGAGGCAGATGATGTGAAGCACAGATGACATGAAACAGGCAATAACGAAAGAATATTTGAGGAGGATCAGAAAGATTCTTAAATCAAAATTGAACGGCGGAAATATTGTGAGCGCGATTAATTCAAGAGCAGTTTCATTGATACGATATGGCGCGGGTATCATCAGATGGAGTAAGGATGAACTAAGGGCACTGGATAGAAAAACAAGGAAGCTGTTAACGATTTATAGATCGCTTCACCCTCAAGCAGATGAAGACAGGCCATATGTCAAGAGATCACAGGGAGGCAGAGGCTTAATTAGTGTTGAAGATTGCGTCAACATCGAGGTTGGTAGTTTGTGTCAGTATGTGAGAAACAGTCCTGAAAGGCTGCTTAAGGCAACAAAAGATGAAAATGTTTTGGATGAAGGAGCAGATAAGGAAAGTGTAAGTCGAAGAAGGCTAAGTAGTTATAGAGAAAAGACACTGCATGGGCAGTATGCAAGGGGCACTGAAGGAATTAGAGACCCGCAGACATGGGATTGGCTGAAAAGAGGTACTTTGAAGAAAGAGACTGAAGGCCTCCTAACTGCTGCACAAGACCAGGCCCTTGGGACTAATTACATCAAGAATAAAATTGACAAACAAGATGTTTCACCGAAGTGTCGCCTATGTGGAGAAAGGGAGGAAACTGTCAGCCATTTATCAACAGAATATAAGAAATTAGCTCAAAAGCAGTATAAGACCTGGAGGCACGATCAATTTGCTTAAGTTGTTCACTGGAAACCAGAATTATGGCCTGCAATGCAACGAAACCTGGTACGATTCCCCAGAGGCAGTGATGGAAAATGACCAAGTGAAGCTACTGTGGGATTTCAGAATTCAAACAGACCACCAGAAAGCCTGCATGTTGGGCACAGCAAGAATTTTAAGAAGAACCTTAGACATCTAAGGCTATGGGAAATAGCCTCATGATCTAGGAATACGTGACCACCAATACAACTAATGGTGTGATAAAAAATCCTCATAATAATAATAATAATAATAATAATAATAATAATAATAATAATAATAACAATTAATTAACAATTATTTAGAGCGGTTTTCAATTGAGTGTCGAAAGTAATTATGGTTTTGCTTTGGTTTTGCATTTCTTCGCTCTGTGATTGGCCAGGAAAACTCGCGCCACTTCCTCAACCAATGGGAAGCAAAACCAAAACCAATTGTGATTTGCACGCGCGTATTTTCCCGCGCTTTGCGCCCGCTACATGTAATTGCTTCGTATTCTGATTGGCTCATTGCACTACTTACTTCTGTTGTGATTGGCTGGAGTAATTGGTTTGGTTTTGGTTTTACGACACTCAATTGAAAAGCGCTCTATATTGCGCAAATTCCATAAAATGTTCATATGCGTATAACAATATTCGGATAACGAAAAAGCTTACCATTTACCTGGCTATATATGTACTGAAAATAATAAGATAAAAAGCTGGACTTAATGAATTCGCCGAGGTTGCAGGTACTAGAAATTTACTTTAATATAGTACTATGTGAACCAACGGAAAGTAGTAAAGGTAACGCCTGGCCTGGTAATCTAATACCTAATATCCATGTGTCACGTCTACTTCACGTTAACGAAGGAGAGGAGGCCATATTTGTGACCAACGCCGGATCAGCCTTTCCACAAGCGAGCGAACCATGGACGAAGGCAATAGACATGACGGAATTACATTGTCACTGTTACTTCGCATGAATCTTAGGTTGGCCTGAAAAGAAGGGGTTGAGAGGGGGGAGGGGGGGGGGGTGCTGTGCACATTTCACGGACATCAAAAAGTAGAAATAACGCATCACGGCGATTAAAATTCCATGTTCACGTTTCACGGGAATTTCGAAGCAAAACGACAGCCTATGCTTGGACTTACTCAGAAAGGTGATCCTCTCACACAGACTCAGACATATTAAGGCATGGTTTGAAGCCTAATTTGCATAGAATCCGAAAACGCCGGATGAAAACATTGCGAGGATCTAGCGAAAAATCTTCAAACTTGGCAGTGACATAAAACGTGAAGACCTTAACTGCTTTTTGCTTTAAAGTGACGAGCATTTCGGTCACGTGACTTCCAAATGAATGTTCTTGGTGAAATATCTAAGCAAAAATGGGGAAGATGAAATGAAATCGAATTTAATTTTCTGAGGTGTCACATGTTTCAATATCAAATGCTTGAAATGGATTAGCCTTGTCTGCGTGTCCACATTAAATAACGTCTTGCAATTAAGGGAAATAAATCACGTGACATTAGAAATGACTTCATAAGTGCAAATTGAAATAATAGGTACCACCAAACAAGGCTAATTCATGATAAACTTTCAAGTTATAATGGTATGGCACCAAAACATCTTGGATTATAGTTTGCTTTCTATTCCCCGTTTTACTTTCAGGATTTTAGGCGTTAATCGTCTTTTACTGGTCGCGTATCCAAGATGTTCCGCACTTAAACTCAAAAATCTGTTAATGGCATCAAGTTTTATCTGGCTGCCAAGTTTAACGGTGTTCTCCTTTTTCTACACAATGTTATGATTGTGTTCGATTTTATGCAAATTAGGTTTCTTGTCATGCCCTAATATGCCTGGGGAGAAGTAACGGACGTCTGGTGCACATACGTGAAGGTCAACGGATGAAGACTATTATTTACGGATAGCAGTCAATGTCAATGTCATTAATTTGACCTTAAAATCCCTGTCACATTTACCTTTCAAATAGTAGGTCTAAGGGAAACTTAGAAGAATGTTGACGCGACTTTGACCGTTCTTCCGCTAAGAGAAGTAACCGTGAAGTAAAGTCGTTTTGTCCTCGTTGTCCACTTGTTGTTCACTTCACAATCTGTGTCATATTCTGAATCTTGTTCACCATCCTCCGTATCACTTCTACCGTCCATTTTCTTTTGTACCCTCCACTGACAATTCTGACTGAATCTCTTCGTGCTCCTTCTCTTCAGCAGAAAATACTAAAGTTGTTGTCTGTGGGAACCTAACGTTCTCATTTTGCTGAGCAGAATTGGCATACATGTTTAATGGTAGTGTGTCTGCTTTAAACGTCGTCGTTTCTTGACGTACAGTGCGTTGTCTGCGGCCTTGCCATAGTTTGCTGTCTACTTGCTCACTGTTAAGCTTTCTCGTGGGCTTGAAGTGGTTCATTCTTGAAAGGGTATTCAGGGGTGACTGTGATTTGAGGAATAACAGGGTAGTGCGGTTCTTCCATTGCAATCAGTTGCCAGCAATAATTAACAACTATTCACCGAAGTGGAGGTGTCTAGTGGTGGATATTTACCAAGCCGCGAAGCGGCGAGGTAAATATCCACCGCTAGCCACCGACACTGAGGTGAATAGTTGTTTTAGTATATACTAAAATGGTGAGATGATATACACCACAAAAAATTGATTTTAATTCATTTATTTCAGCAACGATTGCAGTATTTTCCCGCGCGCAAAGGACTGAAACAACAAGCCGCCCGTTTTCTCGCTGACAGATAAAATTTCTGAAGACATTTGTTTAGTTCTGGTGGCGGCATTTCTCTATGCATTTGAAACCATTCTGTAAAAAAATAACAAGTGAGGTTACGCAAGATTAATTTGTATTTGTAAACAAAACCTTTCTCATTGGTTTTTATCGATAAACTCCGGGTTAAAAACGTAAACCATTACCTTTAAACACGGCCAAACCAAACTTAGTCGCTCTCTTTGTGTTTTCAGAGACTGCTTAGTCGCTAATTTGGATGATTTCTCCGCTTGAGTCACGGATGCAAACCGGGACGCCATTGTTTCGAAATTCACACGAGGGAGCACGAAACTCGCGAGTTGCTCGGAGGTAAATAGCAAAGGATATTCGGAGTTTGACTAGCCAATCAGAGCGCGCCTTCAACGCTATCCACTGTTCTAGTATATAGAGGGTTTTCACATGACGTCACGGCCGCCATATTGGAGGTACAAAACAAAAGAATGAATTTCCTTCGGGAAATAAATTTTATTGTTGTGTAAATAATTTTTATTGTTTTGTACCTCCAACATGGCCGCCGTGAAAACCCTCTATACTAATAATAGTTCTTCCATTGCTACTAATTGCCAGCAATAATAATGATCTCTTTACCAGGGGCTTTTGCTTTAATCTGGTGACTTCCTGTGTCCAAACAATTCCAGTTCTGAAAGCAGCAATGTGGGAACGTTCTACGCAGTGAGCACTTCCATTCTTCACAACCATTTCAACAGCACAATCACACGTGTTTATAGCAATCACACCTCCAGGATCCCCTTTGTGGGAAACACACAACACATTTTCGCTCAGTAAAAAATACCTTCCTTGCAATCGGTGGAATACAACATATCCCTCAGTTGGAACCCCATCAAGCCCAAAGTGACCACACAAATGTAGAAGGTATTAACCACTTAAAAGAGCGAGGGCACAAAGCGGTTTGAAATGTAAAGTACAATTGTTATCCGAGCTGTAAATTGCATTGGGCAATGATAAAAGTCTTAAACTAAACACAATCAGCGACAAAAGTGTTGGGGCGTATTCTCAATTTCGCTGGTCTCATACGGGCGCAAGAGATGCATTTTCAAATTCATCAAAAATTCTCCAACCCACCCCGGTTACAATGACTACACCAAATGTTTTCTGATCATTGACATTGTTCTGGGGGTGGGGTGGGGGTAAAAAAGCGCTTTTTGGGTAGTTATGGTAATAGAGCCCTTACAAGTCTTACAATGGACAATGCGAGATTTTCGCAAAGCGATTGCCCACTATTCTCAGGTTAAAATTGCAATCTTTTGATCCTGAGTAACAGTTGTTGTCCGAGATCGAGTTAGTTCAAGCAAATTATTTTAAACAACAATTTATAGCAAAAGAAAGGTGATGAACTGGCGTTTCAGCGACGTGATTGAATTGAAATGGGGACCTGAGAAACAGTGGGGAGACACAGCATTGTCTTTGAGCATCTATATATTTCAATACCACTCCCTTTCCATTCCCGGTTACAGTACACAATTATCATCTTATTCTATTAGGTGTACCAAAACCATATACAACGCGCCCATATCTTACGGTAGTTTAACTCCATCCATACAAGGTTTTTGTTTTTCTTGTTTGTTTGTTTGTTTGTTTATTTATTATTTATTTCTGCGACCAAACCCTCTCAGCCCCCATAACCACCACCACCCCCACCTCCTTCGGAGCCCTGAGAGTGTTATATTAAGGTTGTGACCTGGAGGGTAAACAGTACGGCCGAAGATGTTTTCTTTGAGGTTTGCACTCTTAAGTGATGACGTAATATGATGATTGGGTTTCAAGAGGTTCGGAAGTTTTGTGACCCTTGCTTGTGAGGGTGGAATCAATCCATCACTCCCCGGTCTTGATAGCGTAAGTAATGCAAAGAAAAAATAAAAGTAACGCAAAGAGGTTAAACAGATTCTTTTTGGCCTTGCACGCAAGTTTTATTTCATTTTGGTTTACTTTTACAAACCCTTTATCCCCAGTCCACTAATCAGTTTTTATCTTGCTTTTTAAAGGCCATTGCTGCTTTCAACTCGACTTTGTTGCAAGTTTCAGCGTTCACTGCACCAGGATGTATCCCATGGTCTTGAAGCGTTTATCCCCTTTGTCCCCTCCGTGAGAGGCCTGGTTTCCACACGTGTTAGAGTCGTCGTGCAGCCCTCCAGTGCCAAACCCGATCCTCGAGTCACAGCTTTTGCACTCGTTTTCGTTGTTTCCAAGGATACCGATCCTTGCTCTCGACCAAGCGCCCAAGTCAGCCACAACGTTGAAACCCTCTCTGTTGCAGTGGGTCTGCAAGGAAGCCTGAGGACCAATCAGCGTCTTCCACGTGTTTCTCCCCAGTGAGGTGGAGCGGTAGTGCCCGTCAGCGATCAGTGAGTACAGGGATCTGGCGTGTTTGTTGATGACAATGGTCTTTATCTGGTGACCGACCTTCATACCGAGGCAGATCTTGGAGAACGATGTGTTCCAGTAAGTTGGTAACTTCGTCTCGTGAGCGTCCAACCCGGTCCTCCCCCCTGGAAGATTGAAGTCAATCTTGTTGCTCCAGAGTTTGGAACGGTAATGAAAGGTCCTCTACATGCATGTCAAGAAAAGAGAAGCAGATGTTATTTAACAAAGCAGATAGGGGTAAATAAACTTTCGCGAGATAAAATTAGAACCAGCAGGGGGTCACTTCAATGTTGACTTATGCTCGTACCTTTGCACCATCAATCTTCATGACCAGCGTCCATCCACCTCCTCCGCATGCTCCAAGTCCAGCATTAGTCATGTGACAATAAACAGGAATCTTCTTGGGACCCACGCTCAGTGTGTAAGCTTTGTTTCCTCGTAACCTGGCGAAAGATTTAATCACATCTTCGTTTATCATCACCCTTGGAATCCTTAGTCTTTGATAATTCTTGTTTACCAACTCATTGAAAATCTCCAAATTCCAACAGTGACTTTCCACTATTTCGTTTCTAAGACATCTTCTAACCTAAGTTATTTCCTTTACCATTCTTTAAATTTTGACTGAAATGGCTTGCAGTTTTTTTTAAGACCTCTAAAAACAACTTTCAGTGCTAACGTAACTGACTAGTTTCTCTTGCATGCTACAGTTTGATAAATTTAAATGTTACAGCCAACTATCCTCATGTTTTGCAATCTCGAATCTTAATATCAAAATAAAAGTTGCCTTTCGCTGTTAGATATTTTGCCCCGATTTTCATTGTCAAAGTAATCCTGATCGTTTGACGATGGTATCATTATTTGTAATTTAAACGATTTATTTTTCACTTTCAACGAGAGCTAAATTTCTCAATGTTCGCTTTCGCGCAAGCTTGCTTATTTTATCAGTCTATATTTTTTAAATTAAGTCTAATTATTTTCCTTAATTGCCTTTGATTGTCTCATAGCTAACATGCGGTAAAAAAAAATTGTAAAGTTGGTTATGAAAATACCGAACAAAAGCTGTGAATCTAGAAATTATGATGCAGTTATTATGATCATTACTTCAGAATCTGCGATACTTACATAGTCTTTTCATAAATTTCCTTGCATGTCGTTGCGCCCTGACCTAAAATAGAACACCAAACAAAGTTAATTTCGAATTTCTGAAATTATTTCCTGCCTTTCATAGTTGTACTCTGGCATTAGCGCTAAAATAAGCGAGAGACATAACTTAAAAGAGTCATGGCTACAAGAAGAAAAAAGAGTAAAGAAAACAGTTTCTACTCGATCGGAGGGTAGTTTTATACTCATTTTCCCGTGTTTATATTCAGACAGTGTACGCGTGATTATGATCATTTTTTCCGTGTTTGCGTTGTGTCAAGGAAAATTTGATTGCCTCGTCTATGTGATGCTTTTCATCAAGGAACGTAGTCCAAGCTTAAACACACAAACCGATTCCATCCGTGCGAAACTCTTTACTTGAAAGAACATTCCAACACTTTGATTTCTTACGTGATTGTTCTATTGTTTTTACAACATTTTATCACTATCATTTTGACTTGATAATGACGTTAGCTCAATGTCGAAACGTCGTGGTTTTTTTAAAAACTTTCTTAATATGTTTTTTAAAAATATTTTATCGCAGTTTTTTATCGTTAAATGTTTAAAAAAAATCGCTTCTTATTCAATTCCATAAAAAGTAAAAATAGAGCCGATTAACTTCAAATCCGCGAAGAAATAGTTTAACCGCTTACCTGGAGAGGGTTGCAACAGTTTGATCAACTGATCCAGCTTCTTGGACAGCCTTACTTCAAGTTTCTTGATGGCCTTGTGAGTTTGGGAATCTTGACCTATGTACTGGTTACAAACGATAGTTTCGCCGGTTGCTGTGCTATTGTTTGTGGTTTTGGTTGCGCTTGTTGAGTTTGCCGCGTTTCCTTTGACTGACAAAATCAACAAACCTACAAGGAACCAAAATCTCATTGTGCGATCTTCGGTTAATGTAATCTTTTAAAGCTGTCACAAATTGTTTCTCCTGCTGTTTCCGATTGA
Organism: Pachyseris speciosa; assembly: GCA_016490735.1. NCBI lineage: Eukaryota > Metazoa > Cnidaria > Anthozoa > Scleractinia > Pachyseridae > Pachyseris > Pachyseris speciosa. The sequence goes on from JAEMWC010001047.1 coordinate 221,410, forward strand.
GTGAATCATAACACGACGTCTGTATTTATGAAGATTTTGGCTAATTTTAGCATATGTTGGGTGTAAGAAAAATTTCATGTACGAAATCTAGGTAAACAAAAATGGCTTTCTGTGACTTCTACTTCCGGTGGAATTAATTTAATATCATCGTGACAACTTATTATATTTACTTTGACAATAAGACAGAAATTAGCATTTTTGCTTGAATAGAATAGTTCTTTATTTAAACACGGTAAAATCCATCAGGGGTATAAAAAATTTGAAATAACCTAACTATCCTAAACAAAAGGCAAAAACTAACTACGTCTATTCTATCTAAAACCTGTTTTTCATGAATGCCGTGTATACTCTAACATTAAAAATGAAGTTTAACTAATCGTTCCGTCGTCAAAAGCATTGTTCTCAATAAGAGTAACTTCACAGCAACACGTATGAACTCCGCAATCAAGACAAAGAAAGACCCTGACTGGCCTCAATCTATTTGTAACTGAGACAGAAATATTTCAGCCATAAAAAGACATCAATGAAGGTCTTCCAAAGCTCAACAATCACTTTAATTGAAGGACCGCAGAGCTTGACTTGTTTCCCACTGAGCTTTGAATTCAGTCACGTATGCACTTCACCCTGGCACTTGTCCTTATACTGAGCTCATTTTAATTTTAATTCAAAACGTTTGTTACTCTGCATTAATTCTAGATCTTCTACTATTCTTAAGTCCTCTTTGTCCCAGTGGAAGTACATCGATACAGAGGTCAGCATCGTTGCAACGGTGTTTAGACTTGTTGGCGCTGGGATAAAATGCTTGATGTCTTCTTCTGCCGTTCAGCACGTTGGACGTTGAAGAGCAAAGTAGAAGCCAGCTCAATTTTGTTCAGCAATGAATGCCGGAGTTGTACGTTGAGATCGTTGGCATAATATCGAATTTAAATAACTTTTTCATGGTGGTCTAAAAGGGCGATTAATTGTTCCCTTCAGTGTCAGTACTTCTCAGTTATTGTTATTATGAACAAGGGTTTTTCTTCACGTTAGAAGACGACTGTATAAGCAAAGTGGTCGTAATCGTGGGATAGTAGGATCACCACTGCAATTCTACCAGCCCCATTCCGATTTCGTCTGGTTTCTACTGACTTATTTTAAGGCCAATTTTAACCGCTTTGTTTGGTTAGCTTCGCAATAGGGGGATTCATGCTTACGTCATTGTTTACATTTTTGCTCATTTGCATACGGCTTTGCTTACAGAAGGAAACATGTTAGATGTGATTTGACTCCAGGCAGCTAAAGAGCTAGTGAAATTTAATACATTGTGAAATATTTAGCTCTTTAGGTGTAGTACTCAAGAAGATATTGTCTTCCAAAAACTTCAAAATTTCTGGGTGGCAAAAGTACTAATGAGCTCATACATTCTTTGCAAAATTTTGAGTTTTTAAACCCGCGTTGCACAAAAAGTATTCAATGCATGAGGCTCATATTCTTTGGCAGAGTTATTCATACTATGACCTTTCAATATTCAGAACTGATTTATTTGTAGCTCCATCAGAAACTGGATTGTTCATGCTAATGAGGTAAATATTGTAAACAAGGATTGCCCTATTGGGCAACTGAAGGCGCATGCAGCAATAGAGCGTTTTCATTCACGTGACTCCGGCCATATTGGTTTACTGAAACAAAAGAAAGTATTTGGATAAAAATAGAGCTCAATTCCCAGGGGTTTAGGTTGGGACACCAACATGGCCGCCGAGACGACATGTGAAAACACTCTATACACAACTCAAGTCATACAAGGTTAATTTACTGCGTGTACAATAACATACACCGACAAATCTACCGTTCTTTCATAGATCAAGTAAAAGCACATCTTTAACCCCACAACTGTTTTTTCTTCAGCCAACAAAGCAGTGAAAGGGAAAATAAAATTTCCGTCTTCGTTCCAGGTCTTAACCGGCCGCGAAAAGCCGGGCTGATGTGAAATTGAAAGAAAACGCGTGTGAACGTATTTCAATGATCAGCAATAACGCAATTTCCAGTTTGTGTTTTGCGTGTGCGTTTCCGTTCCGCTTAGAAAAGCTCCTGTCTTTTCTTCGGTCGATGAAGCCCTCTGTAAGGATCAAAAACTTCATTCAAGTCGTATTCCTTTTTCTCTGCTCTCTTTTTATAGACTTTTTTCTGGGTTTCAACAGACGGCGAAGCCACAATAACGGGCCTCATCCCGCACTCCTCTCTCAGCTCCACCACATTAAGTCCAGTACGGTCTGCTAGCTCCTGGTGTGTTTCCTAGAGGAAGAAGAAATTCATTGTAAGGACCCCGTCTACAAAGATGTGTTTTTAATAGCTTGTGGGTTCCATTCGCGTCCACAAGACAGTATTTAAATTGTTTTAGTTATTCACAAAGCAAAAAAAAAAAAAAAAAACTAACAAACTAAAAATGTTGTAAATGAAAACTATGACCACAATAAAAGCCTTTGCCCTCTCCTGCAGAGCTATAAAATCACATCACTATCTGGTCGTTTCAGTTATTGAATACCACAGTAACTTTACTACAACAACAATCTTTATTTGTACTCATTCTTGCTAAAAAATAATTTGACAATGAAAATATTAAAGGTAAAAGTCTAGAGTACTGGCTGCCTGGAATAACCATAAGAACTAGCGGAGCAAGGCAGCAAGCTGACATCAGCAATAAATAGAGATAAATTATAGGTCAGCAAGAAGACTGAAGCACAAATACACACATAAAAAGAAGAAAAGAGAAGAGAAGAGGAAAAACGCTATGAAGGAGGCCTAAAATAATTAAATTTTTACTAACAAATACAAGGACAGTCCACTGTCATACTCTGAGCAAAAGTTTCTATCATCTCAGTCCACAGAGATACGTTTCAAAACTTTGCCTTCACCGTTCGCAAAGCTGAGTTTTTCAAACGTTTTATGTTTTCCGTCCACAAAAATGTCTTATCGAAAACTTCCGTCTTCACCGAGCACACGAGTTTATCAAACTCGGCGTATACTGTTCAGCGTCCGCAAAATTGCGTTCGTAAGTCTCCATTTAACCCTCCAATCAGATGGGTTTTCGTCCTCAAATACTTCATTCTGCCTCTTCACAGTTCAGAGGAATGCATTTTCAAAAGACTGCGGTTACATCGTCAACACAGACGCGTTTTCAAAAGTCTGCCCTTTCACAGTCGACAAAGACGTCGATTTAAAAGTTAACAGTTGCACCGTCGAAACAGATGCGTTTTCAAAGGTGTACTCTTTCAAAAGAGACCGCGTTTTCGATTCGTATCCACGTGGACGAGACGCAAAAACGCACAAACGGTAAAACATACGTATATTATGTGAACGGGGCTTAACTTGATTGTTTCGACTTGTTAGAGCTAAAGCTGCTTCATATTTACCTGACTCAAGAGTCCCTGAAATGCCGCTCGAATAAGACTCAGGGGGGTGGTGGGGCCGTGCACCTTACAGCGCATGTCTTTAATCCCAAGAAGCACTGCAATATCTTTTATAGCTCGATGGCAACGCAGTCCGTAACCTGAGAACGTTAACAATAAACACAAGTCAAAGAAAAAGAGAAGGGATTTGTTATACGACCACAAC
>JAEMWC010001047.1:230000-295415 GCA_016490735.1 Pachyseris speciosa
CAGTCATTTTCTATTTGCGTATTTTCATATAACATTGACCCAAATATCATCATCGGTAAAGATCACACTCCAGCACGTTTAGTCTTTTTGGATGTATGCAGGTAGGCAACTACAAGAGGGATTTTGACACAGTATTCTCGAGTCTATTATCAGTTATTATTGTACGTTTCACAAAGGCATGCCAAGTACCAATGTACCTTAATCTGTAGTAAATACACAACTGGTGATCTGGTACATGTATATTAATAATCTGAGCCATGCAGTAACATACTTTTTTTAACAAAAGAGTAGTGAATTCATGGGCGTTAAAATTATCTTTCAGATCACTGAAATGGTGTTCCTAAGCTTCCTGATTTCTCTAAGTCTGATTATTACACCCTGTATGTCCAGTGTACAAGTGATTAATAGGCCATTGTAACGACTCATGTGCACTCATCAATTATACTAATAGCTACACCACTGCCATTACACACATAAGTACATTTAGCCTGCGAACAGGATCTGCTTGAGGGTAGGTAAAAGTTCAAGGAAGAAGAGAAACAAAACTGTTCCCCTTCCCCTTCCCCTGCCCTCCCCCACCACCTCCCCCTCCCGATCGCCATCCTTTCCCTTTTCTCCCTCTCCCCTCTCCCCCATAGAGTGGCTATTCACTGGCTAGTCGACATTCTACTACAGCTAACTCAATGACCATTGCCGCAGACAGCCTGGTTGTTTAAACAAGCATTAACTTTTCCTTGTCTTCTAGCTCCTTTGATGAAATGAGCACACAAATACTGTACCTGTTTTAGCGCACTCAGTGGTGTTTGCCCCTTGCCCACACCAAACCCTTAAAAAAAGAATGAAATACGTTGTAAAATTCATTATGGAAAGGGTCCAGGAGACAATGTCCACAGATGTACATGTAAAAATATAAACATTAGACTTACAATGTTATTATAATCCCCCCACCCCTGATCGATTTTATCTTTGGCAACCCACATTTCTTTACCCTTTAAACAAAATACCATAATGTTTCAACTATACACCCTAAGCTTAAATATGTTCCAAGGCCATTTTTAGCACTTATTTTGGGAGGGCTTGTTAATAATCTGGAGAGCTAGATAATGGAGAAAACACTTTGTTGCAAAAACAGCTACATGTGTAAGAACAGCTTGATACAGTGTGCTTTTCATTTAAAACAACTCATCATTATCATATTTTCATGGGCTTATAAATTATTAGGGAAACTATTACTTCTGCGAGGGGGAAGAGATGTGCCTCAAATACAGGACAAATTTTCAGATGTTTTGGGCTTTGTGCTTCACTGGGGGATTAATCATGCTGATAGTTTTTGAAAACAATATTCAAGGAAAGGAAATGTCAAAATTAAGAATGTATTTCCAGAAAATATCCATACTACCCACCACGGAGGGAATTGGAAAATTCCGGAGAGGTGGGGGATTACCGTTTTCTCGAAAAAATGGAAAATCCGGGGAAGGGGGGGGGGGGGTCTTAAACGAAATTCCCTCCATGGTAGGGGTATGGATATTTTCCAGAAACTCATGATGAACAGCTTAAATTGTACTGGTGGTTCAAGTGCTGGTAATTATCAAACTTGTAGAACTTGACAATTAAGGAGATAATCTCATGCGACACATGTTAACCTGTTGATGTTGGTATAATTATGGTGTGTGGAAAGCAGTAAGCAAATTATCCACATGAATACCAGAGCTGAATGGGTCGCCTACATGCACATGTACAGGTGCGACCAATTAATTCATTTTTTACCATCTTGAGGTTTACAAATGTATTTTCTTGCCCAACAAAAAGCATTACCTGCAACACCATTCTTGTTGCCAACTACGACCATAGCACGCAAAGTTTTCTTTCTTCCTCCAGGTGTCATGTTACTGACTCGCCTGAGCTGTCAACAGTTGACGTACATGTATCAGTAATTGTGTCACTATGTGTGAGCACAGATATAATTACGATGAAGTTGTGAGCCGCATTAAACCATGTTTGTGCCTACATGTACCTACGTCACTGAGCTTATTATAAATAAGCCTTATGAGCCTTGCAGAATGTTAAAGGAGCACTGTCACCGGGATTTTTGCTGTTTTTGGTTCAATTCTGCCAAAATTACTGCCTTTTACCTGTTATCGTGCAAAAATTGCTCCTACAGAATCAGCAAGATGAATTCCAATGAAATTTTAGCAGGGAGAGCTAACCATAATAATTTTTTGGGCGATTTTTCAATACAAAGCTTAAAAATTTTGAAAAAACTGGCAAGTTTTTTCAAAATTCAATCCATTTCCATCCTCGTCAGGAGTTTATTGTGTCAATGCAGTACAACAATCTTTAGCAGCAAAACAAGACCATTATTTTAAGGTTTCCACTGATGCATTGGCAGTTTTAAGCTTTTTAAAATGATAGTACAATAGCATGACACTGCCCCTTTAAGATCTTCCAGTCAGTTACTTTTTACACCTACAGTAGTTTTAAGACCTATGATGGCCGCTCCTTTACTACTGCCACTCCATCTGTTTGGAACACTCTCCCGTTGGAGCGCAGAGCTTGGGATTTCCTTTCTTCCTTCAAATCTACGTTAAAGACATGGCTTTTTAAGCTGTCTTACAAAGTAGTTTTAGATATTTCAATGTGTGTTTAATACTTATTACCATTATTTTTATGTAAAGGGCTTTTTGAACCTTGGGAATTAACATTCTAAAATATTATTATTATTATTATTGTTGGAGTTGTTGTTGTTGTATTAAGTGTCATTATTCTTATTAACTTGGAAAATGGATTTGTAGGTGTGAGGTTGATTTCACTGGAACCTTCACTCCTTTGATTTCTGTTTAAAAGTTTGTGCATATGCTGATCAGTGCATAAAGTTTGGCACATATTCCGCATGTGCAATAAACTAAACTTTGCAACCATGAAACTGTATAACCAAACTTAAGACCACAAAAATGGCTAAACCAAAACAAAACAAAACAAAACAAAACAACAACAAAAGTCAAAATAACAAAAAAGACTAACGAAAGATATACAGAAGAGAAGAAACTGACTTTTGATAATTTTGCCTGGGATAAACTGAACAGATACATGCAGAATAAAGGCCGTTTGTTTTGAAGATGGTTGTTACCCAAATTGTCACTTAATTTTGTACACTGTACACCCACTTTGCCCTGAGTTCTTCAATTGTCAACAAATTAAAACTCGCCTGCAGCATTTATATTCATTTTGCTATGTGATGTACAGTAGTTTGTTTATCAATAAAAGTTTAAATTACTTCCTAAATTTACAGTGTAATTTGCCAAGTTATGAAAATGAAAGCCAAAATACTCTGTTTTGCTTACCTCCATGACAATGGAATGAAAACCCCTAAGAACCACTGGAAATAACCAAGCATAAGAAAAAAAAATTAAAACTGCTATAATTAACCATTGAGAAGACTAAAGCTAAATTCTTACTGAAAGAAGTTGCATTACATGTACCAGCTTACTCTGGCTCATGATTGGGGCAATGGGACAGAGCAGCCCTGTCAAAATGTGGCAGCAGCTGGCAAATTTGCTGCCTAGAATCAATTATTTGCACCTTACTTCACACCAGCCTGGACTTCACTGTGAATTTTCTAGCAGGCAAGTGTTACCAGCATGAGCTGACTATTACTCCAGCTATGCTGCCCAGTCATACAAGTTAATTTGCTGAATCAAGGTGAGTGCAGAACTTTATTTGTGGTACCATAACGGCTCTGTTTGCCAAAGTAGAGAGAATTTAGTGAGATTTGGAAAAAGCATCCTTTATTTTCTCAAGGTTTCTTCTGTGAAATGTGTTTAACTTTTCTGTTCCTCCATCAATTTCTGAAGCAAAAATATATTGCTTTCATGGCTTTTGTGAAGAAAAAATGAGACTACAAAACCTCCATCAGCTGTGTAAGGGGGTCCGACTGTTCTTCCCGGCCAAGTTCTTCCACTCCATCCTCTTTCAGGTTGCCTCTTGTAGACTTGTCTTTCAGTATCATCTGCTGGTACTTCTTCTTCTCTGCCTATTGGGGCATTAAACCCACCCCACTTCAAGCCTGCCTTATCTGTGATTTGCAAAGAAAAGAAGAAAAGTTTCATAAAAGTCAACCCGAGCTCTCTGAAAAATTAATGATCCATTATAAATGAGTTAACAGAGGGGGTTGCAGTGCATCATAACTAATTGGTATAGGATTTTCATTCAGCTGGGTATTAGTCATGTACTTCACAGGACTGATATTTCTCACTAATTTTTGCACATACCTACTGATTACACTAGAAGAAAGAATTTTGTGAGTATTTGATTTTGAAATTTTGGGAGAAGAAGAACTGAGGAATACATGTTTTCTGGTAACAGAAATAAAACAGGCTACTTTAAAATCCATTGTGAGCAGCCATGAGCGACCAGTATGCAATAATATTATACAGTGAAATTTGTAAAAAAAAATTATATTCACATGATAAATAACATTTAATATTAATTGTTATAATTTATTATTAATATTATATTAAAAAAGAAATATTAATAATAAATTATAAAAATTAATATTAAATGTTATTATTTTATCATGTGAATATGTTCAGTCCTAAGAAGCACTGTTTTGGTGTCATTCCATTAAGTTACAGTATACAGTACACATGTACAGAAATGCCTACTCAATACTAAGATGTTTTAAAACATCTGGGCCCATTTGTTCAAAGCACGGTAAAGCAAATCTTGCATTAGCAAAAAATTTGATTGCAGATTAATTATTGTTTAATAAAGATATCCCCTAAAATTTTCAACCCTAAGTTTTGACTTTAAGTTAACTTTACCTTTAACGGAAAATGTGCTTTTAAAAACACTCTCAATGAGCGAGATGAAAACTTTGATCTGTTCTTAATCATGGGCTAGGATTAATTGGCTTTCAAACAACCGGGCCGTGGTTGTTGGTAAGTAATGAAGCTGCAATGTTGTTGGGCATCTTTTCATTAAGCTAATATCACATTAACTGTTACATGTAGCTGTGAAAACTATAACTTACATGGTTCATACAAGTTTGATAACATTTTTATTTATGGACTTTTTATAGGACATTTCAAGGACTTTTAACAACATTCAAGGAGTCCACCCAATAGGCACAAATTATTACATATTTTCCACAATCACTCCAAAAAGGCAAACATGGCTATGATCTTGGAGTTGCATCTTCTTGAGGCCGTGGAGGGATAATCATTGCAGGTCGCTGTTGTGATTGCAATGTTCCTGTTTTTCCTACTTCAGCTGAATTTCCATTTTCCCTTGATACAAAACCATAAGACCTGATAATCTCGACACTAGCTGTCCACATTTCATATGTGATTTCAACACAGACTCGCCCATGTTTGAAATGTCAATCATTCGATCGCAGCATTTGCATAAGGCCTTTGACCTGTCACCTTTAAACACAGTCACCCAGCCTTCATACTGGGAATTAAGTTTCCACTGTCATTATATAATTATGCAGTTCCCTCTTTGACCTTTTGAATTCATTTTGATGAAATAAAGAGGACCAAAGTCAAATATTAAATATCATGCTTTGAGCAACATTTCCAGCTTGCCTATAGTAAAAACCACCTACTTTCAACATGTTCTAGCAAGGATTAAAAGAATGAGATAAATAAATAATAATCGATCACCTTTTTTCCTTGGTTCAGTTGTCTATGTTCTATGCTTGTATAAAATAGCTATATACAATTCTTGTTTATTGTATCCAGAATTTGAATTTTTCACTGTACATGTACAGTGTACCAGAAGTCCTGCGAGTAGTCTTTAATTTCAGTGATGGATTGTGAAACAGGAGAAATAGACATGCAAGGAGACGTGACGCAAGGGGAGCACCAAATTTTTGGCTTGAAAGACATTATGAAAGTTACACTTCAAAATCACTCAGCCCTGAAAGGTCAAACTTCGAGCTTTATAACATCACAATTAATTTTTATTAATGACCAGAAATAAATTTTAGTTAATCAAAAACTCTTGTTTGAGCTTTGTACTCTGTCCAGTAATTTTCACCAGCCATCCCACGTGAGCTGAGCCCTGGGAATTCTTCATTGTTTTTTGACCAGTTACTTGGCACTCTTCTAGGTTCCATTGCTCGCCTTACATGTGCTTAGTTCATTCTGTTTTCTCACGAGCGGACAACCATATCTTGTGAAGTTTTTTAGTGTTCCTCTTGTCACACTTTTGCCCCCATAGACTCGACATTTTGTACTCCTGGGATATACATATAGGTTAGTGGGGGCCCTTAAGGGAGGCCCATGATTGGTCACTGCCGACCCAGGGGGGAGGCCCAACTCCCTCCCCCTCTATATCGGTCTGCGCAACTTCCACCTAGCTTAGTGGAGGCCCAACTCCCTCTAATCGGAGAGGAGGCCAAACTCCCTTCTCTCTACCCAGGAATGGTCACAGTCAGCCCTGGGAGGAGGCCCAACTCCCTCCTCCATACCGGTGTGTGTACCACCCCGGTGGTAAGTTTTGTTTTTCTTAGTTTCAGTGGAGCACTTAATGTCACCCACTTCCCCATTTTCAGCCACACCAAGTTGTTGCTGTTTATTGTTATTGTTCCTGTTTAGTACAATCATGTAATTTTGGTCTGACCCCAAACATGAGAAAGTTGATTAACTGTAGTCTCTAATTTTCGGCATTAACCTCGTGTTGCGACTCCTCGCCAGTTGGCACGTGTGTGTACATGTATGTTTCTCCTGCCACACAATCCATCACCGAAATTAGAGATTACTCCCAGTCTACGATTAAATTGAACCACAACAGATGATAATAATAATAATAATAATAATAATAGTAATAAATGAATAATAATAATAATAATAATAATAATAATAACTACTGCAGAAAACAGCCTTGCTAGGAACAGCAAGGATCCTGAGAAAGGTTCTTGAAAATTTAACAAGAAGGAATGACCCAATGACCTTTGGCCATTGGCTATGGCTTGCTTCTTTGGTGTAAATGCAGCATAACATCTGCCAGAGCGTAAGCGTCATAAAAAGATAATAATAATAATAATAATAATAATAATAATAATATTTAGCATTTACCGGTATAATGCGCAAATTCCATAAAATGTTCAAATGCGCATGACAAGATTAAAAATGGAATAAAAAGGCTAAAAAGCTAAAATTACAACTAAGAGTAAACTTACAATGATTTAAAAAGCTAAAATTACAATTAAAAGTAAACTCACAATAATAAAAACAACTATGATAACAATGCATGACAGAAAAGGTGAGTTTTTAGTTTGGCTTTAAAAATACTAACTGTGCTGGCGCTTCTTATGTCAAATATGGTATTATGCATTCCACAGTTTCGGTGCAGCACAGGTAAAAGAACGATCACCTAGTGAAGCTTTAGATTTAAAACACGAATAACAAAGTAAAAGTTTATCACTAGAATTCCTTAGATTATATTTAGATGGGAGCCTAAAAGAAATGAGAGACGATAAATAAGTAGGCACTAAAAAATTAAGAATCTTAAAAGTAATTAAAAGTATTTTAAACTCGATTCTGTATCTAATCGGTAACCAGATACACTGTATGTGAAGAGAAAGTACATTACAAAACAAATAAAAGACTGTTTTGCTGTCTACACACTGTACTACATGACTGTAGGTTGTGTGTGCACTGTATCCAAAATACATTTTTATTGCTTTATATTCTTTATAAAATTATAGTTGATGAAATGCTTACCATATTTGAGAAGCTTGGGGTCAACACCTTTAACAATCTTCTTTTTTGTCCCTCTCCCGGTGCCCCTACCTCCTGTCACTGCTGCCCATAGCTTCTGGTATTCTGCAGGAAATAAATAATATTTCCAAAGTCATTCATTCCCCAAGCAAACTGGCTTGAATTTCATACATTGTACACTGTAACAATGGAAATGTTGATATGGCTTTTAAAATACATTTTTGACTACCAGCTGTTTTTACGTTTTCGGAGTGATTTTCCACCTATAAAGGATGAATAGCAATTTGTGACTCTTTATTTGAAACTACCAGGGAAAAGTGGTGTTGTCCTAAGGCACTGGAGGCTCAAGGTTTCTGAAAACGTTATTTTGACGTAGCTATTTTTTATCCATGAAGCAACAACAATGGCCCAAGTTTGGTTTGCTTGCGATTTTTGCTAAGTTTACAGCCATTTTTCATCTTTAGCAGCTGCCTGATGAGCATCATTAAGCGTGACAGTAGCTAAGAGTCCACTTTCTAAAAGAATCGAGCAAGGTGATGTACTTTTTTGTCGAATATGGCTTGTTACTCAACAAACTGGGAATTTGGCCGGTCAGACACTTAGTACATTTGGGACTCGACTACTGATGAATTTCTTGACCTACCGCCGCATACCGGTACTTTGGAATTTGCGAGCACTGAAGATGACCACAAGCAGGAAATTTTGGCAGTAGGTACGTCAGAGTGGCTGTAGACTTAGTTTATATGTGAAAGAATTGGGGGAAGGAACGGGCGCTGTCAAAAATTCTCATTAATTCCCAGCATGCAACGCGCTCGAGATGTTGAAAATGTCGGGAAGGCCTGAATGCACTGGAACAAAAGGCTGTATCTACGCTCGGGAGAAGAATATGAACAAAAAATGTCATTTCTAAGCTAGAACAAGGACTGAATTTCGTTATGATGGTTGAAGTTTGGTTTTTCGACGACGATTTCCTTAAAAAACATGAAGGCAAAAAGGGGCATTTTTGCCGTTTCTCTTTGACGTTAAAAACGGTCAGTTTCGTTCTTGTCCAAACTCAAAAGGCCATATTTGGTAAAAATTGCTACATTTCTTGCGTTTATTGGATATCCAAATTTAAAGGACATTCCATTTCGTGCTCACAACTAACAGTTACATGTAAGGCAATATTCGTGCGATTGAGAAAGTTGCAATGTTTTGAAGCATGGGAGTTTTTTACGGCCGGTTTTGGCGGCACGGGTGCCAATGGGTTAAATCTCAAAGAATTAAGCTAATTAATGTAGAAAGCAAAATAAAAGTTGAACAAAGGACAACAATGCAATGCACTACAAGTATCCCTTTCAGCCACATTTACCTTTATCTTGATCTGAAGGAACATAGTTTCGCTGCTGAACAATCTGGGCAGAAATTAAGGCCTTTGTGATCCAAGAATCTGGGGATAATATACACAAAACATTGTAATGACAACATAATAAATTACAAGAAAATGTCAGTTTTAGTATTAATGTAGCACTACGTAATACTATATAATTTGTTATTTAGGACACTTAAATTTGAACCATTTTTTTCTAATTATGAGGTACAACTGTACAACAAAAACATGAACACAGTGCACTCAATTTAGACTGTTTTTCTGATTAAAATTTCACCTGACTACAAGGAACCAAGGAAATATTAACAGTTCTTCCCAAAGAAAACCTCAAAATTTAACTCACCCTTACCTAGTATTTATGGGATTTTTCTCTGTGAGTCCCTGAATGCATTATGTGGCATTCTAGTACATTATGTAGCCTCCTTCACAGCCGTTGTTTGTGTAGGTCCTATTCTCCTCCCCACCAACACAGGGTTTTAAAAAGTTTTGAAATAGCTGTCTGAGCTAACTAAAGTAGGCAGCAACCTGATGATCTTTTTATTAATAAATAATTTGAGTGAAAATACAGACAAAGTAGGCGGCGGTAAGAGGTAAATTCTGACAAAGCAGGCAGCGATTTTCTAAATAAATGAAATCCCTGCCGATGTCTGCTGAACTGAGCTGGACATTCCATTCCCATTGTGTCTGAGCATCCAATCACCAGGGAAAATAGAACCAACACAAACAACAGCTGCGAAGGACTGGCTATGGGAACTTAGCTACCAAAATTTAAAATGGCTCCATGATGTGATTGGTCAGTTCCAGGGAATGGAATGTCTGGCTCAGTTCAGCAGACATTGCCAATGGCTGCAAAAGAGGCTAACTAGTACATTACGCAGCTGTATGCATTTTGCATTCTACTGTATATACAGTACATACATGCACTTTCTCCATTTGCTTCAAAATGATACATGTATGTACAGTATACAGCGGTGGCAAATAAAGCTTGAGTCAGAATGTTTGGTCCCAGAAGATAACAATACCCAGATAAAATGACATTGTTCTCCATTGTTAAGAGGAATGTTCACAATCCAGACTGTTTAAAGGGAACCAATGGTGTTGTACAGTAACTGCCATTAATTTTTTCCTCAATTGCTCCAAACCTGTCACAGAATCCAGATACTGTAAATATGTAAAATCTTATAGATTGCAACCAATTTCCCAAAAATTGACTTCAAATTTCGTGCTTTTGGCCTTGCAAGTTCACCATTGCCACCATCTTGGAATATACAATGATCTATGGGATTCATGACATTTTACAGCTCCCAATTGATGATTTTCCCAACAATTTGTACAGACTGTTTCTTTTGGCAAAAACATGCTAAATTGTGATGCGTACGGCTGTAATTAAACCACAAGAAGCAAGAAAAAAGTCTACATAAATTTCCAAACAATAAAAAACTGAAAGAAAGATGGATCAAAGCAGCAAGGTGCATTAGATTGGCATGCTGTGTCCAGGGATGTGTCCATGCAAGCTTAACCCTTTCACCACCATCTAATGCCAGACGATTTTACTCGTCAAAGGGAGACCTCTGGTGGTGAAATGGTTAAAGGACTAAAACGTTTTTTTTTTCTTTTTTGTTTTAATGTTAACTGTTCAGTTTTCAGGTATAGTTTTTTTAATATTTATGTTGATTTTGTTCACCAATGAATTGTGCCAATTAATTAGTAATTATTCTTTCAGAGACTATTCAGAGACTAAAGCTCAGTGGGTAGCAATGACAAAAATCGTTTGAGAACAGCGCTGAGAAGAAGAAAAGACCTAAAATCATGATATAAGAGGTGTCAAGATGTTTTTATAAGATCCCCTAAATACTGTGCTTTAAGGAATAACATGCATCAAATTATTTCCAATAAATACCTGCTCATTTTCCTTCGGTCACCTTTCCTAGGCTTTTTAATTTCAAGCAGCACTAACATGCCATTTCCATTGGGCATTTCTGAACACCTCACGTAGAATTAAGCACAACTTCCTTCCATTTCTAATACTACATGTATAAACTCATTTTCCAAAGCCACCAATAATTTATTGTCATTTCCCGGTTGTTCTTCCTCAGAAGAATGTTCTGGCTCCAGGATAGAAGGTACTGCATTTGTGCAATGAAGAATTAATATCAAACCAACAACAAAACTGGAAGATGTTTTTGGGAGCCAGGGAGCCATGAAACGTCATCAATCCCATATAACTGTATCATTGCGCATCCCATTCCCCTTGCACTTGACTACAGGCTAAACATTGGTTGGCGGTCACCAGCTAAAGAGTTTTGTGCATCTTTCGCGTGCAAATATTCATTCATTCACCACGGGAACCATGTCGCTCCCTTCACTTCAAGATTCCGTGTAGCTTTTCCATTGATATGCCGTTATTCAAAGTTTGGAGTGCCAACAAAACAAATCGGAAAAGAGTTTGGCGCACAATTTTTCGGATTTGGTTTGAAAAAGGTAAGCGATTTGAGAATAAAATATTCATTATGAGTGGGAAGCATGCCAAAATACTTCATGCAATGAGTGGTTTGCTATAGGTTTACGCTTGATTTACCGTTTTTAAGGCCCTGACAATGGTGCATTTGACCATCTAAACTGGAACACCACGGGGCATTTGATCAAAATTTGTAAAAAAAAAACGTCAATTGCCCGGGTGTTTGCCTGGGGCGGGGGGCATTTTTGGAATTGACTGATACATAATTTAATTGAGTACCCATTGTCGAACATTTTTGAATCATTATATCTTAGAATTCGAGTCACAGTGAGCCTTCTAACCGGTGGAGTACAACTTGTGGTAATCTGAAATCAGAGCTCAAAGTGCATGGATGTTGAATTACAGGTAGGCAGAACTAGCTAGTCGTGTAGGGAACCTCATGCAACAAGTTTTCACGCCAGTTTAAAGTATACGACTGTCATCTACTAAATCAAAGTACAGTGCACAAGATTAATACTCTTACCTTTCTTTAAATGTGCAATATTCGTTAAATAGCCGTTCTTCGCCGTGAATAAAGATCTCTCGTAACTGCTATGACAAACGTATCTTGCAAAAACGGCCGCCATTTTGATTATTAGGGGCGGTTGCGAAGTCATAGCACCTGGCTGCTTAGCCCAAGATGGCGGTGTTTGGATCGCAGTTTCTGCGATTTGGTGTTCCTATGATCGTAAGTCCGTGTTTTTAGTCCGTTTCAATGTTCAGAGGGCACGACTCTTAAAAAAAAATACCGGTCCACCAGATTGCAATTTGAGTCATTAAGCTTTGTACGATTGCTAAACAGCTGAAATGAAAAGTAAGCTTACAGTACATCGATCTGTGAACGTTGTCTGCATTATTTATCTGCCGCATTTCTTTAGGCATTGATTGTTGGAGGATCATTTGCATTGAAAGAATTTACTGAAATAAAGATCAGGCGACGCGATGAGAAGAGTCACGCAGTAAGTTCAAACAACTTTTAAGATTTATTAGTAACCCACGGAAGTGTGAGTGACATTGAGCTGCTACATTACGAGCCTGCGAAAACATCGATATATGTAAGTAAAGTCTTATCTTTACTTGAGACAAAGTGTGCCGCCCCCCACCATAAGCATAACAATCTATTATGAATTTTCTTTTGCTCATGATTAACCAATAATAATAATAATAATAACAATAATAATAATAATAATTTAGTAATAATAATAATAATTAATATTTCTATAGTGCAAATTAAATTGTAGATATGATCAAATGTGCTTTAAAAACTATGTTATCAGAAACAAATAATTCAAATAAACATGATTCATATTTCTTTTATTTGATTTCTTTTTTTGTTTGTTTAGTTAAACAAAGACGAAGCGCTGAAAGTGTTACCACATAAGACCAAGCAAGCCTCTCTAGAGGAAGAATATGAGGTGATAACTGTTACAGTTTTGAATGGTTAAATTTTGTTCTGTTTTCCAACTTCCAGATTTCAAATGTTCAGTTTTTATGTTTCCAGTCTGAAGGTTGGTTCAACTTTCAACTTTTGAAGTCAACTGGCATTTCTTCACTTTGATCAAAACGAAATTTTGAAGACAATCTATTATCCTCAGAGGAACAGAACTACAAATGTCACAAACAGAACAATTGTTCCCTATGAAAAACCTCGGATACCCCCCCCCCCCCACCCCCCTCTCTTTATTTACAATGTATTTACATATGTACATGTACCTGTGACAGTGTATTTGAAAGAGATTTTCCTTTGTTAATGGACATCTTTTCGTGACTGATGAAATCAAATGAAGAATGATCCTCACAGTTGTGAATGCAATTTATGCAGGCTTCTTTTCACAATTGCATAAATTGCATTCACAACCGTGAGGATCATTCTTCATTTGGATATCGTTTCATCTACACTTGATAACATACTGGTAAATATTACAGGTTGGAGAGTTCAACACACTGTATGCTAGACCTGTAGAATTTGAGCTGATGTTTTTCTCACCTAAAAGAGATTAAAATACTCTTTTTGAGTCAAAAATGGCTGGACCTATTGTTTTGTAAGGCATTTATAAATAAATTCCCTAACCCAAGCAACCAAGTCTCAGCAAACATGGTCAAAGTGCATTCAAGGCATGAGCAAAGTGTTGCTGATAATTTCATTCTCGTTTCATTCAATACTAGGATACAATAAAAAAGCTTGACATTGAACACTGGGAAAACAAAAGAGGACCTCGCCCATGGGAACAGTGAACAAGTATAATGTAGCCTCTTGTATAGGTGTAGATGGGAATCTGTTGAAGGAGTTGTTTTCCATTGAACATCTTCACATACTGCTTCAAGAACTCAGTAAAAACGATGTGCCTATTAGTCTAGCAGTCCTTCTGGTTAAATATCTGTCAAGCCTAGGCTGAAGAGTTTGTTATTTGTTATCCTAGTAGTCATAGGCATTTATCTTGAATTTCAGGAAAAGTAGAACTTCCTTGTAAAGTAATGCCATGTATTTTCATTGACATTGCAGCTATAAAAAAAAAGTGTCAAGCTGAGCTAAAGCTCATTAAAAGCAGAATACACCCCAGAGATTTGCAAAAGTGAATTTCCAGCTTGTATTCCTTAGTCTTAATGGTACTTTTAAAGTTCTAGATAAGAATAAAAAGTATAGAAATAATGTTTGAGAAAACAAAAAGATTAAATGGTTATGCAAATTATTTGCTCTGAAGTGTACAATGTTAATGGGATTGGCAATTCTGCAGTCCAATTATTTTACATTTTCTGTTGCCTAAGTTTTTTCATGTATTTACATTAAGTAAAAGATAGCGCCGTTGGAGCCATGATCGGCGAAGAAGAAACCGAGTCGTCTAAGAGATTTCTCAGGAGAAGATAAAGATAAAGATAGCGCCGTTGGAGCCATGATCGTTCGGCGAAGAAGAAACCGAGTCGTCTAAGAGATTTCTCAGGAGAAGCCGATGCCACTGCTTTAAAGGATTTGCGACGGTAATCTAAAAATATCTCATCGTCGATTTTCGCAAGTTGTTGCGAAGTCTTTGTCGCTTTTTAGTTTCGTGAGACACTGTTTACTCTGAAATATAAGCTGATGTTGGATGCACAGTGAACTGAAGAGAAATAATTTCTTCGTGAACATTAAATGCTCTGTGGCCTTGCACAAGATTTCTGTCGCCCAACTTTTCGATGGCTGAAAAGCACGGTATATTGTATGTTTTGATCCGCTTTAAACGGAAAACCCCTCTAAATTTGGGCGGCATGATGCATGCATACATTATGAGAGCTCTTTTAGATAAAAACCAATCAGAATTCGC
The DNA here is from genome assembly GCA_016490735.1 of Pachyseris speciosa. NCBI lineage: Eukaryota > Metazoa > Cnidaria > Anthozoa > Scleractinia > Pachyseridae > Pachyseris > Pachyseris speciosa. The sequence goes on from JAEMWC010001047.1 coordinate 244,890, forward strand.
TCGAACAATGACCACAATCTGGCTACCAATCACAGTTCTTTCCCAAGATGCTGGGAAAACAGCAGGATACTGGGGGTGCTTACCATTTGTCAGAAAAATCCGCAAATTTCGGTTTGAAGTCAATTGGTAAGGTAATTTTCCGGAAAATCTTTTCGGGAATTGAGGGCAACCTCCAGAGGTAGTCCTCTTTTTCCGTTCGGAACGGAATTTCGGAAAATTACTTTCCATTTGAGCGAACCGTTCCGTTTCCAAGTCCTTTGCGCCAGAACGAGTGAGTGCGCATGACGGAACGCCTTGCAGTAAATGGTAAGGGCACTCTCATCCGGTTGGTCGGTAAATTCGGAAAATCGCTTACCATTATTCAACGGTCATCCCATCCGGATTTTTCTGACAAATGGTAAGCACCCTGGAACACGATTAGCGACGCTGTTTCGCAGACGTCCCTTTTCCGCGTGCAACAAAGGAAATAGGAGACGTCTGCACGCAGGCTAACTTTAACGCTGTTCATAGAAATTTAGTCCCTGGATAGTTCGTCAGCATTTTACAAGCTAAAAAAATTGGAATAATAGCGAAAGCGTTACAACAACGAGAAGTTATATTTTGAAACGACGTTTTCGTTGCCTTCGCCGTCGTCGTTGCTAAAGCTCCCAAATTTGCGTCTTGCTACGGCCCAGCATCTTGAATGTATCCGATACTGTATAACCTCCTCCCCCACTCCAAAATCCATTGAGAGGAGCAGTATTATAGGATTGCCAACACTTCATGCATATCTTGATGACTTGAACAGTAAAACAATAGATACACCGACTAATTTTAGAAACAATTAACTTATCAACCTTTGGCTTTGAAAGCAATTTTGTTGCCCGATCAAAAGCCAGAGACTTAATCTAATCTCACTGAGGTAGCACAAGTCAGTTGGCTGTGATGATGATGTCCACTCATCGACGCTCAGGCTGTCGAAACTTGAAACGCCTATGTCATCTCAATCATTCCTGCTTGGGATGTGGGATTACACTCGCCGTCACGATTGTGCCTCACCATGTTATGACACGACTTTCAGTTGCAACCCATTTGCAATGTCATAGTCCAAATTGAGTGGGAGAGGACTGATAAACCATAACTCCCACCTAAACCGACGGAGAAAAACGCTGCTCAGCATTTTGATTACAAGTCAGTTAATAGCCAATTAATCCTTTTCACTTTTAACCAGCTCATTTCATGTCGACCACAAAATACCCAATCCGTTTTTTTGTTTGCTTACGGTCGGTGAGTTCTCGTCTTAACATTTTCCTTTTTTAGTTTTCGTTTAATTCTTCAATTTCTTTTTCCGTTTCGTTTCGTTTCCATTCCTGCTGTAATGTTTCGTGTGAGTCTATCCCTCTCTCCGGCTTTTCGGGCCGTCATCGGCCGTCATAACACACCCAAGAATGAAAAATCCTGGGGACGAGGTCAACCTTACCCATTAATCCTTGCGAGCCCATTGTCCAAAATGGCGTCCTTCACGGGGACGGGGCAGTAGTTTCGCTACAACTCTTTATTGACTGTAAGTTTAAACGAAAGTATTCGGAAAGAGATCATGACGAAAGGCCATCATCAGCAGCATATTCCGAAGACGCTGGAAAACGCTGGCGAATTCCGAATGTTCATCTACGAGCTGACCGAGTCCAAAATATTCAGTGTCAGCATTTTGTTTGTGATTCTGCTCAATACCGTGATTTTAGTGATCCAAACAGATGAAGAATTCTCTATAAAGGCAGGTGGGTGTTTATACTGTATAGCCATAGTTGTTTTTGAGTTGTACTAACTCGTTTAATTTAAGTTTTGCAACAAAGATGTTGTGTACAAGAGGTTATGTGTCAAATTAGAGGTGATTTTTAAAGAACTTAAGCTTAAGCTTAAGTTAATTCAAGTCGTGGGCTTGCGATTCACCCTTCTTTGGTCAGGAAATGATAAAATTACCTTTGTTCTCATCATGATCGGGATCTGATTTAACTCCACATTTTGAATGTTTATCAGGTTAACTGTTTTAATAATCGTAAGTTAACGTTTTCTGAACTTTTGAATTTTCCTGTGTTTGCTTCTTCGCCCTAATACACAGGATGGTATCTGTCTGCCCTGGACAACGTGTTTCTGGCCATATACTTCATGGAGATTGTGTTAAAAGTTTACGCTCTTCGTTCGTTCTTTTTCAAGACGGGATGGAATATCATGGGTATGCATAAATTCATTTTACTCCTCAGGCTGTTCTTATCTGCTGCTTATAAGTAGGCAACAATAATAGATGGTTCCACGGTTATTGGCGCCGCATTAACTGGGGTCAAACACGGCTAAAATTACAGTAAATGTATGGGATTTTGACCGACTTTGAGCCACTGTAACACCGCTACAAAGAGGCGGATTTCCAACATTTGCCGCCACTAATTTTAACGGTGTTATTGATATCGTTCATTCAACAGAAAATAAGGCCATTAAGAAAGGTACGACGTCCGTAAATTACAATAATAAATCTTCGCATGTGGCTTTTAAATTCGCAGTATTTTGCATAATTTTTATCAGAGAGGTTTGTATGAAATCTTAAAAATTCGTTTACGGTCGTTGTAGCCTGAATCTGTTCTTCATACTTCATGAAAATAATGTCAGTACAAATGTCTTTTGAAAGACATTTTCGCTGCGGAAATCCGCCTCTTTGTAGCGGTGTTACAGCGGTTCAAAGTCGGTAAAAACCCCATACATTTACTTTAATTTTAGCCGTGTTTGCCCCTAGTTAATATGGCGCCAATAACCGTGGAGCCATCTTTTGTAACTACCTTCGTGTTAGGAAGCACTGTTCTTAAGAGAACCCTCTCGGTTCTTGAGCCGAATCTCGGGATACGCAGAATGTACCGCACAGGCACGTTTACAAAATGGATTTACAATTCAAATTAGATTTCAATGTTGTTAATATAGATTTTAGTTTAAATTTTAAACCTCCTAGTATAGTTTTCACTGTTTTAGGAGCACCTCAATTAAAGATTAAAGGTACATTTCTAAAAAGGACCGACTCAAAACTGGAAAATTATCGCTTTTAAAATTCTAAACTACCGGAGAATACATAAATCTGAAACCGCAAATTAAACATAAAACTGAAGCAAGTCACAGAGGGGAACTTAAGCACCGGCGTTTTTGAGCCACTGACGCCAACCGGAAGTGAAGCGTTAACTCTTTCTACCTCGCCTTGGCGCTACCACATTTGTATTACTAAGTGTCTTTACTCTTATAAAGAGGATGTACTGGAAAATTTGTACATAATCACTGGCCATGAATGAAAAACGTTCACTTCCGGTTGCAGTACGTCGCTCAAAAACGCCTTTGCTTAAGCGCTCTAATTGACTCCTATTAGCCCGGACGAATGTCTGAGCTTATGCCGTCAGTTTCCAAAGATGCTAGTTAGCCGTCTCTATTTCGCACTTTCAATTAGTCAGTTGTCAGTCCCTCTTAAAACAAAAAACAAGTTAGTTTTTACAAGTACTGACGTCAAATAAAACTCTAGTGTTTCATTGGAGTGAGAGATATTCCTCTACTGGAAGGACCTTAAATTGACAAGAACAAAGTTATTTCCTCGCATTCATTAATTTCCCGCTTGTGTCCAGACTTGTTCATCGTTCTCTTCACCATGGTGGACTTCCTGCTTCCGCTGATCGTGCAAAATGTTGGCTCCTTTGATGTGGCCGCCATTTTCAGGTTATTGCGCATGTTCCGAGCTATCAGAGCGCTGAGGGCACTTCGAGTACTGAGGACTATCAGGTTAGTGACACGAAAGCAAAAGAGGTGGTCAGTTGGGGATCGAGGGGTGAGTACAGCTGTACTGTTGTATGTAAGACAATGTGCATCAAGTCTTTGTGAACATGCATGCAAAGCAGTTTGTGTTGTCAAATCAGGAATAGACCCATGCCCCTTACTAACTCGGTCACGTTTGATGGGCGTGACTCAAGCGGGAAATTTGAGCGACGATTTCAGGGCAAAAAAAAAAACGTTTTTGAACAGCTATCTACTCTTTATGTACATACCAGAAACCACAAAAAGCAGAAGACGATATAGACATTCTAACTGAACTGCATGAAAGCCAATCCATAATCAGACATTTTTCGATTAATCTGCTTATAAATTGTGTTTTCATTCTGAGTAAAACGACTTCTCGAGTTCGTCTCGGAAATGCCCTCTGATATATTCAAAATTAAAACTTGATCCTCCTGAAATACAGAATATTAGAAATGTTTCAAAATAACAGAATTCCATATAGCCGTTTAAATAATTAAGAGACCCAAGAACGCATTCCCGTTCTATGGACAAAGTCAAAGACGGAGGGTTCTACTGGAATGCCGCATTAGGAGTTTCAGTTAATTAGCCAAGAACAATCATCTTTAGCCGTGCCTGCTAAATTATACTCTTGGATTATTATCTGATTTTCCTTTCATTTCTGATTGGCAGGTGAAACCATTTACACCACAGTTTAGTAGAAATCCAAGCAACCAATTTGTACCACAGAACCTTTTAAGGATCTCAGTGTTCTACCTAGGTTTACAAGGCAAAAGGGTGGACAATTTGCATATTATATACATATGTTTTTAATTTGCGTCTCATGCATATTATTATTATGCATATGCATAATTTGTCAAGAACTTTGATTTCCTTCTCGGTGTAAAAGATGAAATTTTGCGGCATGTTTGCTGGGTCAAATACTGTGAGAGCTGTAAGAATTTGGCTGTTAGAAAATCTCTCTCGGCTCTCGAGATGAATAACCATACCAGCAGCCTTTAACATACTGTTGACCTTATGGTAATGCAAACACAATGAAAGGGCGAGTGATAAAAACACAGGGCGCTTATAGGCAAGAGAATAGCAGGGTGGATCGGAGTGCTCTTCCATTTCGGCTTAGCTAGAACACTAGATCTGACAACTAAAGTTAATATCTCATGCACGTATCCTTAGGAGGATGAAATTTTCACTACATCTCAAACGCCACATGAAATTTTTCTTCATATTTTAGAACCTTGGAAACTCTTATAAATTGCTTTGGTTACCCTTCGTGAAAAAACAGCAGTTTCGTTCCCATGTTGTTGTAACGAGAATGCTTTGGCTCCTTTTGCGGCCGGCAGGTTTACAATTTCTATACGTTTGTTTGTGTACGCAGGTTTTTGAAGAACCTACAAGTGATTATGACGACGATTCTGAAGTCGTTCCGAGCACTGAGTACAATTGTCATGCTGCAGGGATTGTTCCTTTGTATCCCAATTAGATTTAATAAGTGGGACTCGTGATTTTCATTCGATTTTCAAGCACTCTGCTAAATTTCTAACCTCGGAAAAACCAAACTTTTGGGGAATGATAATGAATTATGTATAGCTCATATTATAGTTGTATTAATTCTTATGGTCGAAAAGTTTGCTTCGTGTGAACATTTGTTAACTAATATAATAATATGCACGAAAAAATTACTCAATTCTGATTGGCTAAAAAAGTAATGCAGTTTTATTGTAACACAGTGCAAAAACGTGTAACACGACTGCAAAGTTGTAACACAGTGCAATTAAAAATGTATTTTGATTGGTTTAGAAACAATAGAAGTTTGAATTAGCCAATCAAATCGTAGCTGTTTCTATAGCAACAAGTTCGCGGTAAGTTTGAGGCGCGTCGAAAATTGTGAAAATATAAAATGATGGTCGGCGTTTTGAACAGGTTTTCTTTCGCAGGGTAGCTGAAAACAGCTCTAAAAAACGAGCACGGTGTGAAAAGCACTGCTTTTCGGCTGTCTGTTTGGAGAAAGTGATGTCTACAGAAGGGAATTACCGACGAAAGCGAAAGTTACGAGCACGTTGCACTTATAACACTTTGCTCAAGCCATTTTACGCCGAGAAAACAACAACAAACAAGACGAAGATTATGAACCAGAAATACTGAAGGTAATGAATGAATACAGCACTTGATAGACACTTGTAAGACAAAGCAGCCTTATAGCTATAGCCTACAACTATTCAGCCGGTTTTTGCGGCTTAAACAACTTTAAAAACATTGACAGAACTGTTGTTTTGACGTGCGCGTGATGAATAAATTATTTTTGCACGTGATTCGCCTGCGTTGCTTATGCAACACAATTTTTTCGTGTATATTATTAATATGTAATCACATGATTTTTCTCGTGCTATTTGGAATAAATAAGCACTTGTAAATTTTTTCAAAGACCACAAATTCCACTCGCACTACGGGCTCGTGCAATTTTTTTACTCTTTGAAAAAATTTACTCGTGCTTATTTATTCCAAATTGCACTCGAAATCATGTGATTACCTATACCAACGCAAAATCAAACACAGAATTTCTCGATTGGGCATTGAACGTTTTGCCCAGGGCCCCTATGAACACCAGCCACCGTAGCTGAATGGGCTGCCTTGGTTAAATAAAGTTGCTTACTACGTACTTCCTATTCATGAGATGTTAAGGATTTTATGATGGCGTCTATAGTTGTTATGGTTCATTAGAATTTTCAAATGCAGCATCAGTTAACTTAAAGTTAGTTGAGAGAGTTGAGTTGGCCGATCAAAGGCTGTGTCCGTGCTGTAAATTAAACATTAATCAGAAAGCACTCTTTCTTTCCGAGTAGGTGTAAACCATTCTTATACAGCTGCTAAAGTTCATTGTTCTTTAGCAGTAGTGATTTATAGACATGTTCGCAGTGATAGGTCGCGGGTTGTTTTATGAAGTGGCTCCCACCAGGTTTGGTAATCTCGGCAAGGCCGTCTTCACGCTTTTCCAGCTTATCACCTTGGATGACTGGTTCTTCATGTACAGCGATGTAGTGGCCAAGAGTCCAGGTTAGATCCATCTTTTTCTTTTTTCATTTCTGGTTCATAAGCCGGATTGCAGGAAAGAGAATCTTTGATAAATGCCTCACATGCTTTACTTGCGAGAATGCATGATATTTGAAAGAAATCATGTGAAGTATGGGCAAGGCCATTACAAAAAAAAAAAAAAAAAGAAGAACAACAACAACAACAACTTCTGGTGCCTGTACCGTCACTCCTATCTTCAATGACAGCGTCTTTCTTCCAAAGTCAACTTTCTAGGTTCTACTATAACTAATTTTTTCTAGTCTTTCCTTTAAAAGTTGTATAAAAAAAATGATAGCAATTATTATGAAAGGTGTTCGTCATCGTGGTTTTAAATGATAGCTGAGTTAATATTTTGTCTCACGATTGAGTCACAAAGATGTGGATCGCGATATTCTCACACGCAACCAGTCGACACCATCGCCTGATGAAGACCAGCAGTATAGCGGTCGAAACGTCGCGATCCACATCTTAGTGACTCAATCGTGAGACAAAAGATTAACTCAGCTATCATGATAGCAATTGTTCAATAGCGTTTCATCCACCACTTGTTTAAATAGGAATTTCTTCACCAGTTTTTCGTTCTACTAATTGCCTCACTAGCTTTTTCTATCTTTTGATTCTTATTTCGAAACCTTGATTACGTGAACTATGACCAAATGTTGTTTGTTTACTTGTTTGCTTGTTTGTTTGTTTGTTCGTTTGTGTTTTGTATAGGCTACAGTTACATCATCTTGTATCTCATCGTCTACATTGTTTTGGAAAACTTCATCTTCATGAAGTAAGCTTAAGGATTCGTCATACATTAGTTAAGAACGAAATACTGTGTAATGATTACGTTGATGTTGCATGTATAGATTAAAATAGAACTGCCCTGTCCTGATAGAGCGATATTCCCCCATATTCAAACATGTGCGCGCATATTTTCCTTTGGCTCCGTTTTGTCCAGATAGATCTACCGGTGTACATTACAAGTTCTGGATGCTCGGAACCTGAAAACACAAACGTTAACAAATGATCCAAAAGAAACTACAGTCGATACGGAATGGGGCAGTTGTGTAAAACCCTAGGCAATAGGTTATCACTCAGTGACCAAAGACAAGAGACCAGGAAACGCAAAAAGAATGCAAATCAAGTAGATCTAACTAGTACGTGCGAGTAGAAATCGCATTGAAACCATTTTCGATTGATAACTACCTTCAAAGCTGTGTAATTTGTTTCTAATTTCATTTAGTTTGTTTGTGGCGGTATTGGTGGATAACTTTCAGCGGACTATCACAGCAGTTGAGGTGAAGCCTCACAAGAAACACAGCGGAATACAGTTCAAGAGTGTGTTTGAAGATGTAAGAGCCGCATATATTGCACCGCATTGCTTGTATTGCATGGTCTTGTATGGCATTGCATTGTGCTACATTGCGCAGGTTCCCTACTAGGTCGTACAGTTGTTTGTTCATATTCCTGTGCCCGATATCGCCACCAATGCAATCATTCTCAATTTCCATATGAGTGACTGTTAGTTCACTAAGTATTTACCCACAGTGACATCAAGCCAATCGACCAGTAAGTCAATTTGTCGGACAGTGTTTTAATCCGGCAGGCAGACCAAGCAACAGCCACGCAGTGAAGTGAGTTAAACATTTAATAGCACAAAAATCTATTTTACCGCGTAGAACTTAGGCTATGTCTACACCAGCCTAGTCCCTAGGCGTTCTCGGCTCGGTCAAACCCAACTGTCAGCGGTGACGTCACCGAGAGAGACTCGCCGAGAACGCTTAGCAAATACTGCCATATCCACCACAAACAACACGGAAATATGCACGAGATCGTACGTTACAATAATGGCATAATATACCTTTGAGGTTGCTGCACAAAGGATGGGTGTCTACATCGCACTCGTCTGAATCTACAAAAATTATGCTCACGATAAAAAATGTGCGACGAAGGACATGTAACTTAAGTATGAACACGACAGAATTTTGAACGGAAAAGCAACGCAAAATAATGGACTAAGAAAGGTTATTCCACAAAGTTAGAACTTACCGTCGCTTATGGACACTCCCATTGTACGGATATGTCGCATCGGCGGTAAGCTTTCAAGTATGGCGTGGAAACTAGTAAAGTCCAACCAGGGTTTTTTTTTTTGCGTTAAAATCAGGGGGATTTTGGCAATATTTGCTAGGCGGTTTCTCGCCCACTCCTCCCCAGACTTCGTGCGGACAACGGTGGAAAGAGGGAAAGCCTAGCTAGAGACTAGGGTGTGTCTACACTGTACCGGATAGCTCGTGCGCCGGCACAAAAACCATATCGGATAGGGCTTCTGTTCACAAAGAGAACGCTGATGTTGGCGTGGTTTTTGCAACAGAGCGACGCTGCGCCGCTTCGATCTTGAAAGTGAATCGTCACCTATCGGATAGGTTTTCGTACCACTCTTTGGCATCGTGTGAACAGGTTCGGACCGCAGCGGAAGTCATAACTCGGAGAGACGATTGGAACCCACAAGATGGCGGCCTTGCCGCTTCTGTTGATTTCTGCTATCTCGAACGCTATACTCAATTTACAGTTCTGTACCATGAATTTAACTGTTTTGCATCATTGGAAAAGACTACGGAAACAACTACAACTTTTACAGGTGCTCGAGAAATTACGAAAGAGAACTAACAAGACGAAGTTATAAACTCGTTGGATATCTTTTTTAAATTTGATGATTTCTTTTATCTTCTCATAGTTTGCTCTTGTTCCTTCCCAAATAAGACCCTCGCACTCTCATTTAGACTTGTGCATGAGCGCACATCGAAGAAGCCGGAAGATCCAATTCATCGTCCGTCCACGAAAAATCTGCCTTGGCCGCCACGAAAATACACCGCTGTACGAGTGTCGGCCAACGCTTCTGTGCTATCCCGTTAGCTTGTGTGAACGACTTGTTTCAATTCTGGGCCGTTTTTTGTTCATACTATGCCGGATTGTATTTCATGTCGACATCATGTAGATGTCTACATCATGTAGATGTAGACTGCGTGGGAGGCTACGTAGCACTCGAGTTCATTTATGCTGAGTAAACTATGTGTTCCGGACTGCTGAAAACAGACGTTTCGGGAATAACCCTTTATTCTCGAAACTTCTGTTAATATACGGTTTAGCACTCCAACAACAGTAGGTCAATAAGGCCGTTTATACGAGAGAAATAATCCAAGGCTAACCCTGGCCACGGTTTACATGAGACGCAAACACCCCGTATAAATGGTACAAAATCTACGTTCACGGCTTTCTCAAGCTGAGCTGCGGCTTATCCTGGCCTAGGAGTTTTTTACTCATATAAATAGTTCCTTTCACGTATTATGGAAGCCGTGGCCAGAGTAAGCCGCGGTATATTTCCTCTCGTATAAACGGCCCTAATAATATCTCAGTCAGTCGTCATTAGATACTATCCTCTTTCTTAACTTCCTCCCGTTATATTTACGACAAACGTCCCATTTCTATTACCCGACGGGTCAATGCATGTTCTCTCAATCTTTCCATGCAACAGGTGAAGTTAAGCGATCATGCCGAAAGTACGTACTCATTCTCAGATGATTCTGATGAATTCGAAGGTAATTTCCCACTCAAAATATCTTTATTGCACGATTTTCGAATTTCTTTTGTTGCGGTCGATCAACCCTCATGCGCGATAAACATATTATGGTCATATGATGGCTGATGCAACATGGCCGCCCAACTAAATAAATAAAACGCCAGGAATTACCTTATCAAATGATCAAGTTTTAATAAATCTTAATATTTAACGTTTGTTATAACAGCTGATATAAAATCCTTATAAGTTATCCAAGTGCTTGCTAGTCCCGTCAAGTGTATTATATAACACCCTCACTATTCTATTCAGTGAAGCTTCAATCCAGTTTTTTTTATAGATATATATATATATTTTATTCGCATAAATATCTTGGCGATGGGGACTGGCGATTGATATTTAAATATTTATTTATTTTATTTATTACAGATTCACTCCACTAAATTACAAATAGATAATAAATTAAATTAAATTAATCATTCCTATTTAGGGATGCCGCCCCTAATTAAGGTATAAGAAAAGTGTATACAAATATAAAAATAGATGCTCGAATTATCCTTAATAAAACTTAAAACATTCCTTTTAAAAGCTACAATACTATTTGATTCTCTCATATACCGGTAATTAGGTAAACTATTCCATTCGTTAACAATACGGTTCAAGAAGCTATATTTAAAACCATTGGTTTTACTAAAATTTGGAGCAAGGTCCTGTGTCATTTTTCCTCACGTAATTTAAAAAGCTAGCGAGCGAAGCAACTGAAGCCGAAATGTTGCAAGAAAAAACATTTCCAAACACCAACCCTAAGCTTACTCTCACATATTACAATGACACCGTACTGTGACACTGATGTATTACGTCAGTCGTTGAGTTCCCGTATGTACAGCGAACTAGTACATGTGCTAGCCATTGAAGTACAGTATGTAGCTTTTTGTTGTTGAAGTCTGTGTACGTTCTGAAATCTCTGTCTCTGGGAAGACATCTTGATATACAAGTACCAAGAGAGCTCTTTTGAGGCCTTGGCCGTGCTCACTCTTTGTTACTTGTTATCTTTTCTTTAGTATAATCATAAAAAGAGCTTGGTCATGATATTTTGGGTTATTATTAGATATACACAAAAATGCATTTAAATAATGGCAAACAGTGAAAAAACAATTTGCCAGGGAGAAAGATAAGCACCAAAGAGACAAGAACAATGCAAACGTGACGAGGATGGTGAAGGATGGAGAAGATTGAAACGGATTACAAATCAGCCTTTTTGAAAAACTGAGGCTAAACTTTTCAAAATACAAAGATCGTGACGTACCTCCTTTAAACTGATGCCAAGACTCAGGTGCACCGCTTTTCTTTCATAGTGGACGAGGAGAAAGAAGAGGAAGAAATCAGGATCGTCAAAAGAGTGGAGGATTATTATCCTGAAAACAAGTTCTCAATTAGGTAGGGCACATGTCCCGAAACTTCTGAGTTAGCCTGCGGCCCAGATGTTTGATTCAGTGTAGAACCATGATGTTGGGAGGAGATGAGCAGGTCCTGTCGAGAGACAAAGCTTCTTTGACGAGTAGAAAAAGCACTTAGCTTCACGCACCAACAACGTTCTTTAATTTTACTCGTGTAGTGGGGCTAGTCTTAAACGTGGCCGAGCTACTCAGAAGCTCTGTTTCTAATTGCTTTTAAGTGCATATAAGACGACCCACCGTCAAGCGTTCCGCACTTCAGTATCAGATCTTTTTAAATCCCTAAATGTGATCATCTCACGTGATAAAGATTTTTTTTTGCAAGCCTGGTGACTTTCGTTTTGCCGATCCATTGTGGATTACCCATGATGCAAAGTACTTTTGCAAATGGTGTTTGGGGTGCACATAAGTTAAAAGCCCCTCTACGAGACTACGACGACCACAGGAAAGCTACAGACGTCACCTTGATCTACCCACAGAGGATCCATAGAATTGATTTAAAAGCGATAGTTTTGAGCACATGCACATGTTTTCTGCCTAAAGGTTATTAGAGTATGATCGAGAGTGCATAGAATTCCGTCTTTCCATTGAAAGAGAATTGAGCGGAAAGCTTGAAAGCCCGAGGGTAGGGGTACTCCCCTATTTGGCCTATGCGGGGATGCGCCGCTGGATAGGGTATGGTTTTTGGCTCCTCCGTCCTAAACCGGGTATATAATTTCAAGCGAGTTGTCCTGAAAAGGGTCTGAACCCGTCCTAGACAGGGAATGGTTTCAAGACTGTCGTCGACTATATAGCCTGCGCCCGAGCAGGCTCTCCAGTGTTTTTTTGTTGCGGCGCGAATCATGCGGTCGCGTCGCAACAAACAACGGGAGAGCTTGCTCGTAAGCTATCGACTATTTAGCAATCCGAATGGAATCCGAAATCGGAGACGTTTATCCGTATTTATTCAGCAGGTTATCAGTCAACATTACTTCATTTTCAGGACTGACAAAGGGAGTGTTGATAAACAAGAGAGTGTGGATATACGATGTTGTCCTTTGTCCCAAATGTACAGGGTCTTAAAATAGAGGGCGTTGTCCTACACAGGGCAGGTATTTAAGGTTATTTTTGTCCTAAACAGGGTCAGGGTTTTAAACCCACAGCGGCAACCCTACAACCAAACGTTGGTCGAGTAACCCCCCCCCCCCCCCAAACATAAGTATTTGCGCTGTAAGTTACCGTATACTCGATTAGGAAAAGCCTTATATACCGTATGCTATAAACCCTGGCCACTCCTGACGATTTGTAAGTGTGTACTGCCTGGAGTTCTTCCTACTTGTGTATTTGTCGGCTAAAGAGGTGTGTACCACGTCATTTTATGTATACGATTAGTTGAATATGGATGCCGGCCGGGGAAGGGTTGTCCTTTCCTACTTTTCCTGGGGGTATGGATGCAGGTTTTGTAGGTGTACGGTGCTCATAGGATAACACGCTAAATGCATTTTTTATATCAATATTTCGCTGGACGCACAGGGAGCGGTCGATGATCAATGACTACTTCACACTGCTCGCCTCTCTGGAGTACAACATGCAGGAGACACAAAAAGTTCAGAAACTCATGAACGATCTGGTGGACATTACAGTCACGGTACGACAACGAATTTATTTTTGCCACCAAAATCTCACATTTTTATATCGTAGTTTTATCTTTATTTTTATTTTACTCCACATCATCATTATTGTATAAGATTTTTTTTAAAGTGACTAGGAATAGAAGAGTGGAGAAGGGCATGATATAGTAAACTAATTATATGCCCATTTAAATTAACTAAATACATAAATTGTTAAGATAAAAAGAGGAAACTTTACTATAAATAGAGGAGATGAGAAAAAGAAGGAAAAGAAGGTTTACATGGGCGCGTGGTAGAAATTAATACTGAGCAAAATAATACTGAAAGAGAGCTCTTTTAAATACTTGTTTTGTTGGTTTTGGCGTATAGAAATGGGAATATCATTCCAGTAATAACATCCAATAATTGTTGGGCAAAATTTCCTAACATTTATTCTGAAAGGACGGGGATTCAAGAGAGTGCATAGAATTCCGTCTTTCCATTCGAAGAGAATCGAGCAAAGTGCTTGGATATTCTCTGTCGCTTGAAACCCTCCCCACCCCGGGGGGTACTCCCCTATCTGGCCTATACGGGGACGTGCCGCTGGATAGGGTATGGTTTTTATTTGGCTCCTTTGTTCTAAACCGGGTATATAAGTTCAAGCGAGTTGTCCTGAAAAGGGTCTGGACCCGTCCTAGACAGGGTATGGTTTCAAGAGTGTCGTCGACTGTAAGGACTAGGATTCAGATACTGTAGGGACGCAATTCGAGAGGCGTAATTATGTTTCTCAGATATAAGGGTTAGGGTAAAATTGGAGGGCGTCCTACCCACAATATGGTCATAAAAGAGTTGGCAGGCATAAATTTTACAAAATCTCACATGTAACAAAGGTCATTCTAAGGGATGTAAAACCTAGCCTTTGTGTTAGCAAAGCAAGTCCCCGATGGAAGTGTTTTTACGTACACTCCTGTTTCAAGTTAAAGACAATAATATTTTGTAAGAATATAAACGGACAAATTGTGTCGCGAATTTATCGAACCTTGTGTGTTGAGCAGTGATGGCACAATGGTGAAAGCACTGGCCTCCAACCAATGTGGCCTGGGTTCGATTCCAGGACTCGTCCTCATATGTGCACGGTAAAGCGCGGGGAGCCGCCTTCTTGACAGCGAAGACGTTCTTGTGTTTGGCCTCTGTTTTACCTATTTATGATATGTCAAAGGCAAACGAGGACTAGGTAGAAATTTGTGCATGATTGATGGTGTTCATATATTTTTCTTCTCCTCTAGATACCAGATGTCCCTGAAGAACTGATCTGAAGCTTTACGAGGCAGGGATGACTGACTGCAACCCTTCTCGCGGCGAAAAATTAAATTTTACACTCTGTCGGGCCATTGTTTCACATTTTACATATTTTTTGAAATGATTGTTCTTACAGCCCTTTTAATAAAGAGTTAGTCCCAAGAACGCCTCTGTTTGTTCAGTTAAATTTCACATAGGAGCTCCTAATTGCTTCAGAGGAACCGTAGTTTAGAGCTGGCAAGAGCTGAGAGTAATGGCAGAACACATGACTTTTGAGACTTCTACAAAGTGCTGCTCGAATCATGCAAAAATAACAACAACAAACAAACAAACAAGCGACATAAATCTTATCCGGGAAGCGTTACAAAATCGTCTGCGGCCATGACTGTTTCAAAATATCACCGCATTTTATGCTTCACGAGAGCACTGATGCTCTAGGTTGTGCCCGGAGTTCGCGCCGTCCTTCGTAAGTCAAATAACATGTTCTTCCGTCTAAAACTGTCTATAACCAAACAACACATACATCGAGCGAAGCCAGTTACACTCCATTTTATTTACAACTAATCTCAGTCCAAAATCATTATCTGATACATTCAGCATTTCACAATGTCAATTTGTAACAAATGCATTTCTGTCATGGAACCCGTGTCTCGGAAGACTCGAATCCTTACTGAGCCCCAAAACTCAATCATGTGCTCAGTGTTTTTCGACAGAAAATTTGAATTCTAATGATTCAAGACAACAGCCTCAGTTTGTGACCACAGGGAGAGTGCACCCATATCGATCCAAAATAAACCATTATATCGATACCGGATGTTGCCTGAAATCATCCACACTGCAGAGTATTGCTTGTAAGTTCTTGTTACTTCGATACCGTTCGATACTGCTTAATTGACCACTTGCAATAGAAAGATGCACAAGAAGGTACAGAAGATAGTGATGTTTGAGAAAATAAGCCTTTTCTGTAAAGAAAAACGTTTATAAAGCCCAAACATTTAACTGCGTTCCTGTACAATTTTACATCTGTTTACGTTTGTGCTATAACACTTCATCGCCACCAGATTTCCCCGCCTTGTACATTTCACACTTAATGACTGGTCCCGAGGTGAACAGTGAATTCACTGTTCTCCAAGGGACCAGTCATTAAGTGATTTGTTATACAGCAAAACAATGAGTCAAACCGGTGGAAAACAAAAACAAAAGCAAATTTTGAAAAGGGCGCTGAGATTCCAGCGACATCAGGCCACCTTCAACTGCACGCTCTGGTCACGTGCAACAGCGGTCAACATTTCGCGGGTAACAGTGAACTGTTTCCGGTTTGACGTCATAGTTTTCGCAACGTTGCCCGGTCATGGCATTTGGCGGGAAACAGTTTCATTGTCATGTGACCATTAACTAGCTAATGAATGGGTTCGCTGTAGCGGAAAAAACAAAACAAGTTGTTTGCCTCGATCGTTTTAACGTTGACACTTGGTGGACCTTGAGCAATAACGTCACAACTCACAAAAGCTGACGCTGAAATCGATTAACTATCTTAGTTATATTGGATCGATTCGAAAAGGGGACATCTACCAAACCTTGGTCATCATCCAAACGATCGACCTGATCACATCATGCCATACATACATCCTAAACACTCATTTCTACTATCTTTGCCTTTTCCTGCCTCTCCCTTTCGAATTCAACTTGTTTCTCTCTGTATAATTATAATTTCTCTGTGGGCCTTTCCTCCTTCCCCTCCCTCGGCCTCGGCCTCGCTCTGCTCTCCAATTTTTTCCCGCCTTTTTCTCTTCCCATTTCAGCTGCTTGTCGCTGGCGCCCGCTCTCATGACGTCATATTTTCCGCCACGAGACGCTTTCGAATTCTCCAGCAGATGGGCGAACTGAAAATTTGGGAACAAAAGTTCCGATTAGAGGGAAAAAGGAAAAGACAAGCAGGGTTTGAGCCAGCTTTCTGGCCTCAAGAGACAATTTGTCCCTCTGTGGCCTTTGATAAGGGACAAGTAGGCAATATTAGGGGACAGAAAATATTTTATTAAATTGCCTTTGTTCTAACCAATATTAGGGCCGTTTATACGAGAGAAAATAAGCCGCGGCTTACTTTGGCCACGGCTTACATAAGACGCGAACACTCCGTATAAATGGTACAAAATCTACGTTCACGGTTTTCTCAAGCTGCGGCTTATCCTGGCCTAGGAGTTTTTACTCGTATAAATGGTTCCTTTTGCGTCTTATGTAAGCCGCGGCCAGAGTAAGCCGCGGCTTATTTTCTCTAATATAAACGGCCCTATTGTATCTTTGTGCTTCCCCAGAAAAAGGAAAACACATAAACCAGTACTTTGGCTTCTTTATGCATCCAAAAGAACGTAAATTTACTTTTACCGGGTAGATACATTCTGTAAATTTACACCAGTTGACTCCTCAACAGTAAACAAACTCCTTGTCTAAGGTACAATTTAAGTGTTTAACACCGTCCGTTTTCTGATGTGTACGAATTCTTATAAACTTCTTCAGTTGAGAAATAACCGACTTTAACAACAACAGGCTCGATATTTTTTAACAGAACAGAATAGCTTTCATCTTGGGGGACATTTATGGGCCGGCCAGCCAATCTTAAGGGAGAAATTCTCCTCCAAGGGGGAGAATGTCGCAGGTTCAAGCTCAGGCTCAAACCCTGGACAAGAAACAGATAGACTATCATTTATGAGGCAACCGATGGTGTAAGGGCGATTTCGTCGAAAGCTCAAGTGAGAAATTTCAAAGCTAAACTGGGTTTGATTGCTAAAGGAGAAAACATCAAATTCAAGAGTGAGAGTGTTTGCAATACCACACGACTAACAAGTTTTCTGAATTGCAAAATACATAATAATATTTCGCCACTTCTGCATAGAAAATCACGTTGGAAACCACTGGAAACCAATGCGAACATAAAGTTCGATCGTACGTGGGAAAGATGTTGTGGTGTCATATAAATCAAAGCTTGTCTTCTATAGGAAATTTTGATTTCAGCAGGTACACCCCAAGGCCAAAAATACTGATGCCACACACACACAGGGCGAAAAACAAAGGACCAAACAGATTTCAAAAACAAGGTTACATTTATTACTTACTTCTTCCGCGGAGGCAAACATCGATGAAACGTCGGTTCTAAGAAACAAGAAATCATTTCAATTTACACGCTACCACTATATCACAGTCGACTTGTAACAAAATATAAGGTAACTTCTGCTCTCGATTTGACGTCACAAACTGATTTGCATTGCGGCAAGTCTTCGTAAACATGCATGCAAAGCAGTTTGTGACGTCAAATCAGGAATAGACCCACGCCCCTTCTGACCCGGTCGTGTACCAAATGATGCTTAGTTTTTCATAAGTTTTGAAACTCATAAAAAAGTCCAAAACAGGAACTAAAGGGTAAATGTTTTTGGGAAAGGTGCAAAGTTTTATATTAGCTATTAGTATAAATCTACTAGCGTTCTATCACGAATGCCGTTCTTTCATCGGCTACGCTACTCGCTATCTATTCTGTGATAGATAGGAAGTAGCGATTGTCAACAAAATGGCGGCCGCTTCTTCGCGTTGTCGAAGTGTCAGCGAGGAGGATTTAGATAATTTACTTGTTTAGTTTTTAACGACTAGTAGATTTATACTAAAACAATTAGATTATTCACTCTCGATTTCTATGCGTGATAGCTGATTCGGGCTGCGCCCTCAGCTGTCAAGCGATCCGTGAAACTTTTTCGGCTTCCGTTGCGAGACAAGTTTCAAGAAAAGTAGAACCGCTTTCTACTTCTGCAACGGTCGCAACGATCGCAATAGTGATAAAAACAAGAGTTTCACCGTGTAACACCACTTCGTGAAAGTGATCTCGTTCGGTCTTGTCACGCTACACTGCGTAAGCCATGGAACTAGTTTTGCGGGAATTTCGAGACCAGTTTCAACGTTCCCGAACAAGTTTCGACCTTTCATGTTACACGGTGCAATGCCTGCTGAAATTTTTTCATCGCCGTTGCACACAAGTTTCAGCTAAAAGTTTCAACGCGTAACAGCGGCTTCATATAACAACTTACTCCTCAAGATTCCCTTTCTTCGATTTCTTTTTTGTACTCTGGGTGTCTTCAGCCTCGGAAAATTCATCCGAGCTCAAGTTATCAAGAAGAGCCTGGAAAATAAATTAAAAACAAAATTACGACGGTAAATAAAACATGTAAGGGCAACCAATGAGCGTCACTAGAAATACCAGTCATACTACCCTTTAGTGAGTCAAACGAAATATTGTAGTAAGAGACGTACTGTACCTTCTCGTAGTCTTTATCTGTGAATTTTCTTTTCTTGCCCTGTGAGCCGGTTGGTTCCACTGAAAACGAGATGAAAGAAAACAAAAAAGGAACCGTCAAAATAAACATCGCTTCTCTTTAAATGTACTGGCGTTATAAAAACTGTTAAAAACGCACAGAACGAAATTGAAAACAAACCAGTCTCTTCTTCCTCAGATGAGGAGAAGTCCATATCACCATAATCGAACTCTATAAAAAAACAGAAAAGGGAAAAGTGAATGAACCGAACTCGTATCAACCATCAAAGGAGCTCGGTCACGATATTTTAGGTCATTATTAGAGACATAAAAATGCATTTTAATAATGGGAAACAGTGAAATAACAATTTGTCAGGGAAGATAAACACCAAAGAGACAAGAATAAATGCAAATATGGCGAAGTATGGGGGAGATTGAAACGGATTACAAATGATCTTTTTGAAAAAATTCGTCTTAGATTGCAACGGGCCGAAAATTCGGCATCCTTCATCACATTTATCTCTTCGAGTGAAAACCCGTCCCATTATTCGTATGAGAAATTGTGATTTTTCGGCAGAAGTTCCTTATGTAAGACTGAAAATTCGTTGTCATCTATAGTACCGTTCATGTAGCTCAAGAGAAATAGGTCTTGGAGCCCGTGAAAGGAAGACGTGACAATAGTATTCGGCAGTTTTAGGTCGCTGCTTCCAAGGACTCAGCACTGTTTACATGCCCTCGCACTCGGTTTTTCATGCCGTGAACGACGTCCTCGACCCAGTCCTCCAGCAGTTTTACTCGTCGTCGTCGTCCCATTCGTTGTCGGTGATTAACGTCCCTATTACCTCTTGGTGTTTACATGATCCCGTGGTGAAATTTGTCTATCCCGGGATTACTTCAACCTGGTCTACAGCACCAGTATTAAATTTCATCCCGGGGTGAAACGTGACCAAAAATTCCATATAAACGGTCTTCTGGGGATGAAAAATTAAGACCTGTATAAGCGAGCATTTCGTCCCGGGATGAAACACCGTCTGCGTGCTCTTAGTAGCCGTGCCACAACATGTTCATTTTGCGTACCGTCTTCAGATGATCCTTGCTCTTTTTCCGCCACGTCCTCATCTTCACTGTCGCCTTGTTCCTCGCTCTCCAGTTCATCATCGCTTTCATCTTCTTCTTCCCTCGCGCCAGTTTTGTTTTTAACTGAAGCGGATCCTCTAGAGCTCTTTAATTCGCTGAAAACGAAAAATAAGGTTAACTCGATTACAACGCCGCAAGAGAAGAGTGGCGGACCGTCAGACCTAGAAACCGAAGCTTCCTGCAACTGAGATTTTTATTTTTTGTTTGTTCTTTGTTTGTTTATGGTGATTCAGCGTTGGATTCAATTTGCAATCTGTTTTGGTTTCCCTTTCCAAGATGGCGCATTCAACATGTGGAAGAACGTTTATTGCTCGCACACTGAAGTAAATATGTCTAAACTACAGAATCCAGATAAACATTATTTTCAACTCTCAGCGACCCTCATTTGCATTCACTCGCACCGCCAACTCGTTAAACCTCTCAAGAAACGTTAAAGAGCTTCAACAACGACGACGACAACTGTGACAATAAAATCACTCGGCACACGTATTATAAATTTAAATACATTTCTCTGTCATTCTCTGGGAAATACAACGTGGAATCACAAATTCAAGGCTTTGTGGGCGCAAGGTGAGCGCGTGACTTGACATTTTCTTTAAAACTCTTTTTCTTGCTTTCGTACTTTTTATTTTGTTTTATTTTTTCGTTTGAAGGTAGTCTTAGGATAGTTCCTCCACATTGTGAGTTAAAAGATTTGTACTAATCGCAAATTAGTTAGTTTTTGTTGACGCTACGGTCTCCTTGCTTCAGCTCCAAAGTTCTAGTTTCTTCGTCGCTACCGTAACTTCACCAAAGTAGAAATGACCCAAACTAACCTGGCGAAGTCAAACTCCACGCTGGTACGCTCCTGAACGTTGTCTGTCGAAGAAAGGAGGAAAGACTAAGTTCAGAAGTGCGCTATGGTCTTAATTAATTCAGAATTATACCAGTGAGTTATACTACAATGTGCTGGCACAGAATATAAATTCCATGCGATGTGAAAGATAACGCGCGGGGGCAGAGTCGTTTTGATATCCTATGAGCGTTAGCAGAGCACAGACGCACCGCCAAATGGAATCTATTTGTAAACTTTGAGGAAATTTTTATGGCGTTTAGCTCCTATTTTCGCAAGAACGCGAGTGTAAAGCACAGCATTGGTATGTAGACTTGCTAACACAACTTGAAGGTCTTGATAGTTAGTTCCAGTACCTTACATAGTGGTAATAGTTTCTGCATTTACTATATGGTTACAAGCCCAGACAAACGTAAAACTAAACACACAAAAACGTACCAAAACTTTCCGTATTTTCAGAATTTTCGTCATCTTCAGAATCACTTGTTTTCCTCTTCCGTTGCTTTTCCTTCTCTGCTTTCTGCCTGAAATACCTAACAAGAAAAAATGAAAAACAATTGAACACAATTAAACCATGAAACAGCTGCTTGATTAAGGATAAGAGAAAGCCACTTTGCATTAGACAAATTTAAAGCATTCAAGTCGATCGCTTTTGCAGCGGTCTCACTTTAGACTCCTGCGTAACTTAGTGACTGGAAAGAAACCGGCCTCGTTCCCAGGGTCTTTCACCAACCCCAACGCAGAGGATGGAGTGGGGAGATGAAAGGCTCAGGGAAGTAGGTTGATTGGAGAGAGGTTGTCAGCAGAACACAAGCTTTTACAACGAGCAACGGCGCCAGGCGCGGGGCAGACCTTGCAAGTTTGCTGACTAATCAGATAGCCTAGCAAGCAAACGCGATTTACTTTCAACGACCAACTGAAAGCCTATCTATTCCGCCAGGAACAAGTCTTCATCAAACTATGATTGAATAGCAACGGAAAAGCAATAGTGAAAACCAAAAACATCTGCGAGAATGAAAAACGATACCTATGAAAGAAGAGTTCATCCTCTCGAATATCTTCTTCTTTCTTTACAAGGAATGCTTTCGTATTCACTGCAAAAATCAAATGGTGTATGAATCAATGAAAATAACAATGAGATCTCAAAACCAAGCATTTGATCCAATAAGACTTTACCAAACATGATTAGCTATCTTCGTTTCTTAAAATCACATTATGCTATGGAAGCAAAAGGTAAAGTCACTTCAAAAAAGTGGGAACCTCTTGTGGCATATATGCACAGTCCATGATTTTTTGCTTTTATTAACTCTCAAAGTCTCTTTTCCCTCTCTTTTATTAGGCCAAACAACTGTGTGATTTAGTTAATTAACATGTTTTAGACTCCCACCAACTATTGCTACTACTATTACATTAAATGTTTTCGTCACACAAACAATTGTATCATAAACAGTATTGTAATTTTGTTTTTTATGTAAGTATTCATTCTATTATGTCCCGACACGTGACTGTGCTATTATTCCTTAAACTTGTTTTTTTCTTGTGGTGTTGTCGCTTTCTTTTTTTTTCTTTTCTTTTCTTTCTTTCTTTCTTTCTTTATTTGTTTATTTATTTATTTATTTTTATGTAATGAACGTAATAAGTTAATGCCATTCAGCTACTTCTGTAATTTTGTTACTGTAAGGTGTAAAAAACAAAAAGCATTTGATCCAATAGCAATTGAACTCCCCCAAAACAGCATACAGCGCTGTCTCTGCCCCCTCCCCCCCCCCCCACCCCTTCCTCCATTTTAAATCAGAAGAGGGCGTAAAAGGGGAGGATCTTGTACACGTTTCACAAACATAAAAAATATAAATAACGCATTAAAATTCCATGCTCACGTTTCACGGAAATTACGAAGCAAAAAATATTCACCGTTCACGGATTTTATTTCGTATTTTCACTGGTCAAGAAAATACGAAACTTCAGTAAGATAGACGTTGACACAATACACCATTTTGCTAATGATCAGTTCCTGGTGCATTGTGGGTAGATCCAGTCCTTTGTGGGGGCAAACGGCCATTTTAGCAAGTAATTTGAAATTGTAATTTTGACCGTTTGCCCCCACAAAGGACTGGATCTACCCACAATTCACCAGGAACTGATCATTAGCAAAATGGTGTATTGCTAAAGGATTTCCTTTGTATGCCTAGAACCATAAGACGAGGGAACTGAGCCTCTTTTTAGATTCCTTACCAGGTTCCTCGGCTAGCCGACTTGATGACGCTTTCGGTTGCATTAATGATCCTCCGTGATCTGAAACAAAGACAAGTTATACTGATTGGAAAAGAAGAAAATTTAGAGAGATGGGTTTGAGCTTGAAATATCACCAAGGGCCAGGAGATACCTCTTTCTTTTTTCTTCGGGTTTTTGTACACGAATCTGTCCAGAAATCTGATATCAAGAAACAGGAAAAAGTTAGCTGATTGACAAGTACACACGAAAGTAACTGACGCTCGTGTATTCGCGTGGAGACCGCTACAGTTTCAGGAATATAAAATAACATACTGTACCTCATAAGGGTGAAGTCTTGCAAAGGATCTCCTTTATACTCAACAGCACCTCCCTGCAAGAAAAAAAATAAATGCAAAAAGGCTTAAGAAGACTCGACTCGGTTAGAGTGCCTTTCGTCCATATCCTGGACATTTTACGCTTATTATTTATCATACAATATGTTTCTTCGACGCAACAGTGACAAAACAGTCACTGAAGGCTGAAGAAATTGTACTGATTCCTCGAGTTGCAGTACTAATGAGGTTGAGACTGCAGGATTTCCTGCATCATGTGGCTATAAAAGTGATGCAAGGTCACTCAGGAAGATTTAGTAACAGTATATAATTATTTACATAAGGAAATATCAAATGTTCAAGCAAGCAACCGTGGACAATAATCCTGCTGGTATACGTTGGATCAAACTGGTGATCTGATCGGCGTGATAAAATCAACAGAGAGTATAAAAGCAAGGGCCGATACAACGTAGAAACCCCTTCTCATTGTACCTGAAGAAGGCTGGTTTGGCCAGCCAAAATATAGTACACAAAACTTAAAATCATTCTACGTTGTATCGGCCCTCGCTTTTATACTCTCTTTACATAAGGCATCTTTGGGCGTGGCATTTCTCAGCTGCCTACACCACAAGAAGTTCCCTTTCCTTGAAAGAGTGCGCAACGCACGGCTTTAGTCTCGGTGGTAGTAGGGAGCTTACGCAACTAAGACGGCGACGGCAACAAGAACGCCACACAACAATGGGCTTAATGAGCAAAAACAATAGCACTGCACGTGCGTTTTACATTTTGGTACATTTCTTTGCTGTCATCTGCAAAACGACGACGCAAAATGAGTAAATTTTCGGTTTTCACTCGAACGTGACCGCGTGACAGCAATATATTCTTTATTTTTCTTTACTTTAACACCGTTCACAGTAACTCAGACCCGGGACAGTTCGCCAGCATTTTTTAAGTTAAAGAAGTTGGAATAATCGTGAAAGAGTTACAAAAACAGGAAATTTCATTTTCAAATGACGTTTTCGTTGCCGTCGTCGTCGTTGTTGCGTAAGCTCCCTAATGCCAGAGCCCACACTTCGTGTAACGTTTAAACAAAGATGACACGAAGCTCACCTTCATAAGAGTAGAAGCGAAAAAGCACACTGACGGATGATAATGTCTTGACAGTCTGCTTAGTTCCCATAAGCAGGAATTCTCTGCTCCGCTAAACAAGGGATTTCTCTGATGGGGCTTATACCTTTGGTTTGTCTCTGCCCCACTAGATTTAGACCTTGTCTGAGGGCCCCCGGATGTGTCATTAGGGTCGCTACGCTGTTCGCGAGATGATAGGTCTAAACTCGACGTGTCACTATTCTTAAGAGAATCATTTTCCTCGTCTGATGGAACGTCCATGAAATGTTCTTCATCATCATCCTCCTGAATTTGAGAAGAAAAAAGGCACCTCAACTTTATTCAAGGATCAAAGGCGAATCGATGTTGCAAATCCCAGTAGTGGCACAGAGTTACCACACCAGACGGCACTGTTGGGTAGTGGTACTGTTGCCCGCACTCTGACCCCAAGTAAGACCAAGGAGAAAGCACCCGTGCGAGAGGGGAGGGGACAGAACTGGGGACGCAGATGGGGGACAAATCAATCTGGATTTGGCAGGCAATCAATACATGTATACAGATTCCCACCTTTTCATCGTTTGTTATTAAAACGTTTCTTTGCAAGTGCAGTGCAGCATCTTCAACAAACAACATTAAAGGCATAGCTGAGCGTCCGTATAATGCATGTCCGAATTATGGATACAGCGATTATAAGAGTTTTTGTTTTTCTGGGATTGAACAAATTGTCTTCAAAAGGAGGTGTCCCTGTTGGGACAAATCCACCATGACTCGTGTTAAAAACGCTCTGAAAAGAGCGCTCCCCGTCATTCACGCAGTGCAGCGACTTAAGTGCACGGTTGACATTTTCAGGCGCAAGACCACGCAGGATACCCTGGTATAAAGTGCTCAGGTAAGGAGACGCAATAAATTATTCTCTGTCGTTCGACTTCTGCTTCAACATTTACACGGGGTTTTCGGGAACATTTTAAAGTACCGGATTCATTGGCTAAACAAGCGGACGTGTCGAAGGCACGAACGTCTAGAGGGGATCCGGGGACTCGCCTCCTCCGGAAAAGTTTTCAAATTGGACTCTCTGAAATTCCATTTCCTGTGTTAACTGGACCGCAACTGGCCTTTTTTTAGGCACTAAAAATGTTCTCACAAAAAATGAAAATATTTGAATTGACAATTATAATTATCAGACTGCAGGTTATCCGTTTTCAGTATAGATTCCGCCCAAAACGGATTCCAATCGGAAAGGATGTGAGATAATTCCAGACATGACAGACGGTTTTCTTAACTATTAAAACAACAATTTACTTACTTTTCAGCAAGTCCAGTTCTTCCATGAGTGACTCACAAGGACAATCACTGATGTCTACTTTAGCTATATCAATGAACTACCAGCAGCTACCGGCGTCGGGCATACGGCCTCAAGGGGAACCTCTGATAACAGTAATAAAAGGCTACCACTTCCCATTACATTGCAAATGTGTCATAAAAATGAAATAGCTCTGGCAATTCGATTTAGCAATCGCAAAGCGTTTCTTTTTCACTTTCCTGGCAATGTAGACGGAAAAGAACATCGAAATTCTCGATACTCTCTAAACCCACAGAAAATCAATCGCCTCTCTAACTTCCTTTAGGTTCTAAGTTCAAATGCTAAGTGTTCGCAACATCATAACTGACAGTGTTTCAACAGAGTCAGTTGTAAATAATCAATAACGCAATTTCACATTTCCTTTATTTTGCTTACTTGTTCATACTTTTATTTATGTTTTCAGAATCTCTGTTATCTTGCACTTTGTTTTACTGTACTCCGTTTTCACATAATTTCTTGAAACATCTTGCTCTTTACTGGCTGGACTCACAAGTGAATGTAACGTTAAGGAGGCGCGATTATTTTATTTTCTGACGTCCAGAAGGTCTTCAGAAGATTTCAGTTCATTTAAGACATTGTTCACAGATAAAGGGCCTTATAAAAGAATGCAGTTAGTCAAGGATTTGGCTTAGCGTATCCAATTTCCTCCAAATCAGCTATATTTTGGTGTACAGACTAGTACGAAAAAAATATCATCTATTTTTCACTTACACTTTGAAACCTTGCATTCGTATCAATGGAAACTATTTGGAAGGACGACGACAAAGAAGATGAAATATAACCTAAAAACAAAATTAGCCATTTTTTGTTCAAATAGTTCCCTTGTGTTCTGTAAAACTCGATAAACGTGATCCTGCTTTGTTCTCCCCTTCAAAAAATCAGTTTAAATATTTTGCTTCTTGTTTTTGGAATATTTCGAAAAGAAAAGCTGCCTAGTCGGAGTTTCAGCAAAGTTTTGACCGACAAATCCCTCCCGCGCGTGGCATCTCTTCGCGGGAGGCAACTTTCGCGCGCGCTCGCTTTACCATCCTCTGGGACTGCTCGTATAATCTAATATTTTATGCACCAAACCAAGGTCGCCCTATCTCTTGTCTAGTGATTGGATCGCAATTCCTTCGCTGGTACTAGCGGTAGTTGCAGGTTGGTCGGTAAGGGAGTTAGCATTTGGAAGCTGGGAATTCTGCCAGACGTAGGCCGCAAGCTGTGATCTGACAGCTGCTTTGGAGTTTCTCTCAGGGTGGAACTGGATGTTGAAAATTTTCGGCGCAAACATGCAGCCAAGCAGCCCAAACAAATCTACCAGCGTGGTCGTGCAAGAAATCACCGCTACGTACCAGCCATCTTGGATCGAAAATTCCACCGAGTAGTAACAGATCGCGGAGAGCAGGATGATGTAGAGCGAGAAACCAATGAAGCGTGCTTCGTTGAAGTTATCTGGCAGCTTACGGACTTTGAAAGCATAAAACGAGGACAGCAGTGAGAGTAACAGTACGTAAGAACACAGCATGAAGTACAGAGCTTTACCGACCAATGACCTGTACGGCTCACATGTGTAGAAGACATACCGTGTTGGTTGGATCTTCTCGCTTCTTAAAGGAGGGTCAACAGCGAACCAGGCGGTCAACAGAACTAAATCTACGCTGTTTACCAGAGCAACCAGGGCGACTTGGTACTTGAATTTAGAAATGTAGCTTTGAAGTGGCATATCGGTGTGGTCGATTTGAAACAGCACGAAAATTCGGACGGATTTCAACCACAGTATCGAAACAAACGTTGTGTAGATGATGTAACGAGAGAACTGCGTGACGCGACAAATTAAGTCTGTCGGCTTTGCAAGGCTTAACAACGCAAGAGCAAAACTGAAGACAATCGTGACCAGCAGGAGAAAACTAAGCTGTCTGTTCGAGGCTTTAACGATGGCAGTCTCCCGGTACTTTATAAACACACCCAACGCAGCCATAGTCACGCAAACACCTAGTGCCGTCACGCAAGCCAAGAAAACACCAACTGCGTCCCATATTTGTAGATTTTTCACCGGCAAGGGAAAACATTCCGTCTTAGCGTCATTCGGTTTCTGTTTGCTTGGGCAATCTGTGCAATTAGTGGACCCGGGTGCTTTGCTGACCGTACCTCCAGGGCACTCAACACACTTCCAACAGCAAGGAGCAATCACCTCCTTGCGAGTTCCAGGGGGACATGTCTGGCTGCAAACAGACACGGGGACTTTGGAGTCACCGTTTTTCCACCTGATCGCAGAATAATTCAACCTCAACCTGTGCTCATCCTCGCTGTTCCAAGTTCCCACTAAAACTTTGTTGTTTAACCTGTCCCCGAGTATCTGAATGTTCACAATTTCAAACGACGAATGTTTTGGATCTCCGTGTTCGTCAAACTCTACCAACCCTGTCTTCCCCGTGAAGCTGACATTTCGCAAATATAACAGGATGTCTTTTCCCCTCACGGATGGCTTTGTTCGTGGGCATGCTCCCCCCTTCAACAGACCCTTAGTATCGACGCACTTAAACATACTATCCAATGCATGTGCAGCAGAAAACAGAGCATCTGTGAGGTAGACAAGATATGGATCAAACATCTTGCCCGCTTCCTGAGATGATAACGGAACGTCCAAACACTTCGGGTCTGTTTCATTGGAAACATCAACGGAACAATTCCGAAACGTTTTCCATAACTTCTTCCACCAGGGGTTTCGCCCTGAGCGCGCGGTTTCTCTTGGAGTCAGAGAAGTAAGATGTTTGAAGAACGCTTTGTCCCTGTATTCTTGCGGCTGAACGTGTAAAGCGCCGTCCAAAAGCCGAAAGTAAGGCCCCAAGACACCGCTGTCTTGTGTACTTATTGCGCCCCCGAGAATCCAGGTCCGCTGCCCTAAATTTTGACGGTAGGCTTGCTCGAAGAAAAGCGTGGCATATCCTCCGAAAACCCACACGACTATCACTTGAACGTCGCTCCGCTGTTTGATCCGCGAAACAATCAGGTGTATTTTCTCAGCGGCCCGGAGTCGGGGAATGAACTCGGAGAAGGCGACGCAAAAGGTCTTTCTTTTTTGTGATTCGTTCTCGAGCGCGGACACGCCAAACCGCCCGTACGAATCGTCAAGAGCTACCGTACCGACATATGTCCAACTGAAGCGTTCAAACAGATCTGCTTGCACTCTGGCCTGTTGCTTATCCGGGGGAACTGTCCTCAGAAAGTAACTATACAGATCGGAACTCAACTCATCACTCGTCGCAGCGTAGCTTATAATGGGGACATTGGCCACGTTTAGAAGGGTTCCAATTTGCACTGCACTTGCAGAATCGTACGGTCCGACAACAACGCTTATAGGCGCAGATATACCGCCGAAGAGACCTTTCGCGGAGTCCTTACAGTACGAAGTTGTTTCATTATTTGCGACAGTGGAATATGAGCTGCTATTTCTGCACAAGCCGTCCCAATTTCTGTCACGCACAAACTCGTAAGCCTCTTTCATGGCAATGGAGATAGTTTCGCAGTAATCGCGAATATCGTAACCGAGAGAAATGTTAGGAAGAATGGACGAATCGCTGTTTATTTCATCGATGGTAAAGATCATGGCTTCCGTGTGGCTCACTCCAACGGGAAAGAGGTCGGCGCAGTTATCGTTCGAGTCTTTCGAGTGCAACACTTCTAGTGCTCCGAGGATAATATCTCCAGACATAAAGGCTCTCTCTGCATCTAAATGAACAATAAGATGGATATACAACAGCCACACAGCTGTGGATGCAGACATCGTGAAGCAGTTCCTTGTGCGAGATTGGATTTCCAAAGGTTATGTTTTAACTTAGACTGCCTTACAGGAAGTCGACTAATCGCGACTCGACTCTGTCTATTACTTAGTGAATATTCTGCAACACATGACAAAGAAAACGCTTGCAAACAGTCGAAAGTTTTTCTTGATACTCCAAGCAAACGAATTCGATTTCGAAAGCTGGACACTTAACCCTTGCTGGTTCGAATCTATAGCAGTAAAATTTTCCCGTTTGATTCAAACTTAATGACGCTAGCGGACATCCGTGGACACCTGAGTTTTCGGCGAAACTCAATATCCAAACAGATTGCCATTTCCTGTGTTAAATGGACCGCAACTGGCCTTTTTTTAGGCACTAAAAATGCTCTCACAAGAAAATGAAAATATTTGCATCGACAATTATAATTATCAGACTGCAGGTTGTCCGTTTTCAGTATAGATTCCGCCCAAAACGGATTCCAGTCGGAAAGGATGTGAGATAATTCCAGACATGACAGACGGTTTTCTTAACTATTAAAACATTAATTTAAATAGTTTTCAGGAAGTCCAGTTCTTCCATGAGTGACTCATCAGGACAATCACTAATGAACTACCGGCAGCTACTGGCGTCGGGCATACGGCCTCAAGGGGAACCTCTGATAAGAGTAACAAAAGGCTACCACTTTCCATTACATTGCAAAATGTGTCATAAAAATGAAATAGCTCTGGCAATTCGATTTAGCAATCGCAAAGCGTTTCTTTTTCACTTTCCTGGCAATGTAGACGGAAAAGAATATCGAAATTCTCGATACTCTCTAAACCCACAGAAAATCAATCGCCTCTCTAACTTCCTTTAGGTTCTAAGTTCAAATGCTAAGTGTTCGCAACATCATAACTGACAGCGTTTCAACAGACTCAGCTGTAAATAATCAATAACGCAATTTTACATTTCCTTTATTTTGTTTACTTGTTCATACTTTTATTTATGTTTTCAGAATCTCTGTTATCCTGCACTTTGTTTTACTGTACTCCGTTTTCACATAATTTCTTGAAACATCTTGCTCTTTACTGCCTGGACTCACAAGTGAATATAACGTCAAGGAGGCGCGATTATTTTATTTTCTGACGTCCAGAAGGTCTTCAGAGGATTTCAGTTCATTTAAGACATTGTTCACAGATAAAGGGCCTTATAAAAGAATGCAGTTAGTCAAGGATTTGGCTTAGAGTATCCAATTTCCTCCAAATCAGCTATATTTTGGTGTACAGACTAGTACGAAAAAAATATCACCTATTTTTCACTTACACTTTGAATCCTTGCATTCGTATCAATGGAAACTATTTGGAAGGACGACGATAAAGGAGATGAAATATAACCTAAAAACAAAATTAGCCATTTTTTGTTCAAATACTTCCCTTGTGTTCTGTAAAACTCGATAAACGTGATCCTGCTTTGTTCTCCCCTTCAAAAAATCAGTTTAAATATTTTGCTTCTTGTTCTTGGAATATTTCGAAAAGAAAAGCTCTCTAGTCAGACTTTCAGCACAGTTTTGACTGACAAACGCCTCCCGCGAGTGGCATCTCTTCGCGGGAGGCAACTTTCGCGCGCGCTCGCTTTACCCTCCTCTAGAACTACTCGTATAATCTAATATTTTATGCACCAAACCAAGGTCGCCCTATCTCTTGTCTAGTGATTGGATCGCAATTCCTTCGATGGTACTAGCGGTAGTTGCAGGTTGGTCGGTAAGGGAGTTAGCATTTGGAAGCTGGGAATTCTGCCAGACGTAGGCCGCAAGCTGTGATCTGACAGCTGCTTTGGAGTTTCTCTCCGGGTGGAACAGGATGTTGAAAATTTTCGGCGCAAACATGCAGCCAAGCAGCCCAAACAAATCTACCAGCGTGGTCGTGCAATAAATCACCGCTACGTACCAGCCATCTTGGATCGAAAATTCCACCGAGTAGTAACAGATCGCGGAGAGCAGGATGATGTAGAGCGAGAAACCAATGAAGCGTGCTTCGTTGAAGTTATCTGGCAGCTTACGAACTTTGAAAGCGTAAAACGAGGACAGCATCGAAAGTAAAAGTACATAAGAACACAGCATGAAGTACAGAGCTTTACCGACCAATGATCTGTACGGCTCACATGTGTAAAAGACATACCGTGTCGGTTGAATCTTCTCGCTTCTTAAAGGGGGATCAACAGCGAACCAGGCGGTCAACAGAACTAAATCAACGCTGTTTACCAGAGCAACCAGGCCGACTTGGTACTTGAATTTAGAAATGTAGCTTTGAAGTGGCATATCGGTATCGTCGATTTGAAACAGCACGAAAATTCGGACGGATTTCAACCACAGTATCGAAACAAACGTTGTGTAGATGATGTAACGAGAGAACTGCGTGACGCGACAAATTATGTCTGTCGGCATTGCAAGGCTTAACAACGCAAGAGCAAAACTGAAGGCAATCGTCACCAGCAGGACAAAACTAAGCTGTTTGTTCGAGGCTTTTACAATGGCAGTCTTGCGGTACTTGATAAAAACACCCAACGCAGCCATGGTCACGCAAATACCTAGCGCTGTCACGCAAGCCAAGAAAACACCAACTGCGTCCCATATTTGTAGGTTTTTCACCGGCAAGGGAACACATCCCGTCTTAGCGTCATTCGGTTTCTGTTTGCTTGGGCAATCTGTGCAATTAGTGGACCCGGGTGCTTTGCTGACCGTACCTCCAGGGCACTCAACACACTTCCAACAGCAAGGAGCAGTCACTTCCTTGCGAGTTCCAGGGGGACATGTCTGGCTACAAACAGACACGGGGACTTTGGAGTCACCGTTTTTCCACCTGATCGCAGAATAATTCAACCTCAACCTGTGCTTATCCTCGCTGTTCCACGTTCCCACTAAAAGTTTGTTGTTTAACCTGTCCCCGAGTATCTGAATGTTTACAATTTCAAACGACGAATGTTTTGGATCTCCGTGTTCGTCAAACTCTACCAGCCCTGTCTTCCCCGTAAAGCTGACATTTCGCAAATATAACAGGATGTCTTTTCCCCTCACGGATGGCTTTGTTTGTGGGCATGCTCCCCCCTTCAACAGTCCCTTAGTATCAACGCACTTAAACATACTATCCAATGCATGTGCAGCAGAAAACAGAGCATCTGTGAGGTAGACAAGATATGGATCAAACATCTTGCCCGCTTCCTGAGATGATAACGGAACGTCCAAACACTTCGGGTCTGTTTCATTGGAAACATCAACGGAACAATTCCGAAACGTTTTCCATAACTTCTTCCACCAGGGGTTTCGCCCTGAGCGCGCGGTTTCTCTTGGAGTCAGAGAGGTAAGATGTTTGAAGAACGCTTTGTCCCTGTATTCTTGCGGCTGAACATGTAAAGCGCCGTCCAAAAGCCGAAAGTAAGGCCCCAAAACACCGCTGTCTCGTGTACTTATTGCGCCCCCGAGAATCCAGATCCGCTGCCCTAAATTTTGACGGTAGGCTTGCTCGAAGAAAAGCGTGGCATATCCTCCGAAAACCCACACGACTATCACTTGAACGTCGCTCCGCTGTTTGATCCGCGAAACAATCAGGCGTATTTTCTCAGCGGCCCGGAGTCGGGGAATGAACTCGGAGAAGGCGATGCAAAAGGTCTTTCTTTTATGTGATTCGTTCTCGAGCGCGGACACGCCAAACCGCCCGTACGAATCGTCAAGAGCTACCGTACCGACATATGTCCAACTGAAGCGTTCAAACAGATCTGCTTGCACTCTGGCCTGTTGCTTATCCGGGGGAACTGTCCTCAGAAAGTAACTATACAGATCGGAACTCAACTCATCACTCGTCGCAGCGTAGCTTATAATGGGGACATTGGCCACGTTTAGAAGGGTTCCAATTTGCACTGCACTTGCAGAATCGTACGGTCCGACAACAACGCTTATAGGCGCAGATATACCGCCGAAGAGACCTTTCGCGGAGTCCTTACAGTACGAAGTTGTTTCATTATTTGCGACAGTGGAATATGAGCTGCTATTTCTGCACAAGCCGTCCCAATTTCTGTCACGCACAAACTCGTAAGCCTCTTTCATGGCAATGGAGATAGTTTCGCAGTAATCGCGAATATCGTAACCGAGAGAAATGTTAGGAAGAATGGACGAATCGCTGTTTATTTCATCGATGGTAAAGATCATGGCTTCCGTGTGGCTCACTCCAACGGGAAAGAGGTCGGCGCAGTTATCGTTCGAGTCTTTCGAGTGCAACACTTCTAGTGCTCCGAGGACAATATCTCCAGACATAAAGGCTCTCTCTGCATCTAAATGAACAATAAGATGGATATACAACAGCCACACAGCTGTGGATGCAGACATCGTGAAGCAGTTCCTTGTGCGAGATTGGATTTCCAAAGGTTATGTTTTAACTTAGACTGCCTTACAGGAAGTCGACTAATCGCGACTCGACTCTGTCTATTACTTAGTGAATATTCTGCAACACATGACAAAGAAAACGCTTGCAAACAGTCGAAAGTTTTTCTTGATACTCCAAGCAAACGAATTCGATTTCGAAAGCTGGACACTTAACCCTTGCTGGTTCGAATCTAAAGCAGTAAAATTTTCCCGTTTGATTCAAACTTAATGACGCTAGCGGACATCCGTGGACACCTGAGTTTTCGGCGAAACTCAATATCCAAACAGATTGCCATTTCCTGTGTTAAATGGACCGCAACTGGCCTTTTTTTAGGCACTAAAAATGCTCTCACAAAAAAATGAAAATATTTGAATTGACAATTATAATTATCAGACTGCAGGTTGTCCGTTTTCAGTATAGATTCCGCCCAAAACGGATTCCAGTCGGAAAGGATGTGAGATAATTCCAGACATGACAGACGGTTTTCTTAACTATTAAAACATTAATTTAAATAGTTTTCAGGAAGTCCAGTTCTTCCATGAGTGACTCATCAGGACAATCACTGATGTCTACTTTAGCTATATCAATGAACTACCAGCAGCTACCGGCGTCGGGCATACGGCCTCAAGGGGAACCTCTGATAACAGTAATAAAAGGCTACCACTTCCCATTACATTGCAAATGTGTCATAAAAATGAAATAGCTCTGGCAATTCGATTTAGCAATCGCAAAGCGTTTCTTTTTCACTTTCCTGGCAATGTAGACGGAAAAGAACATCGAAATTCTCGATACTCTCTAAACCCACAGAAAATCAATCGCCTCTCTAACTTCCTTTAGGTTCTAAGTTCAAATGCTAAGTGTTCGCAACATCATAACTGACAGTGTTTCAACAGAGTCAGTTGTAAATAATCAATAACGCAATTTCACATTTCCTTTATTTTGCTTACTTGTTCATACTTTTATTTATGTTTTCAGAATCACTGTTATCCTGCACTTTGTTTTACTGTACTCCGTTTTCACATAATTTCTTGAAACATCTTGCTCTTTACTGGCTGGACTCACAAGTGAATGTAACGTTAAGGAGGCGCGATTATTTTATTTTCTGACGTCCAGAAGGTCTTCAGAAGATTTCAGTTCATTTAAGACATTGTTCACAGATAAAGGGCCTTATAAAAGAATGCAGTTAGTCAAGGATTTGGCTTAGCGTATCCAATTTCCTCCAAATCAGCTATATTTTGGTGTACAGACTAGTACGAAAACAATATCATCTATTTTTCACTTACACTTTGAAACCTTGCATTCGTATCAATGGAAACTATTTGGAAGGACGACGACAAAGAAGATGAAATATAACCTAAAAAGAAAATTAGCCATTTTTTGTTCAAATAGTTCCCTTGTGTTCTGTAAAACTCGATAAACGTGATCCTGCTTTGTTCTCCCCTTCAAAAAATCAGTTTAAATATTTTGCTTCTTGTTTTTGGAATATTTCGAAAAGAAAAGCTGCCTAGTCGGAGTTTCAGCAAAGTTTTGACCGACAAATACCTCCCGCGCGTGGCATCTCTTCGCGGGAGGCAACTTTCGCGCGCGCTCGCTTTACCATCCTCTGGGACTGCTCGTATAATCTAATATTTTATGCACCAAACCAAGGTCGCCCTATCTCTTGTCTAGTGATTGGATCGCAATTCCTTCGCTGGTACTAGCGGTAGTTGCAGGTTGGTCGGTAAGGGAGTTAGCATTTGGAAGCTGGGAATTCTGCCAGACGTAGGCCGCAAGCTGTGATCTGACAGCTGCTTTGGAGTTTCTCTCAGGGTGGAACAGGATGTTGAAAATTTTCGGCGCAAACATGCAGCCAAGCAGCCCAAACAAATCTACCAGCGTGGTCGTGCAAGAAATCACCGCTACGTACCAGCCATCTTGGATCGAAAATTCCACCGAGTAGTAACAGATCGCGGAGAGCAGGATGATGTAGAGCGAGAAACCAATGAAGCGTGCTTCGTTGAAGTTATCTGGCAGCTTACGGACTTTGAAAGCATAAAACGAGGACAGCAGTGAGAGTAACAGTACGTAAGAACACAGCATGAAGTACAGAGCTTTACCGACCAATGACCTGTACGGCTCACATGTGTAGAAGACATACCGTGTTGGTTGGATCTTCTCGCTTCTTAAAGGGGGGTCAACAGCGAACCAGGCGGTCAACAGAACTAAATCTACGCTGTTTACCAGAGCAACCAGGGCGACTTGATACTTGAATTTAGAAATGTAGCTTTGAAGTGGCATATCGGTGTGGTCGATTTGAAACAGCACGAAAATTCGGACGGATTTCAACCACAGTATCGAAACAAACGTTGTGTAGATGATGTAACGAGAGAACTGCGTGACGCGACAAATTAAGTCTGTCGGCTTTGCAAGGCTTAACAACGCAAGAGCAAAACTGAAGACAATCGTGACCAGCAGGAGAAAACTAAGCTGTCTGTTCGAGGCTTTAACGATGGCAGTCTCCCGGTACTTTATAAACACACCCAACGCAGCCATAGTCACGCAAACACCTAGTGCCGTCACGCAAGCCAAGAAAACACCAACTGCGTCCCATATTTGTAGATTTTTCACCGGCAAGGGAAAACATTCCGTCTTAGCGTCATTCGGTTTCTGTTTGCTTGGGCAATCTGTGCAATTAGTGGACCCGGGTGCTTTGCTGACCGTACCTCCAGGGCACTCAACACACT
The DNA here is from genome assembly GCA_016490735.1 of Pachyseris speciosa. NCBI lineage: Eukaryota > Metazoa > Cnidaria > Anthozoa > Scleractinia > Pachyseridae > Pachyseris > Pachyseris speciosa. Next base: position 281,812 of record JAEMWC010001047.1, read on the forward strand.
TCCAACAGCAAGGAGCAGTCACTTCCTTGCGAGTTCCAGGGGGACATGTCTGGCTGCAAACAGACACGGGGACTTTGGAGTCACCGTTTTTCCACCTGATCGCAGAATAATTCAACCTCAACCTGTGCTCATCCTCGCTGTTCCAAGTTCCCACTAAAACTTTGTTGTTTAACCTGTCCCCGAGTATCTGAATGTTCACAATTTCAAACGACGAATGTTTTGGATCTCCGTGTTCGTCAAACTCTACCAACCCTATCTTCCCCGTGAAGCTGACATTTCGCAAATATAACAGGATGTCTTTTCCCCTCACGGATGGCTTTGTTTGTGGGCATGCTCCCCCCTTCAACAGTCCCTTAGTATCAACGCACTTAAACATACTATCCAATGCATGTGCAGCAGAAAACAGAGCATCTGTGAGGTAGACAAGATATGGATCAAACATCTTGCCTGCTTCCTGAGATGATAACGGAACGTCCAAACACTTCGGGTCTGTTTCATTGGAAACATCAACGGAACAATTCCGAAACGTTTTCCATAACTTCTTCCACCAGGGGTTTCGTCCTGAGCGCGTTTCTCCTGGAGTCAGAGAAGTAAGATGTTTGAAGAACGCTTTGTCTCTATATTCTTGCGGCTGAACGCCTAAAGCGCCGTCCAAAAGCCGAAAGTAAGGCCCCAAAACACCGCTGTCTTGTGTACTTGTTGCGTCCCCGAGAATCCAGGTCCGCTGCCCTAAATTTTGACGGTAGGCTTGCTCGAAGAAAAGCGTCGCATATCCTCCGAAAACCCACACGACTATCACTTGAACGTCGCTCCGCTGTTTGATCCGCGAAACAATCAGGTGTATTTTCTCAGCGGGGCGGAGTCGGGGAATGAACTCGGAAAAGGCGATGCAAAAGGTCTTTCTTTTATGTGATTCGTTCTCGAGCGCGGACACGCCAAACCGTCCGTACGAATCGTCAAGAGCTACCGTACCGACATATGTAATACTGAAGCGTTCAAACAGATCTGCTTGCACTCTGGCCTGTTGGTTGTCCGGGGGAACTGTCCTCAGAAAGTAACTATACAGATTGGAACTCAACTCATCACTCGTCGCAGCGTAGCTTATGATGGGGACATTAGCCACGTTTAGAAGGCTTCCAATTTGCACTGCACTTGCAGAATCGTACGGTCCGATAACAACGCTTATAGGCGCAGATATACCGCCGAAGAGACCCTCCGCGAAGTCGTTACAACACGAAAATGTTTCATTATTTGAGACAGTGAAATATGAGCTGCTATTTCCACACAAGCCGTCCCAATTTCTGTCACGCACAAACTCGTAAGCTTCTTTCATGGCAATGGAGATAGTTTCGCAGTAATCGCGGATATCGTAACCGAGAGAAACGTTTGGAAGAATGGACGGATCGCTGTTGATTTGATCGATCGTGAAGATCATGGCTTCCGTGTGGCCCACTCCAACGGGAAAGAGCTCGGCGCAGTTATCGTTTGAATCTTTCGAGTGCAACACTTCCAGTGCTCCGAGGATAATATCTCCAGACTTGAAGGCTCTCTCTGCATCTACATGAACGATAAGATGGACATACAACAGCCACACAACCGTATATGCAGACATCGTGAAGCAGTTCCTTGTGCGAGACTGGATTTCCAAAGGTTATGTTTTAACTTAGACTGCCTTGCAGGAAGTCGACTAATCACGACTCTGTATATCACTTAGTGTATATTCTGCAACACTTGACAAAGACGCTTGCAAACAATCGAAAGTTTTTCTTGATACTCCAAGTAAACGAATTCGATTTCGAAAGCTTGACACTTAACCCTTGCAGGTTCGAATCTAAAGCAGCAAATTAAAACTTAATGACGCGTAGCGGACATCCGTGGACACCCGCGATTTCGGCGAAACTCAACATCCAATCAGATTTACTCGTTTGAAGGGCGTAATTGAGATTGCTGAGACAAACTGAACGTTACGAGGGTTTCTACCGCCTTTTCAAAGAAAACAAAAATTTTAATTGAGATGAAAGATAAACATGGCTGAATAAACTGAAATGGGCATGAAAATTGACACAAAAATTGTCGTACGCTCTGTATAACATGGTTGAAAGAACTTATAATATATAATTATTTATAGTCACCGACAGTCTGAAGGATTTTTCGATTTTGCCTAACGTGCGGTCATTTTGACTGTTGAAAGGCCATATATATAGAAAATCACAGACAGTCTGAAGGATTTTTCGATTTTGCTTAACGTGCGGTCATTTTGACTGTTGAAAGACCATATATATAGAAAATCACAGACAGCCTGAAGGATTTTTCGATTTTGCTGAAGATACGGCCATGTGAAATTTTCATATTTGGTCAGCTCATATTGACATCTAGGTGGGTGCTGGGTAGGAAATTCAGCAGCTGTAGGAGACACTGCCTTTAGAGGGCTAAATATGCTTGAATTTACACACCCTGACACAAAGGATGTGTTAACAGCAACAATTTGGAAAGGAAATATTACCCATCTGTGAAAATGGCAATCCAATTTCAATATACAACAATTAATTCGCAAAGAAATATGGCCATTCGGACCGGGTTAATGCTTACAATGTAGTTCAAGTCGATCGTAATTCAATTTTGAGTACACTTCTGTTCAAGAGGCTTTTAGTCAGCGTCATAAATAATGCGTGACTTCCGACGGCGATTAATTTTACTATTCTTACCGAAGGAATTCAGTTTCAATTATTTAGCGGAATTTAGAAATTGTCTTGTAAATAAAGCTACGTAAGAATCGTTAAGGGCTTATAAATTCAATTCCAGTCCATGGTAGAAGAAAGGTCAAAAGAAACGCTCTCAAATAAATTCATTTGCTTTGAGATGTAGATTGGAGTTATTCAATTTTGAGTAAACATTTCTGTTGAAAAGAGCTTTTAATTAGCATGAGAGACGAAGCATGACGGTGTGTCATTTATTTGGCAGAGCGAGAAAGAGCGTCGGGCAGTAGCTCAGTGGTTAAAGCGTCCGTTTAGATCGCGGAGGGTCGTGGGTTCGAATCCCATCTGGAACTCGGATTTTTTTCGAGTTTCTGTTTGGGGTTTCATGCATTTCTATCATGTTGTATTTCTTATTTCACTCACTTTGGAGGTCTTGTAAAGAGATACCCTAGGACATGAGTACTGCTGGTTTAGTTGATGTATAAGGGAAGTGGTACAACTCGTTGACAATTGGGTTGTCTGTGATCAACACCACAGGTACTACACTACAACACACTAACCTCAGGTTGTTGGGTCAGACTCTTTATCCCTGGCTTTAGCTTTGTTAGCTGAAAGACAAGGAATGGTGAGACTGACTGAGAAAATGGCAATCTTCCCTCTCCATCTCATTCCACATATGAACGACTGCTTGGTGAGTAGGTTTTATTTATAGTTCAGTAAGTTTTTCCATCGTTGTTTTCGATCCTCTTTCTAGTTCACCACTTCATTAGATTTTTGTAAACGATATTGATTTAGCTTAGTTCATCACTGGCTGTAACTGATGATTACTTTTTTAAAGCCAAAATTGCTAAAAAGAAAGAATATCATCTGGTCCCTTGTAGGAATCGGTTTTAATGCCAAGGTTTAATAACTTTGAATGCTATAACTTCTGAAAATGAAAACAAAAAGCTTGCAACAAACGATAATAACTTACAATAAGCATTACCTCGGAAATCATGAACAGTGTTCCGCATATAAAAGCCGGCTGTTGGAAACTGCAGACTTGCAAAAGACGCTTCACAAACGCCTAACAGACAAAGAAACAAGCCATGAATAAAGCATGCTAAACGTTGGACAAATTAAACAGCTGACTACAGCTCACACTCAGTACCAACTTAGTGAGAGCGTACCATAGAACTAGTGTGAGAAATGGGTCCTTAAAATGTCAAGATTTTACAACGATGGCTAGGTGGCAACTCTTTCCACCCAGCCATACAATTCCTTGTAAATTTTACAGTTTTTGAAACCTAATTTCTCCGCCAGTATTCAACATGTTGGACTAAAATCTGATTCACACTGTTTACCGAAAGTGAGATGCGCGGCTTTTACTTTATGGTGTCCATTTCCTCATAGGTTTTGGTTTGATACATGCAACAAAATTTCAACAATGGCGTCAGTAAAGATTCTCTTATAAAATAATAACAAATTAATATTGTTGCCTTACTTTGACACGATGCAGTGAAGGGTCAGCTTTTAAAGACTTGTACAAAACGTTCAGGAATACCGCCTAAAAATGACAAAGTGTTTTGTAACACAAAACCCGGACAAAACCACAGCAAAACAAAACAAACAAACAGAAACAGAAAATTCTGTTCCTTGGCGAAAAATTGTATGTTTCAAACCTTTTATTTTGAAAGCAAGCACATTAGCCACACAAATGTCTACCTGTGACTATTTCTATAGCCTGGTTGCAGGCGGTAATTTGTGTTTTCAAGCTCGAGATTCGACAATCGTTCAAGATATTCCACCCTCCAATAATATTATATTGCGACCGAATCTCGCGCTGGAAACCACAAACAACCGCCTGCAAGCAGCCTTCTCCTGCTAGACAAAACAGTCCACTTATATACGAACTTAGTCCAGAAGATGGTTTCTAGCTGTATTGTACAGTCGAACCTTCGCTCTAGGGCACGTCCCGTAATCGAACACCCCCCCCCCGGGGGGTACTCACTTATATGGGCTATATAGGTATATGCGGCCCCAAAGGGTATGGTTTTTTAGCCGTTTTGGTTTGAAATAGGGTATCGATTTTGACCATTTTGGTCTGAAATAGGGTATGGCTTATGCACTCTGGTCTTGAACTGGGAATGTTTTGTTTTACTAAGAAGAAGCTACTTCTTCATCATTAAGCGATAAGACCATCAGCAAAAGCCCTTCTCAAATTATGTTCACGCCAACCGTGTACGTGAAATAGGTCTGAAATAGGGTATCGAATTTTTGGTCAGGACTGAAAGAGGTTGGGGAAAATCGCAGATTTTGGTCTGAAATAGGATAAGGGTTTCAGGAAGCGAGCAGCACACCCCGTACCCCACCCAATTCTTCTGGGAGTACCCCCCGGGGTCGGACACCTTCCAAAAGCGGATACTAACAAACCACGGTCGCGGCGACTTCTCCCTAGCCCGCTACGCGGACCATCTCATGACTCGTCACGCAATCGCTTCTCCCCGTTGAGGAGAGATTCCGTGATCAACCAAAAGAAGGTCTGCTTAGGACGCTAATTTCTCCCCTGAAAATCTACATTTATAAGTTCCTATAAGCGGGCACCTCTCGAAAGCGGAAACCTATCCACGGTCCCAAAGGTGCTCATTTATGGGAGGATTGACTGCATTGTGACTTAAACGGGGTTGAGGGGATACACCGACGGCGATACAACGGCGCGGCGCGGGGCGCAAACGAGCGACCAGTCTTGATTAATTTGCACTTTATAGGGTGATCACCCAATCAATAAGAATTCACTAGTGACTTGGCTTTTTGCTAGCTATCTTGATTTACGATGGTACGGTCTAATTTTGGTAATGCGTCTTCTTTGCGCCGAGTGCAATGCGCTTTAAAATCTCCGTGGACTGCTGCAAAATACTTTTAGGCTTACGTAGACATCACTGAAAACATAAGCCAAACTATGCTCACCTGTTTTGCGGAGGTCTTTAAGCTCGGATCCAAGAGTTTGGTGTAAAGTGCCTGGTAAAAGCGATCTGACACAGATTGCCTTGGAAGAGAAAAGGAAAGTGTTACAAATTGACAGAGTGCTAATTTTCACCATCTGAGGGGAGGGGGTAGGGGCAAGACTGGGGGACTTGGGGGAGGGGGTAGAGTAGTGGGCTGTTTGTTTTTAGATGGGTGGACCAACAAACCGTTAAAATACTCCCAACAAAATACCCACACAAGAACTACCCAAATTTTAATACCGGCATAACCATTACCTTGATTCCATGACTTGAAACAGTAACATTAGAGCCTTAAAATGAGAAAAAAAATATTCATTGGAAAGAGAGAAAAGATATCATCTCACATGGATGCTGAAAATATTATTTGCAACTTCTGCAGCGACCTCTAATCAATCCGCATAAGCTTAGGCTGAGTACGTTTTCACACACTGCACATCGATTTCTTTTACCCGCGTCGGACAAAGGCTAATTGTTTTGTCGCGCTAGCTGGGCATCAGTCGTATGTTTTGCTGATGTTATGCTGCGCTTGATACCATTAACACGTTTTCCCGCATTGAGCACTGGTTCCATCTCTTCCACCAGCTGCCTGCTTCCCTGCGAGAGCTTAGTTCCAGCTGCATGTTTTCTCGCGATAGCCAAGCACCAGTTGCTTGTTTCCCCGCTCTAGATGAGCACAAGTTGCCAGTTTTCCCGCGATAGCTACGCATCAATTGTCTGTTTTCCCGCTATAGCTAAGCACCAGTTGCATGTTTTCCCGCGATAGCTAAGCACCAGTGGCCTGTTTTCCCACGCTAGGTAAGCGCAAGTCGTCCGTTTCCCAGCACTAACTAAGCATTAATTGCCTGTTTTTCCGCGCTAGCAAAGCACCAGTTGAACGTTTCCCGCGTCAACTGATCACCAGTTCCCTGTTTTCCATGCTGCTCACAAGTTCAGTATATCATTTCTAGTAATTTCTAGTGCTGGTTCAAACTCGATCCTAGGGTTCTCTCCTACTCGTCCCCTGAAGAGAACCCTGGGAAAGAGGTTGGTGCTGGCCAACGATTGCAGTTGTCTACCTATGCCCTGCTTGACGAGTGCTAAAGGAGAGGTATGAAATACGTATACCTTGGCTATGCTTTCCGTTTTTCATATACCTGTGACAGTCTATCAGACTGCATACCTTTACTGATTCTCTTAAGCTAGCAAATCTCTATTTTGTATACGGCAGTTACAGAGCAACGCGAAATTTTAGCTTAGATCAGCGATGGAGCACTAACCTGTACACTCGTGTTAAAAGTACCAATGTGCACTGTCCTGAATAGAGTATCGATTTGTAGGTTATACTGCTCGTCGTCTTCTGAAAGTACAAAGGAAGAACTCCTTACTAATCAGTCCCTTTGCCTCACGAAAAAAAAGGAGTTGCACAAATTGTTTTCTTGGTACCTTTAGCGTAAGGAAAAGCTCTGTTGACTCCTGTGAGAAGAGCACTCAACATTTTTGCTTCCATGTCTCCCTTCTTTAGGAACGCCTGTGAAGAAAAACACAAACACGATAACGCAATTGTGATTTAAAGATAGAGCGGCGTTCAATTGAGCATCGAAAGTAAATTGCGTTTGCTCAGTTTGATTTTGCATTGCTTCGCTCTGTGATTGGCCAGCAAAACTCGCGCCACTTTTTCGACCAATGAGAAGCAAAACTAAAACCAATCGTGACTTGCACGCGCGCATTTTCCCACGCTTTGCACCGGCTACATGTAATTGCTTTGTATTCTGATTGGCTCTTTGCACTGTTTTGGTCTGTTGTGATTCGTCAGAGTAATTGCTTTGGTTTTGGTTTTACTTACATCTGCAAACGGTTAGACTTTCTAGTCTTCTCGGATAAGGACGATAAACCGTAGGTCCCGTCTCACAACACTCGTTCCTAATAATCTGTGGGACGTTAAAGAACCCACACACTGTTCGAAAAGAGTAGAGGGGCGAAGTTCCCGGTGTGGTGGTCTATCTCTATCTGTCTTTGGCATTCATGTGTGGGTTGGGTGGGTGGGTGGGTGGATGAGATCAAATATGGACTGACAGCGGCTGCCAGAGGCGCCTTTACAGGCTGACGTCCGATCTCACCCTAGAGAAAAGCTGTAAACCGCCATGAAACTATGTGATATGTGCGGTATATAAATCCATCAACATTACCATTTACGACACTCAATTAAAAACCGCTCTAGCACGCTATAACGTGCAATTTTAACAGTGCATCAAAGATACCACGAAACATACCATGACACAAAAAGGTACAACGGCAATCAAGGAAAACCAGCTACAACTTATTTTTTGAGTATCCAAGAGCTCAGTGATAGCATAATAGATTTGAACTTACCCCAAAGAAGGAGAAATAGATGGAAATCAGTCTAGCGGCGAGTTCTTGATCGTGTTTTGTGAGGATCAACTGATTGAGAAAACAAATGGCAAAATATCTGCAGCAAAAAGAAAACAGTTTTATGTCATCTAGAATTGCTATAGATTCAAAATTGTTGAATCATTATTATTATTTTATTAGGACAAGTTGACTAACTAACCAAACGATCATCCGAGCGACTGACCGGCCAAACAACCGACCTGCTTGCTGAACGACCAACCAAAGGACGGACCGGTCGGCTGGCTGGCTGGCTTACTCGACTGTCTGTCTAAGTAACTAAATGGCCCACCGACCGAATAATCAATCGTCTGATTGACTGACTTACCGATTCCCTAACCGACCTACCGGCCAGTATAGCAGCCTACTGACGGCTGATGGACAAACCAGTGAGCTCATTCTCAAAACAAACCCATCAATCTACCTCAGCCGCTGTACGCTGTACTGATAAAAGTTGTTGATCATACATTGTACTTACTGAGCCTTGATGGCTATATTAGGCCTGTAAAGGAGTTTCTCGATCTCTTTGGTGATGACCAGCTTCATGTTAGGATGCTTAGTAACTGACACAACAAAACACAATGAGGGTGTAAGACAGGGTTCTTCCCAGAAACCATGATGCACATTAACTATTTTTCAGTTGTTGGATTTTCCCATCTGGTTGGTTCTTTCAAGAAAACTTTATTACTTGAGTTTACAGATTTCCAGGATTTTCACATTAAAGTTGTTTAGACATTAAGTAGGTGAGATTGTTGAAGCCATGCAGAGCTTTGCAAACGTCCAACTACAACAGACTGCAAGTTGTCTCTCATTTCGGTGATGGATTGCGGGGCGGGGGAATACAGGCACGCGCGCGCGAAATTGCGAGGAAACGCGACGCGAGGGGAGCGCGCGTGTATTTCTCCCGCCTCACAATCCATCGCCGAAATTAGAGACCACTGGCAGTCTAAATTGAACTATAACACAAAGAAATGTTTTGGAAATCTAGAACGGCGATCTCCATCTTCAAGAGACTCTGTCTTAGAGTGCGTTAACAACGTTACTGCCCCAGTTTAGTTGAAATCTTGTTCCAGTTATCGTACATGTATCTTATGTTCAAAGAATCCATATCTGAGTGTAGTTTACGATGATCTAAAACGGTAATTTTCAAAGAATCCACATCTGAGTGTAGTTTACGTTTCAATGAATTTTTAACGCTAAATCATGAAAAGGGGATAAACCAGGTAAGTGAATAAAAGGCAGGTCTGCACGCCACTACTTTGAGGACCATGCACAGTATCTCGGTAATTTGCCAATGTTCATAACAACCTCTCACCTAAGCTTCTTGTTAGATAAACGGCTTTTGATGCCACTTTCCTGTCTGGGTCGCCAATCTTGTTTACAAGGAGACTCAACAGAACCTACAAAACAAATGTATGAGAAGCATGTAAGAAAGCTAACGAGGAAAAAAGTGTAGAGTTATTATGACTGATCCCCAAAACCATAAACATAAACGACTGTCATAGGGAGTATAATGGTCAGTACATCATCTAGACTGCAAAACTGTTTGTTGTTGTTGTTGTTACTGTTTAAAATTCACGGAGTGAGAAGCAAAGCGACGAAAGCCTTTTTTCGCGAAAGGCAAACCACTGAAGCGTAAATCACTGCGAGACGAGAATCACCGAAAGCATGGATCCTCCTCAACGCCGAGAGCGTTAATTTTCGCGAGACACGAATCCGCGCCGAATTCGTGAATCCTCGCGTGACACGAATCCGCGCCATGACAGCGTGATCTCTTGCGAGCCACGAAGCGCTGAAAGTACAAACCTCGCGAGATGTGAATTGTCAAAAGCATGAATTCTCGCGAGAGATCCACTTGAAGAGGGCTGTGTAAACTTAAAAGTGTTTTACGCTGGATATTATTGCAGTTTTGCTACGATGAAGTACACGTAGCATGCTGTATCCTGCAAAGGTTGGTTAAATTGCATACCTTCCGTATTCATCACCACAAAAATTGCCTTAAAATCGGCTACAACTCGTCTTAAAATCACTTGGAAGTGAAATGCCTCAAAAATTACCCGTGTGATTACACGACGAACAGTTGAAGAAATATTGCTAACTTGTTCCCATAAACAGGTAAATAAAGCAGACAATGACACAAAGGGTGCTTAGCATTTGTCAGAAAAACCCGGATGGAATGACCGTTGAATAATGGTAAGCGATTTTCCGAATTTACCAACCAACCGGATGAGATTGGTCTTTACCATTTACTGCAAGGCGTTCTGTCATGCGCACTCACTCGTTCTGGCACAAAAGGACCTGGAGACGGAACGATTAGCTCAAATGGTAAGCAATTTTCCGAAATTCCGTTCCGAACGGAAAAAGAGGACTACCTCTGGAGGTTGTCCACAATTTCCGAAAAGATTTTCCGGAAAATTACCTTAGAATTTGACTTGATCTGACAAATGGTATGCACCCAAAGGCTACCAATTTGAATGAGTAATATCGAAAATAGAGTGCTTTTCATTTGAGTGTCCTAAAGCCAAAACCAAAGCAATTACTCTGACCAATAACAACAGAAGTAAGCAATGCAATGAGCCAATCAGAATACGAAGCAATTACATGTAGCCGGCGTAAAGCGTGGGAAAATCCGCGCGTGCAAATCACAATTGGTTTTGCCTCTCATTGGTTGAGAAATTGGCGGGAGTTTTCCTGGCCAATCACAGAGCAAAGCAATGCAAAACCAAAGCAAAACCGCAATTACTTTCGACAATCAATTGAAAACCGCTCCAGTCTGCCAGAGATAAAAACTCACTTGCTCCTGCTCTGGTTTCTCGCACAGCAAATCAAAAACAATTCCTGAAAAAAAAAAAAAAAAGAGAGGTAAGTCAGCACTATGTAACCTGGAAGAATACCGAGAGATCTTCCAAGGGATAGAAGCGACAAGCGACATGGCCTCGAAAACAGGCAACAATCTTCTCCCAAAACACCGAACACCGACAGAAATTGGCAGAAAACGCGCGGCAGTTTGCGACAGCGACAATTCACTTTCCATTCCTCTTTGTTTTCTTTGCGACAGCGACATTTGTCCCTAACGAAACAAGCGACAGACGGAGTCGTAAACGGGCGACAAACCGACACCAGACCACCCCCTGGGAGGCCTCACTATAAAGATTCTTGTGTATCTTCACTTCACTTGGTCTCAAGATATGATGCACCCAGAATTCGCCTTAAATTACAACAAAAAACACGAAAGTCGATTTGGCTGGACAACGATTTAAAGGCCTAAAACTATCTGTCCTGTCTTTAATCTTACTTAAGGATTTTACCGTCCATTTAAGGGTACATTTTAAGCAAAAATGATCAGGCATTTTCGTCTACCATCGTGTTGCAAGAACGTGTTTGACCGTTTAGCCGCCTCTCTTAACTTAAACTGAAATGGTTTTCCTTGTTTGTTCTAGATCAAACATTTTCAACCCGCATTTCGCGTGACGAACGAATGTTTAATCATTTTTCTCTGCCAACAGAGAAAAAGCAACCAATGGAAAACACATAACGTCGTTACGATTTCGATTTCAGCGATAATACGCAAAATTCGTTCTGTGTACTCACTTTGTCTAGTATTTGGTTAAACATTGTTTGTTCATTTAGCCACCTAATCTCTAGTGTGTTTACCAAACACGATGTTGGACGAAAAGGTTTTGTTCATTTAGACGGAGCTTAACACCTCTTCAACAGCAACCAGATTAGGCTTTCACTGGCGCAAGAAACACAAAAGTCATCAAAGGAATATGGTTTCTGAATACATAACGAGGTCTCGCGCGCAGGCAAAGAAATATACATGTAATTATCAAAGAACATATAAAAATATTTGCAAAAGAGCTGTTAAAGTAAGTTAATCAATCTTCGCTTACCTATAACCTTGCTTCTGATGTTAACCAAAGTGTCATGAAGAAGATCCTACAATAACAGGAAATTAATTTTAGTCCATACCTGATAAAAAAAACTTTGGCCAATTTCTAACCAACTGACCCCACAAAAACTACATGGCTCGACCGATCCTTCACTCTTAAACCTTGAAAGATAACGGTGCTAACCCCAATCCCATTACTTTGAAAGAAAAACCTTGAGAATTACAAATAATAAATAATGAATGATAGATAATTAACGATTAATAATTAATAAATAATAGTGATCGCAAGTGTTTGTGGAAACTACGATTGAGAAGACAATGCAAACGCAACAATAATAATATTAGTACTTAACCGATTTAAGGGAGAATTTAAGATACATGCAGGTATAATTATGGGGAATCCAGCTACAAGTGTATTGTGGCAATTTAATCAAAGTACTGTTCTTTCAAAGTAGCCCCAGGGATTGAAATCAGAATTTACAGTGGAAATCCCCGGCCTCCAGCCCTTAATAACAGCCCTGAATTTAAGACTTAAACTAAGGTACAGTGTACATGCAGGTCCAGTTTTCAACTTTGTGTATTGGAAGCTTATAATTACAAGCTAAACTTTCCCTACATCAAGGTACCATGAAAAGCCGTAAAAATGTCGAGCAAAAGTTGATCTTTCAAACCGGCACTCTTAACCGCCACGGTATCAACGAGCGCTTTTCATTCAATTAATTTATTCCTGTTTTTCACGTTACCATGTTACCACCAATAGCGTAGCTCCACTTTCTGTATATATAAACCATACACAACCCACAATTCCTCGACTCGCTCCGACGAAGGGCTAACGCTCGAAACGTCAGCTAATCGAATCCCTGTACGGTGGTCAATTTACATTATCAACTCCGTTGATAAACCAAATTTTCGTGTTTCACTGCCCCCACCGACGCAGCACCACAGTTTCTTTAGAAACTAATCCCCTTTATTCATTTGTTGCTTTGGAACAGTTGCAAAAGACTCAACTCATAATCAACTGAAATCACTATTCAGGCCATCCTCGGAGACCCAGGGGCAGATACTAGGGACAGGATAAAGAATTAATGGGCGAAACGCTAGTCTCAATTTCGCCAGTGAATTCTTCATCCTGTGACCCCTACTATATGACCTGGGTCTCTGAGGAGTCATTCAACCCTCAAGTAGCTGTTTTCTACACACCTCTGTGTTATACAAGTATGTTTCCACGTCAGACACCCTTGCAGTCCTTACCTCCACTATGGTGATAAACTCCTTGTATCTTTGTTTCAGTAAATCTTCAAAATGCCACAGAATAAGTCGCCTGTCTCTCTCATGCCAGCCTCCACCTCCATGAACAACTTCCACCAAAGATGACCACGAATGCTGGAAGTAAAAGTTGAAAAGCAGGTTACAAGAAATACTAATAATTTTACCCTTGATCCATTCACTGTGGAGCGATGTGGTTTGAATCAAACTTCTCAAATTCATTAATGATTCATGAACAGAAAACAAAGAAAATCGCCACCGTGAACGAACGTTTGGACATGCGATCCTAATAACCAATTAAAACTGGTGTGATGTTTGCTTTGAATTCCTCCAAGAATTATTAATACTTTGAGAAGCAACACTCTGTTTTTGCCCTTTTTT